>LPNX010954333.1:0-84835 GCA_001517045.1 Pseudotsuga menziesii
GCATGATTCGCAGTTAATGGCATACGATTTGGACCAATCCGAACCCCGCCTGCCCTCCAACTTATCATTCCAAGTCACTGTCTCCATCCGGAATTTTGTAACACTTGAGAGAATCCATCAAGTGTGAATAGATGTGATGAGGTCTAACACTTGAGAGAATCCATCAATTAGGGGACATTGATGTATTCCCAAATCTTTCGACGGCAAGAGAACCTTCTAGTGATGACTACAAGTCTCAAGTAACTCAATGGAATATATATCCCTATTCCAAAAAAAATGATTTGAAGTCGATTGAATGGAATTCATTGGAATGAGGGAATTAAGGAATCTCCCATCAACCAACATGAGGTAGATAGAAACGGTGGATAATTTGGAAGAACTCAGATGAACAAGATGTGCACGAACCAGTAACAAATGTATCGGGAATGGCCGACATGCAGAGACAAGATAACATAGGAATGGGTGACTTAGGCTAAAACTTCCTTGGAACAAGAGCATAAGGAAGATGGAGACCCATAAGCACCATAGACTCAAAATACAAACTGGTAAACTCTGGGATACGGGAGGCATCAACATAGGCTCCATGAGGACTGGAAGCATAACTAGTCAGTGGAGAAAACTCAGAATAACGAGTAAAACTCCTAAGGTCATACTAGTAACCCAACCAATGGATGAATGGATTGTTCTCTTGTACAAAGGAGACAGGACACGACAACTTCCAATAGAAAGTGATATCCTTTCTCATCTTGCTTTTTATGTTTTATGATTTTTTGGTCTTTTTCATATTAAAAAGCTTGAAAAAGAATAAAATTGATTATGGTACAATAAGGAGGAAACGAGTGTCACATGCAAGCAAATTAGTTCCAAGTAGTAGAATAGACCTATACTAAAATGGTAGTCCCTATGGGATATCAACAACATAAAGTTCAAGAAAGAGTATGAGGTTATTGCTCAAAGGCATTGAGGGACTATAAGGGACTCCCAAACCTAAGGGAGGACGCTCAACATGGGTACCAAATGATAAAGTGGGATCTAACTAAGGCACCCATGATTAGGAAAGCTCTACCACTTACGTAATGCCACTTCCAGTAGCACTATGATGGTTTTGTAACAATACAAAGTGCTTTCATACCTATGATTAAGCTGACATAGTCATAGGATAATGCAAAATGCAAGAAAAAAGTGGTTCGATCCAATATGCCAGTTTAATATTATACCTGCCACGCACATGAATGAGTCAAAGTCTCGGCGAAAGTGCACCTAAACAAAGTTCCTACACAACAATATTAGACCAAACAACTAGAAATAGTTAATAAGAAAGCCAAACTATAGGCAAAGTGGGTATTTTCTTTAATAAATAGTAAAAAATGGAATTTTTACCATACCATTTGGTGTTTTACCCACAATAGTGCATTTGGAGCTAGTTGGACCTCAAAATTTTAAACGAATATTTTGGGAGTTATGGGCCACGAAATTCACAACCGGCAGTACCAAGTAACTCATAATCACATTCTCTTTGCATTGAATGTATTAATTTTCATTTTCAATGTTGAATTTTCAAGTATGAAGCTCCCAAAGATGGAAATCCCAGCCCACACAGGTCACAAATCATCGAGTCATGTATACGGTTGTATGTACACAGGAAAATCAAAGCATGCCCGCATACATACACACATGTCATAAGAAATAATCATGTGTAGGGTTGTGGATGTCCAAATCAATGGTGAAAAATCACAATTTTTTTGTTTTTCTTGGCAGAATGTTTTTGGAATGGAGAGAACGCGAGCATGAAGATGTCGATAGGGCAGTTCTTAGTGACATAAATGCTCAACAAGCCTTAAGTAGGTTTGGTTTGTATAAATTTTGGAACCTTGGGGGTTTGAGGGCCCAACCAAGACTCCTACAGATGTTTGTAAATTATTGGGATCTAGACACAGAGGCCTTCATGTTGGATGGTATGTCATTGAGACTAGAGGTAGAAGACATCTACTTCATTATAAGACTAACCCGTTGAGGCAAGGTAGTGAATCTACGGGCTCATGGAGTAGGTGGAGGACTCACTATTGCGGAGTACATAGTTGTATGTTGCATTTAAAACACAGAAAAGATAGGAATTCAAGTCCCAGTGAACGTTATCTAGAGCCTTAGTCTCAAAGTGATAGTTCTGGTATTGGCAAGAATAGCAGGGTTGGCATCGCTTCATCAAGCATCACAACCTCTCATGTTCTACTTGGTAGAGTGCATGATACCTATGGTATATGACTAGAGAACATCACTATTGAGCACCATGAAACAACAGTTGACTGACTGCAAGTTGGGTAGGATAAAGAAATTTGGTTACGCCAATGTTCCGATCACTTTCTTTTTTGAGAGGGCATCGAGTCTCAGCACTAGATTTGAGGTTCCTCCTCACATTATATGGGATCTAGCCCATACACATTGGGAAAAGGTGATGCAGAGGTTAGGGGGAGGTAGGTCACCCACTCCTTTCCCACCTGACTTCTTCCACTAGTGGAAGTGACATATCATCGCCATAGATTACTATCCCTATGTAGGCCCTCGACTTTCGTGGAGATCAATATAGGCCACTACCACCAGGTTCTGCATACAGAGATATAAGTAATATATCATTGGTATTTTTTATATATATGGAAATCAAAAACATGTTTTTGGTGGTATCAAGTACTGACATTAAGTTTATGTGTGTAGACCTAGGTCTGTGACGACCGAATGGTTTCCCCCAACATCGTTGGAGGGGACGAGGGGATGAGATGATCGACACTGATGTCGAGTGTACGCTAAAAAACATACATAGCAACATTCATTGATTGACACACATGATACCCATGGTGCAAGTCAAGGACTTTCCCGAGGTGATGCAGAGGAATGTAGTTGGGATACCCCGTCTATGGGTTAGGCTATTCAAGCGGCTAGACAGTGCAATCATGTGTAATCATGATCATCACCCAGGCCCAAAAGCATATATTCCTACATATACATTTTGTATTAGTCGTGTATATTTTGATGGCTTAAAGCCCCTTTTTTGTACTATGGCATTATGTACTATGACACCATTTTTGAACTCTAATCGGAAATAAAGGCTTATAGTGATCAGTTTGATATATTTACACATATTTTTGAATGTGAATAATTTTAATGTGCACACTTCTTCATAGATGTGACAAATTCCAATCTAAAACGTAATTTGCATATGAATCGACAACATGATTATATAGTCTAGGTATGTGAATGTATGTAATGTAATCAAATTATCGCTCCAACAATATTACCCTTAAGAATATTCACAACAACGTAGGATCCATGACATGGTACAATCCATTTAACTGTGACACAACTAACTATGATTCAAGGTGAACTTCAAGAGATCGAATATCATTGGAAATGGCATCACGCAATATTTCAATAATGGCACTATACTCAGCAACATTTTTTAACAATAACCAGAGACACACACCTCCCGAAGAAACCAAATGGCCATCTTGTGCATAGATAACACAAGCATCCGAAGCTAAGTTATGGGTGTGGCGACTAGCACCATCAACAAATCCTAAGTATACTGAAGACTCCGTCAAAATATGTCATAGAATAGGACGCATGTTAACATACCAATAACACTACAAGGGAACCAAAAACAAACTATGCAAATTGTACAACAATATACAAAATATCAGCCTCAGTTGAAGGTTAAGCATAGTATTTTTTAAGATAAACCACATTTATAGGCTTCGGCAAGGCATTCCCTTCATAGTCTTCTAGCTCATAGGTTCCTTTCTCTAGGACACATTTCACCACGTAAGGCCCATGCCACATGGGGTTAAACTTACACACCCCTAATGGTTCACTAGATTGATCATACAAGAGGACCAATTCACCTTCACTAAATCGATGAGGATAGACAAACATATCATACTAAGCCTTAACCTGATGCTTATTTGTCTGTACAACCACTAGGCATCCCAATGTTGCTCATCTAGGTGCTCTAAGTGGACCAAATGCTCCTCTAACTCAGAGGTGTCAATTAAAAACTCTATTTATACCTTTAATGAAGGAATTCCGCATTCAGCCGATAAAATCGATTCCACCCCATGCACTAGTTGATATGGAAAACATTTGGTGGTAGTATTAAATGCGGTTTGGTAAGCCCACAAATAACAGTAAAGCATTAAATGCCAGTGTTTTTTCTTTGTGTGATGGTTCTCTATAGAATGGCCTTAAGGGACTTATTAACAACTTCAACCGGGCCAGTCGCTTGCCAGGTAGTAAGAAAAAGAATGTTCTTGCTTATACCCTAGTTTCGAAGCTAATTCTTCCAACATATTGTTTTGAAAGTGCACGCCGTGGTCAATGACAAGATCCTTCAGGATTCTGAACCAAGAGATAATCTGATGGAATACAAATTAGCGGCCATCTCACAATCGTATTTAATTGTAGGCATAGCCTCTACCTATTTTGTGAAGCAATCCACGACCATTATAATGCAATGATGCCTCCCAGCCGAAGCGAGGATGCAATCCATAAAGTCCACCCCGCACTTAGTGAAGGGACCGACAGTGATAATAGGATGTAACGGGGTGGGATATGAGTGCATATTTCGTGTGAACACCTAGAAAGGGTGGCACCGCTTGACTACATTAACACAATATTTGGAGATCAACAACCAATAATAACCTAATCTAAGTATTTTTTGGGTTATAGCAAGCATAGATAAATGACGACCACATGCCCCACCATGGCAATCATTCAACACAACCTCAACCTCATTGTGAGTCAAACAACGACACAAAATGGAATCCACCACGCGATGATACAAAGTGTAATCAACGCTCATCCCTCGAGAGGTGAGGGGAACCTTTAAAGTCTGAAAATAGACGATAATATCGCCATACCAAGGTTCGTAGAGAAAATGGGGAAGATATGTTCATCCACAAATGAACCCTCATGGATCTCATCTTCATCCAGACTAGGGAGATCTAACATAAGCTCAGCAAAGACTAAGGACTTATTCAATTTTGTTGAAACAAAGTCGACGTCGAACTCTTGCAAAACAACAATTCATTTATTGTATTATTCCCTATCATTTGTCCAATCAAGACAAATTGAAATGGATTGACATGATCTATGACCATAGTTTGGCGAAGCAAAATATAATGTCTTAACCGTTGGACTGCATGAACAATCTCTAAGGCCAATTTCTCAATGTGACTGTATCATAGTTTCACATCAATAAGATTCCAGCTAAGATAGTAAATTATGTGCTCCTGGAGATTGTCATCCTCTTGAACCAGGACCATACCAATGGTCTCTTGAGACACAACCACATGTAACAAGAAATAGTGGATATAGTCGGGTGGAATAAGCACGGGGTTCAATACCAAGGATTTCCTAGGAGTGTTGAAGGACTCTTGGGATCACTCATGCCATATGAATAGGGTATCATTCTTCAACAAACGCATAAATCCCTTGGTCAAATTGGTTAAATTGACGACAAATATACGTAAGAAATTAGTCATCCCTTGGATACTTTGAAGGTGTCTAATTGTGCACGGGGAAGAAAATCATAATATTTACTCAAACTTTAGAGGATCGACCCTAATCCCCTCCTTAGATATGATAAACCCTAATAAACGACCAACTTTCACACAAAAGATGCACTTTTGAGGATTTAACCGAATTTGATAACAACAACATCTTTCAAAGACCAAGTGCAAATGATCTGGGTTATCCACCCTTAAATGAGAGTAAGCAGCTAAATCATCTTGATAAACTTCAATAATACACTTAAGGTCATGGAAAGAAAAGGTCATGGCCCGTTGAAAAGTAGCTCTAACATTTTAAGGACGAAAGGCATTTTCGAGTACGCAAAGGTACCCCCAAGGACAAATAAATGCAGTATTGTGTTGGTCCTTGGGTTTGATCTAGATTTGACTATACCCTGAAAAATCTGTCAATAAATGAGAACATCTCACTCCCGACACACTTATCCAAAATATGATCAATAAATGGTGTGGGGAAATTATCCTTCAGACAAGCCTTATTTAGGTCTCAAAATTCAGTGCATACACGAATGGTTCCCTATTTTTATCGACCAGAATGGGATTGGATACCCATTCAGTTAAGGGAGCTTGATAGATGTCGGCAGCTTTGAGAAACTTCTCTATCTCAACCTTAATGGCAGGTGCTTTATGAGGGTTCATCACACGTAAGCGTTGTCGAACAGGTTTAGCATTTGGATATGTTTTGATATCATGTTACACAATGTGAGGATCAATTCTTGGCATTTCATCGTACAACCAAGAGAATACATCATGAAATTATTTAAAGAGCTCAATGTATATCTTGATTTCATCGGCAAAACAATCATCACTTATGTAAACATTATCCATTTTACCAAGAATCTGAGAAATGTTGATAGGAATAGTAGAAGATAAATTCACCATGTTCCCTTTGGCATATATACCATGAGTGCCTAATGGGATCTCAGGGTGACCAACATTCTCGCTCAAGGTCTTTCTAAATTCATCATGCTCTATCCGTTTGAGCTCTAGGAGGAAGTAAGATCAATGGTGCATCTCTTCCCAAGGTTGTTCCAAACCAGTCATGGCCTCAATAATCTCTTCATTTGAAGGAAAAATATCATCAAGGAAATCATGTGATCATGATGACGCAACCTCCCAAGAAGGAAGTGCAAGGAGATCCTCCTCTTCTGTCTGTGAAGAGGAAGGACCAGGGTCTACGGTAGGATAAAGAATGACTTGATAAGAGGTCTCTATTGTAGACAACGATATCTCCATCCTTATAGGTCTAGGGTCTTCATCTGAAGTCCTCGGAGAAGGAATATTCCAAGGGACATCCACATACATAGTGTAGAATGCGACCGAACTCAATGATTATGAATCAATACCAAGAGTAGAACTAATTTCTAGAAGTGATGCCAAAATATTGAAGGTTCCCATTAATGACAGATAGATTTCGACGTCAACATTATTAGTTGTAGAATGAGAATTATCAATGGTCGGGATAGTATATCCTAATGATGTAGACAAACTAGAATTATCAAATGACATCTGATTGATCGTCACAATCTGATCCTCAAAATGGAAGCACACGACTCGAAATACAAACTATACAATGTATTTCATAGCATAAATCCAGTTATGGCCTAGTAAAATATTTTAGTCGAGGGGTGCATCGACAAACTCAACTTCGCCCTGCACAGTCTTCCCCCCAAACTGGACTTGAAGGGAGGGGATAATTCCACGTGGCCTGAACGAACATCCATAAAATGCAGTCAGCATAGTCATATATTTGGATAACACAAGTGAGTCAAGGCATTTCCACCAAACCAGAGACATCACAGAGTTCGCAACGCCTTCATCAACAACTGTGTGTTTAATAGTTTTATTTAGACACTCTACATGGAATTGGGAAGCCACATGGTAAGGAAAGCGAGGCTCGACCTCGTGAGTTTCAAATATAAATACCATGGAGGAATTATGATCAATTACTCCAAGAGAATACAACCAATGCTCTCCTCTATGAATGACAAGTCTAAAGAACTTCAAGAGTTGACATCGCATAGGGATTCTGGCCCAAATCCTTGACAATGGAATAATTTTGGGAGACTCTGGCATTAGGATTTTTCCCCGAACAATTTAGGACTCCCTTAGGTATACAAGGTACAACTTTAGGCTTATCGATTTGCAAAGAAATTTTAGGAGGTGTTGGATCCTTTTCCATGTTGGGTTGTGATGGACCATAGTCTCGTGAGCGAGTCATAACATTAGTGGTTGAAATCATGTTGAAGCAACGTTGACCACCATCCATAGCCAATGAGTTTTTATGCCCACCAGAACTGCTTCTGGTGTCAGTAATCCTCGAAGCCATATTTTGATTATGAGGCAAAGGGTTAGTCAACACAACTGGGCTCTGTGCAATTAACTTCGAGGCATATTCAATACAAGGGAACAAGTATGTGAGATGTTATCCCCCACAAAGTTTGCATAGGAATTTGACCTTCCTCTTAGTTTTCTTATCCCCCCAGAATTATCTCTGTTCTTGTCATCATTCTGATTCTCCTTCCTATTCCCACCCCATTTTTTATTTCTTCCTTTTATTTTACTCCTTATGGGATGTTGGTTACCCTTCTGGTCTGACGAATGTACTGAAAGTACATCCTTCGACTGGGTGGGAGTGGATGAGGCCGTAGTCTATCCGGTCGAAGACTAGTTAATAGACACATTTCACATTTGATTTGTAAAATGGTCTACAACTTTGGTACTTGTGAATCCAATGATTCCATTGGCATGCGGCCTAGGATTGAACTTAGGTTCAAAGTTCGATCATGGTGCATCAGGGATAATCTCATAAAGAATCCCAGACTAAGCGTAAATCAAATCCAAATGTTGGGCCCTAAATATAGCATGTTCCTCATTAATCACTCTGGATGTCGAAACATCTTTCACGATATACAGTAATAAATATTTGAGGAACCATTCCAATAAAAACTCGAGTGGAATGTTGGCCTTAATCAACATCTTTTATTTGCACCACTCTTGAATATGATCAGATATATGTGTGGCTTTATCTTGCCAAAATGTCGACAAGAGATCTATGTCGGCATCGTAGTGTACCAACAGCTAAAAGTGGTTTAGAAAGGTCATGGTAAAGTCATTAAAATTTTGATATGTGCCCCTAGGGATATTTATAGACCATTTCAAGGCAAGACCTGTGTGGGTGCATTGAAATAGTCATAAACAAATAGATTCATGGTTCAGTGAGTTTGAAGAGCACCACATGTGGAAAGTAGTCACGTGCTCTCCAAGGTCATCAACATTCTTACCCTCAAACTTTGGTATGTCCGAAGGAAGTTTGGCAGGAACAATTGGCCACATCGAATCATGAAATACCAAATCATTGGTCAACTTCGAAAGGTCAAGAAGGTTTAAGGTAGCCAAAAAGGGGAGCCTAGGCTATTCCATCTGGTTCCATGCCCCTTGAAAGGGTTAGTTCACATAGGGTTGATTATTATAAAGGTCATGTCTTTTACTAGTCAGATAATATCCACCTCCCATATGCCCCATATAAGGATGCATAGGAATATGATGATTAGGCGTGGCATGAGAAGGAGGAACCATATAACCATAGTTATAGGATTGATATACTGATTGACACCCAGACACGTGAGGAGGTGCATAACCTCCATATACAACTACACCAACTGACGAGGGGACAACATAGTTAAATGGAATACCACTTCCCGAGCGACCATGCGAGATATAAGGAGGGTTTGACATAAGAAAGGAATTTGAAGGAATCGGTGCAATAGACGATGGGACATAAGATGGAATGTAGGTTGTAGACCCAACGTTCACATATCGACTATCAACCCCTATGAGAGTGAACTCTAATATCGGACAAAGGGAGTGAAAATCCTCCCACAAATGGAGTGGAGGGTGGAATATGACCACTCCCAAATCTATGAGAAAGGCATGGGGATGCGGTGTCCCTGGTCCAACACTTCAGTACGCACTAGGAATGACAGTGGGTGAAGGGATAGTAGTTGTGATGTCTGGCATGTTGAACGTAAAAGGACTTGTGCTAGAGGGAATATATTCAGTCTCAACACTTGACCTTCTCGTGGCATAATTCCTATAGAGAGTTGTAAAGTCTGGAAATAGGGGCCGTGTAGTATGGGAAGTACTCGCCCCATGAGGGTCGGTATAAACTAGAGTCCCAAGTATCCATATGGTAGTAGGAGAAGGAACCTCAAAGGATCCTCTCCCCATTCCAGATTATGGGGATGGAGGAAACTCTGGGGTCTTTGATGTAGTACTCGTGGTAAGAACCATGTGGGAATCCCAATGTGAAAAATGTTTCCTAGATCGCCTGATCCTCTTTCAATGAGGAGGAGGAGGGACACAAGGAGAAATTCCTGCTAAACATCAAGATCGACGAAGTTCTGGAAATAAATCCATGATGACTCCACAAAATAAAAAAAAACTCAACTAATTACGATCCCTAAATCCAATTAGTGCACAAAGAGAACGTTCCTAAGTAAAACTAAGTCATATGCAAACAAGCAAAGAGGGAGGATAAGTGAGCTCCCGAATCAATGGGTATGTCTCGCCTAGGAGAGGCCTGAGACTTCCATCACTACAAGCAGAGGTGTGTAACCAATTATAGTGGCCCTCAACTTCAACGCATATAGCAAATTTGTTTCCCAAACCCTGCCTGGCCAAGACACTCACTGAATAACCTCTACAAGTACCTCCTGCGATACCTAGTGTAACGTCCCCGACCCTCCGACCGGCGAAGATGATGCTACCATGGGGTTAACCATCCGGGAAATCGCCCCATGAACATGTATGTACATAAAATGCTGAAACAGAATGCTTTGAACTAGAACATCCACACATGATTATTTATCATACAGCAGAAGCAAACATACGTTCATACAAGCATTCAACATGTCATCATAATCATTAACAGTAAATATGATTGCAGAAGTAAAATAGACAAAGTTGCTTCTCATAAAGAACTCATCCTGCAACTAGCTACCTCGCTGCAACGTTCCACCCAACCATAGGCTAGCATGCTCCTAAATCTCTCAGCAATGCTTCCACCCCCGAGCTGGGCATGATTCCCCGAGGAATAAGGAACAAGCAGGCTTACACATGGCCAAGGATACACAAAACACAGCCAAGCCAACATGGTCAGGTTTATCAGGCCATCAAGGAGCTGGGAAAGGCTAAATGCTAAGCTGGTGAGCCCATTACAGAGCTAGGGACACCTACACCAGAACTAGCCTCACTTCTAAGACACCCACACACACCCAACACAAGGAATCAGTCCCTTCTTTGCTACACAGCCCCTCAGGCCCTAACTTCCCTTCTAGTGCTATTCAAGGTTTGTGGAGAAGAAAGCTAGCCCTCTAGCTCTGACTGTGTGGTTTCCAACACACCAAGTTTATCAAGCAAACCAAGCCCCCATCCCTACTCCCAACACAGTCTGAACACCAACCACTGCATACACGCAGTCACACAAGCGATTCACAGCTTAGGTAAGGAAAAAAATTCCTGAGTCATCCTTGGCCCTATTGTGGCCAAAATGACTCCAAAACAACCTGCAGTAGCCCCAAAATGTAAAACAGACACAACCAGCAACGTGGGGAAACAATAATCCGTCCTGGACAATGAAGCCACCAGGAAGACTTACACAGACTGCAAATGGGAAAGGAAAATCAGCCTCCCAACCTGTGCGTGAGGGAAATTTACACTAGATCCAAATATACAGATGGAAACACACTAGATACCTCTCTGTGGAACACAAATGACAGTTGAAATATCTCCCTCTCTTGGTTGCGTGAGACCAAACAGAAAGAAAAAAAAAATCATCTGCGTGAGACACAGGACATTTTTCCCTGTGTGAGAATGAGCGACAATGGAGAATGGCGAGTGGGAAGTGCGGGAGTGTTTTCAGCACCATCGTGGAGAGAATGGAGAGTCCGCATGGAGTGATGGAGGTGGTGGTTTTCTTGCCAACGTGAGGGTCAACCTGCTAGTAAAAGTGTGTGTGTGGGTAAGGACTGACAGTCCTGCCACACTCCACTCCCCATCCATAACCACCCCAACTAACAGTAGAATTTTTAATGGTGGTAGCTGGATAAGACAAGGGAAGGTGAGCAAGCCAAAAGGGTCTAACAGCTTAGACATGGCTTTTCCCCATAGGTTCAAATTTTAATAATTCCCCCCCCCCCCCCTTATCCTTGTGAGAATCATGCCCCTTCTCAATTTAGTTGCTGCGAACATAGCTGTTGGGTTATTTAATTAAAGATGCATATTTACATGATGACAAAGCTTAATATATGTCATATACCATGATAGACCATCGGAAATGATTTCGTTCGTTGAAACACAGCACAACTAAATTGATGGTGGGGATTTTGCCTTTAGCTCCACACCACGATTCATTACAATATATACATCATGTGCATTTAATACAACGGGGTCAAAACCGGGGTGTTACACCTAGGTAAGGAAACTAAGGTCACCCCAATATAGCCAATGCTCAGAAGGACAGTTGCATGCAGGATATACCGTATGGGCAGGGTAACAAATCCCAACGCTAGAAAGCACCAAAGATACCTCAAAAGCCCCTAGATACGAATAAGATCTTGGAAATACCTTCGGCGCTTAACATAAAGTAGCAAGGGGATATACCCACAACTAATGTGTGCATTTCCTTGTGCTTAACTCCTGTGTAAGAGGAGCCTCATGAGAACACTAATTATACCAAGGATTTCACTTATTACCTACACAGTGTTAAGAACCCATGTCAACCCTCCTCTTTATTTCTTTAGTATATTTTGTTGGATGCATATGCTTGTAATTCATCCTGTTAGTATGTTGTATTATCCCACATTCATGGGTAGTAATAGTTGTTAAGTCGTCCAATTAGTATGTTGAATTATCCCACATTCATGGGGAGTAATAGTTGTTTAGATTAGACTTAGTATATAAGTACGTGTTGAGGCCAATGAAGGCATCCCCGAGTTATTTTGTATTGAGCTTGCTCAAAGGAGGTTTCCCACTCGAAGTGCCCTGCAATCAATAAAATATCTTCTATGATCTGTTATTTCATTTATATCGTGCATTTTCATTGTTTATTGCAGGAGGTTCCTCACATCTGGTATCATAGCACTTTCTTGGGCTCACTAGGTGGAATTTCTGCCAATTTTTTTTCTTTTGCGGTGCTTCCTAGAGCTGTGATTATTGCAGTAGTGCTTCTTCTTTGCATTGGTTTTATTCATTCGAATCAAGGACTAAACCATATCCTCTTAACTGTGGGAAGTAATTGGTAATATCCCTAGAACTCATTGTGAGGAGTACCACAGGAACCCCGAAGTAGCTGGCCATTGAGAGGACCTACCAAGAGAAAAGGGAAATGACCCTTACTTGATTGATTAGTTTCCACCTATGAGGTAAACCAAGATTTTTTTGTTTGTGGAAAAGCGGTTATCAGTTTTACCTGAGCTGTGGAGTGAGGGGTACTGCCCCAATACGCAAGCCATTAGACAACATTGGTGGACGATTGAATCCCATGAACCTTTAGGAAGATGAACATACATGAGGTCCATATCTATTTCCAGTTGATAAAGTGTAGATTTCCAGAGCCGCCATAGACCATTTTATCTCCATTTGCCTTAAAAATTCTTTGTAACCCCCGTAATTCCATTCTGCATATTTCCTTCCTTTAGGGCCCTATCCCAAATTCCACTCCCCGTAGCCCGAAATTCCACATTTTTCTATTTTTAGGGTTTTCCATAACTTTTTCTTTTCTCACCCAATCGCCTTCAAATTTTTCCATCCTGTTCGTTTACCAATTATGCTTCCTTGTCCCTCTCTAAAACAATTTCCCATTCTTTCACCCCGCTTCTGAAATTCGCATTTTATGCTTCCCCATCCCTCGGAAAGTGTCCAAAACCTAGTCAAACCGTAATTACCCACCCGAGTTTTTCCCAACTCAAAATTTTCCTTTTCTAAAACCCTTTCTGTTTTTGTTTTTCTACCCATTTCCAAAAAACAAAAAACAAAAAAATATTGCTTATGGTTTTAACCCGCGCATGAGAAAATAAAAAAATGGAAGAAGAACTTGCCACCCTCAAGATCAAACTCGAAGATTTGGATCAAAAAAAATTCAGCCTCCATATTCAACATTAATCCATGAGCAACCGACGACAGCCCAAGTCTTATGCAGACACTAGGTTCTCTTCTTCTAGAAACTTTTGTGGGTCGAAGCTTGGTTTTCCTCACTTCAATGGTGATGATCTGATTGGATGGATTTACAAGGAAGAAAAATATTTTTAGTCTTCATAACACTTTTGATGTCCATAAAGTCCCACTTTTATCCTTTCATTGGGAACATGAATCCCTTCAATGGTTATGTTGGTACATCAAGGCTCACATAGAGCCAAACTGAACAGATTTTTGCCAACTCCTTTTGCAATGATTTGTCCGTAGTGCTTTTGATGACTTCATAGGAGCACTCACCAAAATTCACCAAACAAGAACCGTGAGGGAATATCAGACAGAATTTGAGAAACTGGCTAATCACACAGAAGGATTGGCTGATGCATTCTACAGGATTTGTTTTATCAATGGTCTGAAGGATGCAATCTTATATGAGGTTAAAATGTTCAATCCCAACACAATGATGGAATCCCTAGGGTTGGATAAGTTGGTGGAGGACAAGATCATGGCCTATCACTGAGGAACATGCACGAGTTTTAATTTTTAAAATTGATAATGGTTTTGCAGAACTACATTTGCATTTAAAAGGTCCCTCGTCTTCATGTGAGCGCCAAATAGCATTGAATTTCCTTTTACTTATCTTTGAATTGTGTTTGTTAGAATGTTTATTCCCTTAAATATTAATTCACTTCTATATGTCTTAGCCTAAAAATACCTCTCATTGCCTCCTTTATGATGAAGTAAAAGTTTGTCTTTAAATGCACTGCCATTGAATTTCCTTTCACTTCTCTTCAAATTGTGCTTGTTAGAATACTTATGTGCTTGAATATCATTAATAGTCAATTATAATTTTGAGATGTGTCTAAGGGATAAGTCATCATTCCACATCATAATTGGATTTGTTGACCCTTAAGTTGTTATAAGCCTTCATACTTGTCCATTTCCATTAGAATTTGGGTAGTGTGTCATATAAGTATAAAAAATAAGGTGATGATGATGATGATGATGATTAACGTCCACTGAGACCAACTTTGGTCTATTGGACCTTAACAAGGATAATACTTGGTTTACTTTAAAATCTTGTTCTTGTGCTCAAAAATATTTCCAAGAATCTTTCCAAGCTCACTATAGTTTTGTCAAGTTAGGAGGTTATAAAGGTTTGTATTTTAGCAAATACTATCAAACTCAAATCTAATGTGGGTGTCAGCAAGGGACTCTAAGAGAAAGTAATTTTCATTCTCAATGCTCATAGACTCACACAGATAGCAAAACCTTTCTGCCCATAGTGTTTTAGGAATAGACCAACGCCTTGTTTCTCTATGGAGTTCATAAGAGTTCATTCTAATCTTGGCTATATTAATTTTCTTCCGTGAGCTAGTTACTACAGAGAAATACTTCTGATCTTCCAAGTTAGGATTAATGACCTCCGTATAGTATCTTAATTTTCTCTTAACCGCTAAATTTTCCTCACATTGGAATTTCTCTTTAAACTTAGAAGTAATAATATTTTTGACATTGTCAATGTTCTACAAAATGTTTTTTCATTAATGCCCCAATGGTTTAATCAAGCCATGGTATCTTTACACCAACATCGCTTGAGGCGTAGTTGGTTTTGACTTGAGTTTAAAGAAACTTTAGGAAGTCTCTTGTTTCCCATGCTATTTATCTTGTGCTTTTACATCAAATATCTAATCATAGCAATGCTCTCGATGGGGGGGAGTTCCACTTCTATGAGGAGAATAGGATAAGGCGTATTGCTTTTAATTTTGAAGTTATAATTTATAAACCGCTTCTGGATTCGCTCAATCTTCCTCCAAGATTCTCTATAAATGTTGCACCCCCATACTTCATAAACATACAAGATAACAGGTATGATAAGAGTTTAAAAGAGGAACTTCATTTTATCCCACATGACCAGATTGGATTAATTACAGTTATTTTCAAGACCAAAATAATCTTTCCACCCTCCATTAATCCTTTTCTCAATGTTGTAGTTCTAATTGAGCTTGTGATGAATATCAATTCTGAGATACTTGTAAGAAGTCACTTCCTCTATATTTATTTGCATAAGTGTCTTTCTTAGATTTTATAATCATGATTTTTGTCTTGTCAGTGTTAACAGTCATACCCATGTTAGAGCAAAAATATTTAAGAATTCTTAATTGCTTATCGAGATCAGAAGGACGCATTGCCATAAGAACAATATCATCAACATAAAGTAGGAGGATGATAACTATCCTAACTAATATTGTATCGGTGCAACCTGCTTCTTCTAAACACTTTTCTAGCTTATCAATGTAAATTCCAAAAAAGGCAGGGGAGACAAAAAATCCTTGTTTAACTTCAATATTACAATTCATATCCGTTGTCCAATAAGTGTGTATATATGTTCTCCATACCTTATGATGTATGTCCTAATAAGTGTCTATGAAAAATTAAACTTGTTCATACAAAAGAATTGACAAGCCTTAGAATAATAGGGCCATTAAATTACCCCTTTGTAATTAATCAAATATTTGGTTGAATTGTAGTGAGATAATGCGACTTGTTGATAGAATGTTGTTAGTATCCTTAGTCAATTTCCTTAACATTGGGCCATGAATCCATAGGGACCATTTGGTGAGCTTGAAAATTTTATATGGTCAAACTCCTATGATTGGAATTGACCAAGAACATGTGATCATTAGTAGTGTCACCATGTATCACCAACTAACATAATCTCAATGGGAACCGCTCATATCTCAAATAACTAATAATCCCTTAGACAAAGAGAAAATAATGATAAAGAGGTACCGAATGGATAGAATCATGATTAGATTAGTCTTAATCCCCAAGATATACCATGGAAAATGAAAAGGAGAAGTTATTAGTAATAATTGATATGAGCCGATCCCGAAAAAATCTACTTAATCTTTGCCCTCGCGCGAGCTACTGCTGCGCCCCTGCCACTGCCCTAGATCGCTGCTCGTTCTGAGCTACTAGGCCGCCTCATGGCTGCACCTGGGGGAGGGCATCCCCCTCCCTCTGCGTCCCCCTCTGACTTAGATGCTTTTCGCAGGTTATTATCGCCATCTGGGAAGAAGCCGGTGGCCCCTGCCATCCCGAAATTCATCAAGAAACTGGAATCCATACCTGAAATTGATCTCCCTGCAGAACAGCCCATCAAGGTTGCTCTGGCCTTGGCAGAGAGAGGACTGATTGGCCAATTCATGGGCCTCTGGCCTTCGGCAAAAACAACAGACAACTGGATCCAGAGGAACTGGAGGCCTCTGATAAAGGAAAGTGTCACGTGCTATCCGGTCGGTCGAGGGTTTTTCATCTTCGAATTCATAACAAAAGAGGATCGGGATCTTATATTCAGAAGTGGCCCGTACTTCATGGGAACCCAAGGCCTTTATCTTAACAGATGGACGCCGGATTTCAATCCCGAAGTTTATGTCCCTAAGGAAGTTCCAGTATGGGTCAGGCTTCCTAACCTCCCGGTACACTGCTGGAATATCCAAGCCCTGGAAAAAGTGGGGAATGTGATCGGGAGATATATCGATAAAGCAGAAAACAAAGGACAGTACACTTGCACCAGGATTTGTGTTGAGGTCGATCTTGAAGCAGGGCTCCCTGAAGCAGTTAAGTTAAAAGTAGGAGACTGGCACCACTTCCAAAAGCTTGATTATGAACAGTTGCCATTTAAGTGCCGCCTCTTCCATGAGCACGGCCACTTCCAAAGAAAATATCCCAAAATGCAGGACCTAGAAGAGGGAGACGGCTGGCAAAGAGTCAAGAAAGGGAAATCGACCTCCAAAGCCCAAGAAAAAAAGACCACAGAGGACATGCAGAAAAACAATACTCCTTCAAGCTCAAATAGATCTCCCCAAGAAGCCTCCAAAGAGATGCCAGTGGTGATCCAGAAAGCAAAGGATCCACAAAAGGATAGCACCCCTTCTGGGAAAGAGCCAGCATCAGCAAGCGTGGAAGAGATCCCACCTGGATTACATTCCGGCAATAGAGAGGTAGATTCCCATGCGCCTTTGGAACCTGGGGAAATACCACTCTCTGACCCAGGCGATCTGAAGGAAGCTTTCCATTCCGAGACCTCCAGGGGCACAAATGAGGAACCTCTTCTCCTTGAAACGGATCCAGGAGAGGACTCGGATGAAGGCGACTCCTCAAGCAGCCTGCACACAATTCCTTTTAAAAACTCAAGGGGAAGGAAATCCACAAGAAAGAACAGGGAGGAAGCATCATATCTGGCGGTACTCGAAGGCTCACAAAAAACCCTGAAAGGAATGCTGAACACCAGATCTAAGAAAGGACCTGTCGCAGCCCCAAAAGGGGCCAACCCCTCTCCCAATAGGAATTAATGCGGCACATCTCCTGGAATTGCAGAGGCTTAGGATCCGCCTTAAAAGAAGAAGCTCTGAAAGATCTAGTCCGAATATATAAGCCTGAGATTCTGCTAGTCCAGGAGACGAAACTGGAGGAAGCCTCACTCCTCCAAGCTGGGAAATCATTTTGGAAAAAAGGCCCAGGCATTGCTAACAACTCTCGAGGAGCCTCCGGAGGTGTAGCCACTTTTTGGGATACATCCCTCTATGATCTTGAAGCTGAAGATCGCTCCATGCATTGGGTTTTCACAAAGCTAACCCACAAAATCTCCGGCCGAACAGTAAGTCTTTTCAATCTTTATGTTCCTGTCCTGCATGCAGAAAAAAAAGATTGCTGGAATAGCCCCGAATCGTATCTCAACTTGAAGCAGCCTGACAACATCATTATAGCAGGAGATCTGAACATTACTCTAGCTGCCAATGAAAAAAAAGGGGGAACTCCTGTTAGGGACCCAGCAAGGGAATGGGTTGAAGACATCATCCTTGGCTGGGACCTTATCGATATAAAGCCAGCTAAAGGGAAGTTTACCTGGACCAATAAAAGGATTGGACCTGGCCATATAGCGGCTCGACTTGACAGATTCCTTGTTCAATCTTCCTTCCTCTCCTTTGGCCTCTTAGCCTCGTCTAAAATATTACCCCACTGTACTTCTGATCATAAGCCCATTATGCTGGATCTCACCCTAGATCAAAACTTGGGCCCGATTCCCTTCCGTTTCAGCCATCTTTGGATCCAGCAAGAAGACTTTTTGCAAGTTGTGTCTGATTCCTGGAAGACTCAGATAAAAGGGTCGCCTTCCTTCATCTGGGAAAGGAAAATAAAAAGGCTTAAGCACGACCTGAAATCCTGGGTGAAACTCATCACCTCCCCCATTATCAGAAGGAAAAAAGCACAAGCTGCCCTGGAAGACCATCAAGCACAGATGGAAGATACTCCTTTGTCGGATAATCTACTGCATACAGAGTGGGCCCTCCAGAAAGACTATTTTTCTACCTACAGATTAGAAGAGGAGTATATGAGGCAAAAGTCCAGAATTCTTTGGCTTCAGAGCGGGGATAAAAACACCAATTACTTCCACAAACAGGCTGAAGCTCGGAAGAATTTTAAAGCTGTCTCAGAAATCAACTTCCAACGCGTTGTGCTTAAAGATTTTGAGGACATAAAGAAAGCTGTCGTTTCCACCTTTAAAGATTTATTCACGGCGCCGGATGAAGATCCATTGGATATCATGTCCAGCCTGTTTGATCTCATCCCCTCGATGATCAACCCTGAAGAAAACACCCTTCTCACCGCCCTGGTCACAATGAGTGAGCTTAAAAACGCTTTAGAGGCTATGAAGCCAGACAGCGCCCCTAGTCCTGATGGCTTCACAGCCAGGTTCTTCTCTTGCTGCTGGTCAATCATAAAGATAGATCTCCTTAAAATGGTCAGGTACTCTCAAAAGATCAACAAGATAGGAGGAAGCACCAATTCCTCCTTCCTTGCGTTGATCCCGAAAGAAAAGGACGCATCCAGCTTCAATCGTTTCAGGCCGATTTCTTTATGCAATACTGGGTACAAGCTTATTACCAAGATAATAGCCACCAAGCTTAAACAGATCCTTCCTCGGATCATCCTGGAAAACCAAGGAGGCTTCATCAAAGGAAGAAAAATTCTCGATAACATTATCCTTGTTCAAGAAGCCATTCACTCAAGCTGTAAGCGGAAGGAGAAAGGTATGATCATTAAACTTGATTTAGCTAATGCATTTGACCGTGTTAGGCATGATTTCCTGTTTGCAGTGATGTCAAAATTTGGCTTCTCTCCCGCTTTTATAAGTTGGGTCAAAGGCTGTGTATGTGGCCCTTGGATATCCCCTTTGGTCAACGGACGTTGTACAAGCTTCTTCCAAGCTTCTAGAGGGCTCAGGCAGGGCTGCCCGCTGTCCCCTCTCCTCTACGCCATCCAAGCTTCAGTGCTTAGCTTCCAGCTTAATTTTTGCCAAGAAATCCACACGCTGCCTGGGTTAAGAATGGCGAATAATGTTCGAGACATAAACCACGCTCAATTCACTGATGATACTTTGCTACTAGGTGGGGAAACTGTTCACTCTGCTGATCACTTTAAACAAGAACTGGTTCTTTACAAAGAAGTTTTTGGCAGCAAAATTAACTTCCAAAAAAGTAAAATTTTCAGTTGGAACTGCTCTCCCAGAGAGTTGAGGGATATTGCTAGATTGCTTGGAATGGAAAGCACCTTGGATTGGGATGGCTTCACGTACCTAGGTGTCCCCATCAGCAAACCCAATTCCAAAATAGCAAACTAGGAGCCTTTCCTGGATAAAATTAAAGGCAAAATACAAAATTGGAGCGCCAACTGGCTTAATCCTGCACGGAAATTGATCCTTCTTAAATCTGTCCTAAACAGCATGCCAATATATCAATCTTCAATCTTGCTCGCCCCTTGCTCAGTCCTCAGCAAGATAGAAAGCTTATTCAGAAAATTTATTTGGGAAGGTGGGAAAGGAAATGAGAAGAAACTCCACCTTGTCAGCTGGGAAAAGATCCAAAAACCGCGGGCAGAAGGAGGGCTGCATGTAAGGAGCTTAGCCTCCCAAAATCTGGCATTAGGAGCAAAGCTGCTATGGCAAATGATCTCAGGAAAGGATTGCTGGAGTAAGCAAGTGCTCCGCAAAAAATACTTTCCAGGGTCAAGGAAAAGGTGCCTTGATGCTACTCCTCAGCATAGAAATGGCTCTCCGGTCTTCAAACTTTGTATTAAAGCGCTGGCTTCCTTCAAAAAGAGGCTCTACTGGATTCCAGGAAACGGGAAAACAATAAGAATGTGGGAAGATTCCATCCTGAGAGACACCCCTCTAGGGCAATGCCAAGAAGTGAGAAATATCAAACGCTGGCTGCTGGAAAACGGAACTAGAACGTTGTGGGACCTCTCAGCCTGGGAAAACAGCAATTGGATAGGCTGGAATCTTGGTAACCTGCCACCGGAATTAGAAGAAGAAGCAATTACTCTTACAGTCCTCCTTCAAGGCAAATCTCCTTTCAGAGAAGGGACTAGAGATAGACGTGGGTGGGGCAGCAATTCAGGCATTTATACAGCCTCAAAAGGTTATGAGAATATCCAGTCTATTCCCTATGTCGCCCCAAATCCAGCGATCTGGAATTTTGTCTGGTCAAGGTCCTTCATCCCAAAAATTGATTTTTTCTGCTGGACTCTGGCCCATAGAAGTATCCTCACTGGCGAAAATCTGAAGAAAAGGGGAATGGAAGGCCCCTCTCGCTGTCCTCTCTGCAAAAAAGAAGAAGAGACGTCCGAGCACCTCTTGCTGGGTTGCCCCTTCTCCAAAGAAGTCTGGAAAGAAACGTTGAAAATTAAATCTGATATCACACTCCCAGGCACCATCCATGGCCTTCTAGCTGAATGGATGAAGCTCTCCCCATTCCAGTTCTCTAAGAAAGCCTTGCTTCAAACTGCCTGGAGCTGGGTCTCTAAAGCCATCCTCTGGAAGATCTGGCTTGAGAGAAACAATCGAATATTTAGGGATAAAGAAAACCACTCCTCCAAAGTTGCCAATCAAGCAAGGGAAATCCTTGGGGAAGCCATTGAACACAACTCTGCTCTGAAAGGTAGCTCCCAGCTCCTCCTGGAAGAATCACAGTGGTTAAATAAAATTGCCCCAAACTCTTAGAGCAATTCTATGCCTGGTCACTCTAGCACTGCTAACTGGGAAATCCGTCTTGAGGAACCTGCCTTCACCAGCTGGAGAGAATCTCTAAACGAGGTTTGTCTTTTTTTCGATGGAGCTTCTAAGAACAATCCAGGACGTGCTGGTGGAGGAGGAGTGTTAATCTCAGCCTCTGGTACTATGCTCAGCCATTATGCCTGGGGTCTAGGCTTTGAGTCAAACAACATAGCTGAATTCTCCGGTCTTTTGCAAGGGCTAAGGATAGCCTGCTCCAAAGGGATCTCCTCCCTAGTTGTCTTCGACGACTCAAGGATGCTGATCCAGGCCCTTATAAACCAGAAGAGGCCAACTCAGCTAAAGCTAGCTCTGATCTATCAAAAAATCCGGCAACTAAGCCAAAGTTTCCAATCCATCTCTTTCTACCATATCCTCCGTGGTCTGAATCATTTAGCAGACATTGAGGCCAATAAAGGGGCCCTCTTGAACAGAGGAATCTTAGAAGTTGATGGCCTTGAAAGGAGAAATGATATCCCCTGATATGTGTAGCCCCATGATCTCTAGCTCGAGCTGTTTCTTGTCAATCATTGTACCTTCCACTCAGTACACTATATTTCTCTTCCTAGCAGTCTATGCCAGCAAGACTCTGCACAACTCCCATTTTCTTCACGATCACCACTATTTATCTCCTTGCTATGCCAGCTATCTTGCTATCGTGATCATTAGCTTCCATATCTTCGATTCCTCACTTGTCTTTGCAACGATCCAACGTTGGTTTGCCTTCTCGTGGGATGATGTCGTGGCTATCAGGCGCTGCTATGGCCATTCTAACCTTCATTTCCCCCCTCTGAATCGTATGTGGAGCGAGAGTAAATCTCTGCAGCCCTGTAACTGTCAGATATGGAGAAGCTCGATGAGTCTGAAAATGAGATGGCTTGCATCCGAGATGGATCAAATAAGTAAGAATAGAGCTAGTAGGTGTCCTTCCAAGCAAGAACAGAAAGATGGAATCTACACAATGAAATCTCCAGGAAGATATGAGAAGATACATCAGGCTCATAAAAAAACCCAGAAGTTCTCAAAGAATATGTTCATTCTAGCTCCAACGGCGTGGCTTTCTCCAAGAATAACTACGCGAACCTTCTCAATGAGTTGGAGAAGGCGTTCACCAAGTCGCTAGCAAACGTGGACTCCTGTTACTTTCCATCTTGGAGCTTATCTCTGCTGTTTACTGTTTAAATTTGCTCAAAAGGGGCTGTGTCCTCCTTGTATTAGCTACTTAGGAATCATTGAAGCTATTTGCTACCATTATCATCAAGTCGTTGAGAAGAAGTGGACTCTTGAGACTAGTTTGACTCAGAATCTTGGACTGACTATTTGTCAAAGCATGCGGTAGCTGTTTTACCGCCTCCTTTCTAATCTACTCCTATGTTCTGCTAAAAAAAAATAATTGATATGAGCCAATTGAGATAGTGGCAATCCCAGTCAAAAAGGAACTTTAATGATTTCCCTAAATGCCTTTGAATGATCTATATAACATAGTGAATCCTTAGAAGAGTTGAGGATAAGTGAATATAACACTTGAGTGCTTATTTACTAAGATGGACTGCATAAGCCATAGTAAGATAACCACATCAATTGAGAAAGCCCAACTTAAGTGACCTTGACACCTAATCCCTGATGAGAGAATCTCATAAGGACAGGCTACTAATTTAGATAATAGATTAATAACTAATAAACGAGTAGATTAAGAAACAATGTATGAAAAATATTTTGGATAATTATTGTCAACAATATTTCAATCTTAATGGCTATCAATAAGATTTAGGGAATTCTTGAATCAGCAAGGGTGTGAAGTGAGCTGCTTCCTTCCTACAAATAGGGTTTACCTTAACCACCATCAATCCTGAATCAAACCTACCTAGCTATCATTGAGCTTGAGTCCAACTTTGATGCTAAAGGAATCTATCATTTTGTTTGCAGTATTTTGGGAAATATATATTTCCATATCCCATTTAGGTTTGTTAAAAAAAAATCCTTGTTTCACTCTCTTTTTATTGTTGGTTTAGTAAAGGAGATAACCTAAGAATGTAATTTACACAATATTATGCTAGTGAATTTAAGAACCTCATTTCTTCTCTAAAAACATCTAAATGATCTCATCCTATACAAAGTAGATTTATTATGTGGTTGGATGTAATTCCCTACTTGGATTTATCTTCTCTAGATCCCAAGGAAAAAACCATCTTACTATTTGAATATGCTTTGATTGGAATATTTACTAGGTTGTGGCCAAACCCAAGAGATCAAGAGTCATGAGCAATAGAGCATTGGACTCCCAAGACACAAGGTCATTTTCTTCCTTTTGCTTGTAGTCTATGTTTTTATACGTATTTTTCATAGTAAAGAAGATTGTGACCTTATTATTTTGCTTTGAACCCTATTTCATGGACTCCAAAGGGATGTTGTTTGCTCCTTGGTCTCTTGAATTAAATCCATAAGAGGAGATTACAATTGCTCGAGCATAGATCAGGCTACCCCATTAATAATTTGGAATGATATACCTCTCAATTCTATTGGGGACAAAATGGGTTGCTACATTGATCGAGCATAATTGAAGGGATATCTACTCTCTTATGCCCAAATATTTGTGGAAGTGAATTTGGATAAAGGCCTACCAATGGCACTACACATCAATATGAACTACAAGGAAAATTCCCTCTAGCAAAGGTTTTTGTGGATGCTTTTCTAAAAGAGCCCAAATATTTGTTCATAGCAAAGGTCGCTAGAAGAGGCGAGTGGGCAGAAGTTTTAGTGTATGTTTTTATTTGGTGCTTTGATGCATACCAAACGCATCAGTGCGCCTCAAGTACATACGCACCAGTGTGTACTAAAACAAATCACACCAAGATCAAATTCCTTGTTAAGCAAAGAGAAAAAAAATATTTTCTATTTCTATAGCCAATAAAGATTGGTGTGTTTAAAGTACGACGATGCACCAATGCAACCACATAAATGATGCACTAATTTCAGCCAAAAAATACTACCCTCCTGCCTGGAAAAAATTATTTTTTTAAAAAATAAGAAAAAGGAATCGCGGTATGTTTGGATATTTGAACAACATCGGCGCTACACGTAATTGGAAGCACCAATGCAAGATGTAACAAAAAAATGGATGGAAAACGTATTAAAAATTTTATATTCACTAGTGATGTGTTTACCTCACTCAAACACACCAATGCATTGTATAAGATATGCACCGGTGCAGGGGAAAATAAAAAAAAATGGGGATGCAAAATATTTGTATATCATTATATTCATTAACAGTGTGTTGTTATCTTTAAAACGCACCGGTGTGCAATATCATTTAAAGCATCAAACTAGGGTAAACAAAAAACCCAGACAAAAAACTTTTTAATATTTCTATATTCGTTAATGGTGCATTTACCTCACCCAAATGCACGAGTGCATTGTATAAGATACGCATCGGTGTAGGGTAAAATAAAAATAAAAATATGAGATGCAAAATATTTTTTTATCATTATATTCATTAACGATGTGTTGTTATCTTGAAAACTCACTGGTGCATATTATCATTTAGAGCATATAAGTAGGGTAAAAAAACCTAAACGAAAAAATGTTCTTATAATTTTATATTTGTGGGCAGTGTTTTTATATATCAATAACGCACCAATGTGCTTGGAATAATACAGTGCACCAGACTAGGGTAATATTAAAAAATTCAAGACAACTTTCTTTTTTTTTATATTCATTGCCAGTGAAATCATTCACTCCAACCACACTGGTGCGCTCAATTGTCAAGCACACAAAAAATTGGTAAAAAAAAATGGACAAAAAAACCATTTGCACCATCGTGCAGTGTTGTTGACCACCTAAGAACTTGTGCATTAGTTTCCTTCTTGAAATGCTTTGTCATTGATGCTCCATGCAGTTGAATCGCAACCTTCCATTGCTTACTTGGTGACTTTTGAATTTTTCCAAACAATGGACAAAATTTGAATTTTCATCTAAATCGCAACCATGCCTCCCCAACGCACAAGTGGCTAGGTAATGTCTTTGTTACCTTCTAATTACTTCTTTTAGTGGATAGAAATTGAAAATTCACCTTAGTTTGTTGTTGTTGTTGTTTTAAATGAGCATGGTGCATTCAAGCCATCCAGCTCACAACGTTATAGATAATGCACAGTGTAATTTTAAAATGTGCATTGATAGTGGTGCATTATCGATGTATAACACATTACATTAGCGGTACACTATACATTTCATAACATGCCACTAAAAATTTAAAAACCATTTGTCACATCATCAGTGTCCGGTGTGTTTCTCAAACCATAGCACAACGTAAGCAATGCAATTAACTATGGTAATGCATCGATGTTGGTAAACACCAAGATCCCCCTCTAATTGGTGCTTTTTAAATTTCTTTTTAAATTTTTAGATGCACCGCCATAATAACTAAAAATATATATATTTAAGCATTCACCATATCAACCAGTGAACCGTTATAACTCATAAGCATTGCCTTGTTAGTGTGCTTATGTTTAAAATACACGTCGACTTAGTCATTGAAAAATTAGTTTTTTATCCATTTCCTCACAATTTCCACAAATAGTTGCGTTGATTATGGTGTGCTCTAAATACTTGATTGCACTATATATGGTGCAGTGATGTGTTCATATCACACTAGTGATGCCTAATTAGGGATGCACCGAATTTTAAGATTTCGTAAATAATGATAGTGCATATTAGTATCACACACACACTCTAGTGCGCTAAATTTCAAAGTGCACCTTTTTACATTTTTCAAATGAAATTTTGGCACTCGGTGTTCTAGGATCATTGTAGTGCACCGTTAATGGTGCTTATGTTTTTTTTGTAATGCATTGGGTGTCGATGTTATTTTAAATTTTGTTTATTTCATTTACGTATTTAATGCGTAGATATTATTGTAGCACACAGCTGACGGTACACTTTTATTACAAAGAGCACCACAAGTGGTGCATGATTGTTATACAGGCACGCCAATTGTTAAATTCATTTATTCTGATAAAAAAAATATTGTTTGATATTAATAGATAAAATGATCATTTAATGAAATCTTTAATTTTTTTTATATACATGTATGTGGCCATTTATGAGACTGATGGAAGTTATATGTGAATCAGATACGTCAACGAAGAGAGCTACAACAAGAGAAGCAGGCCCGAGTTGACATGTACAAAGTTGTACAGGAGTGGGAAGATAGAAAGAGGGAGAGAAACTTGTACCTTCGACCCATCACAACACAAAATTGAGACATCTTGAGGGTTGTTGACATCTAGAAGTTCTATTAGGAGGATACATACCTAAAGGGGAACTCAAGTTTTTTTATGTAGTTTATCCGTCTGTGGTTTCATCCCACAGAGGAGGACATCTACTTCATCATTGGGTTATCCATGAGAGGGGAGCATTTTCCCCAGTTCTCTAATGTCCCACTTATTCTCATAGCATAGAATCAACTTCCCTACTCTTAGATATATATCATCGACCAGGGCAATGACCCTTCTATTTTTTAGGTTTCTTAAGGACAAGTACATATTTCTTCTTTCAATGCAAAGGAGGTTAGGTGCCTCTCTATTTTGCTTATGACAGTCGTGCACTTCATCAATGATGGGAAACACATTAGTTATCCTCTATTGTATTATGTAGATTCTTTAGTGTTAAGACTTAGATGCATTAGGAGGTCTACCATCATTTTGTTGAAGTTCTATTTTGATATGGATTGATGTCGTGCACTGTTTGAGGGGAGGGTCAACTTCCCTTTTTCTTTAGAGATGTTTTGTTTATGTTTTGAGAGGTTTTCGATCATGATACTGTCATTTGACTGTTTCCCTCCTAGGGAGATGGTCGGGGTGCATATACATATGTGGGTATAGACGTTTCCTAAGAGGGGCCAACCTGAGTTCCTAGTGAGGATCACCTCAGAGGTACAACAATTACAAGCTAGCGAGGATGAGCATACTTTAGAACTTGTGTTGTATTCTTATGTGGGGTTGGGCTAGAGAGGATATAATATAAAAAAATTTCCCAGGCTGAGTCACTAGATGACAGAGGTAATATTAGTGTTACACTTAAATTAATCTAGTTGCATTTTATTGTCTTACTTAATGCAAATGAAATTTAGTCTAACATTTTCTTTAAATTGTTTTATTCATTTTTTTAATGAAATTGTCTAATTATTGTTGTGTACAATATATTTTTTGAATATTGGCACTTATGATGGGATGAGCCCAAGATACCTAAATTCACCAAAACCTACCTATGACACAGGCTAGGTGGATGTGGCAAACAGGTTATCGACATTGATGGCTCAATAGGGATTCCACCCTGTATAGGTTCTGTAGATGGTGTGAGACCTCAACCTATTAGAGTTATGGAGGATTATTTATCATGATATGAGGGGTTTGATTTGTGATATCAATGGAAAATTTTAAGAGTGAAGTTTATCCCATGGGTGAAATTTAAGGGTTACATCATATCCATTCGAATTTTTTGTTCGCACTAAAAAATCCATTAGTAGCTCCCAGTCCCCCTATTTTTGGAAATGGCAATAGCTACGGGCTATTTCACCCTACACCCACCTTGGAAATCAAGGTCGTAGTTAAATTCAACCCCATTTTATGGATTGAATCCAATTTTACGGTTGCATTCGCCCTTATATAAGTTAGTTTAAACTTTCAATCTTTACCCAGCACAAGCAAGGCTGCAATTTGTGATCTAATGAATGTATATATATGTATATATACATATACATATACATATACATATACAAAAAATTAGTTGGTCAGCTTATCTAGGTCTATGACTAGATTTGTGATGTACAATATTTGCAGGTACTTTTTACAATTTTTAAGTGTTAAAAATCTTTTGGGAGTGCAAACTGTATGGTGTATATATTTATAGTAAATTCGTGAAAATATTTTCATGTTTATTTATTATATATTTGCAGCTCAATTTACTTATATTTTGGTGTATGAAATTGATTTGTGTAATTGCACTGAGAGAAGTGACGCTCTCTCCGACTCAGGTCAGGGAAATGTATTCCCTCACTAGTACATAATGAGAGATAAGTGACCAGGTGACCAAAAAAATTGTTCCCCATGGTTTTTTCAAGGGATAAACAGCCAAAATTGACAAATTTTAAGTGAGCTAACTAAAAATGACCAAGATAAATGACCAATTTGGTCATGGAACTAAACTAAAAATGACCAAGATAAATGACCAATTTGGTCACGGGATAAAATTTAAACTAAAAATTACCACATAACAATTGGTCATTTATTTGGTCATTTTTAGTTGTGTCACTTCGACAATGGAAAATTAGAATTTTGACAATAAATTTGTACAATTTACTAAATTTTAACATTGCAGATGGGGTCTCTGAATCCATCTGTAGTGTTAAATTTTAGTATATTGTAGACCTCCTCATGGATTCAATGGGTTATTTCCTCGTAGTTTCATCAACTATTATGTTGAGCATTGTTTTCATAGTGTATCCTTTATTATTCTCATCAATATAGAGACCCTTGAGACCCCTTTAATAATATAGGTTGGGTCTCGGCTATATCGACATATTTCTATAGTGTTGAAAAATGACATCAGAGGCGAACCTAGTGAACTTTTTTGTAAAATCATTCAGTCTGCACAATCATGTCTAGGGAGATATGCTTATCACATTTGTATCTCGTTTCTCCATTTACACTTTTGTATAACCCCTTCGACAATTTTGCTAAGTTGTGCCTTTTACATCGTCGTGATAGTCGAGTTAGTCTTGTGTTTAGGATATTGGTCATTTCTCATTAAAAGCATCATCATGTCTTGAATTTTATACCATTGTGTTCAACTTATCGAACTTATTATGCTCATATTTCATTTGGCCAAAATTGTCATCGTTTGACCCTTTTGACACTCAGTTGAAGTTTCGGTAAGTAAGAGTCTTTTGCATCTCATTAGTTGAAATATGCCTATTTTGTGCCTCCCGAATAATTTATTGATCGTGTTTTTAATGGATTTAACACCCTCATAAACCTCAGGGAATCCAAAATTTTAAAAATTAATAATTGTAAGCTGGATTTTCAAAAATTGTGATCAATTTTTTTCAAAATTGTGCCAAAAAAATCTACCTATTCCAACCCAAATTGTAAAATATTTAGATTACATGTTTTACCAAACATATAAAAAACAACAAATATACAAAAAAACATAAAAAAAACATAAAAAATAAGTTAAAAATAAACTAAAAAGTAAATAAAATTTTAATACCTACAAAAAAACAAGATAAAAAATAAACATAAAACAAATCCTATTAGAAATAAAACAAAACATAATGAATTGCTTTTGGCCATTTAAACATGGACCTCTACCATTTGGTCCATTTGAACCCTCAACCTCGACTATGCATAGATTAAGATAAATGAGCAAGCTGGACAGGGACTCTTGACATCGACTGCGTGAAGACATCACAGAGTCCTCCTCCACACCCCAGAAGGAGGCATTATGGCCCAACACCGCCATTGATGTTTTGCTACTCAAGTTCGAATACATGTGCTTCAATGTCATCCAGGGTCAAATATTGTGCTTTCAAAGTTGTTCGAAAAAAATCTACCTATTCCAACCCAAATTGTATAATATTTAGATTACATGTTTTACCAAACATATAAAAAACAACAAATATAAAAAAACATAAAAAAATAAGTTAAAAATAAACTAAAAAGTAAACAAAATTTTAATACCTACCAAAAAAACAAGATAAAAAATAAACATAAAACAAATCCTATTAGAAATAAAACAAAACATAATGAATTACTTTTGGCCATTTAAACATGGACCTCTACCATTTGGTCCATTTGAACCCTCGACCTCGACTATGCATAGATTAAGATAAATGAGCAAGCTGGACAGGGACTCTTGACATCGACTGCGTGAAGACATCACAGAGTCCTCCTGCAGAGCCCAGAAGGAGGCATTATGGTCCAACACCGCCATTGATGTTTTGCTCCTCAAGTTTGAATACATGTGCTTCAATGTCATCCAGGGTTGATTGGGGAAAACCCACTGGGGCCAAATTATCAATGTTATTAATGTTGCTTGCAACGCTAATTACTGTTGTTTCTAGTGCAAATACAAGTGGAATCATCTCAAGAATTCCTACAACAAGGCCAAGTTGCACGGGGAGACTTCCAAGTTTCTGTTCTATACACACATTGAGCGCATTGTGCACAGATATTTTGGTAGAAGCTCCATGAAGAAGAAGAGGAAGAGGAAAAATAAGAGATGGCTTCTGAGGATGATGATGTCGATAACACCTGTGATGTCGATAACACCTGTGAGATTGATAACAAACAGAAGAAATAGCATTTCCTATGTATTATATGTTTCCATTCTTTCTTTCCCATCTCTTTGTTTGAGTCTACATCATTAAAATCCTAGAAGGTTATTTTTGGTAGATGGAAAAATAAGAGTGCCCCCATGTAAGGGTTAGAAATCTATCGAAGTTAACATAAATTATTTACCGGTAGACATATTTTTATTCTGTCTATCATAAGTTGTTATTTCTACAGGGATAAGGGTGGTTAGTAAAATATTCAACTAGGTGACTTGTTTGTAATTTTCTTTATGTTAGTGATTTTGTTAAATTTTCAAATAATTGAATTGGTGGAGGTCCAAATGGAATAATGTAACATACCCAAATAACCTGTATAATGCACATATAAAAAAAATCAAGTATAATTTCTTTCACTGGAATTTGGGCTATAACCTTCATAAACATTCATCCTCAGGCTTTTAAAAAAATAATCAACATTAACTTTTTGCCAGGAAATTCTGCCTTCCATAGTAAAATCTACTTCCACAACCAGAGAAGTTGTTTCCGCACTGAAACTAACTTTTCCCACCTTAAATTTCCGCATTATGCCCTTCTGCCTTCCGTTGTGGACTTCAAGAATCAGAGACCTAACATCCAACAAAATCATCCGTCCACACTTTCGCCTTCCGCATTCCATCTTCCGTTGTGGACTACGGGAACCGAAAGCTTAACATGAGATGGGATCTTTCATCCTCATTCCTACCTTCTACATTTCACCTTTTCACCTTCTGCTTCGGATTTCGGAACTCAGAAAACTTAGCACACGTCAGAAATTTTCATCCACACTTTCGCCTTCTGCCTTTCGCTGCGGACTACGGGACTCGGAACTTGACAAATGGCGAAGCCATTTATTTCCCTTTCCTCCTTCCACTTCCGCTATGTGGATCGTGGATCGTGGAAACCTTAACATCCTTCTGACTTAACCTTTCCTTCTGCTTCTCGCTTTCCGCTATGCAAATTGTGGAAGTCTTATCATTCTTAATACTTCACTTTTCCTTTCTGCTTTCCTCTTTCCGCTGTGCGGATCGCGGATTGTGGAAGTCTTAACATTCTTAAGACTTCACTTATATTTTCTGCTTTCCGCTATGCGGATCGTGGAAGTATTAACATTATTAAGACTTCCTTTTCCTTTCTGCTTTCCGCTATGCGGATCATGGAAGTCTTAACATTATTAAGACTTCCTTTTCCTTTCTGCTTTCCGCTTTCCACTGTGTAGATTGCAAATCGCGGAAGTCTTAACATTCTTAAGACTTCACTTATCTTTCCGCTTTTCGCTTTCCACTATGCGGATCGCAGATCACGGAAGTCTTAACATTCTTAAGACTTCACTTATCTTTTCCGCTTTTCACTATGCGGATCGCGGATCACGAAAGTATTAACACTCTTAAGACTTAACTATTCTTGGCACAATCGCCTGTAGCCTTTGATCCTCCCCTTCGTTCATCTCAACTCTTCTTCCCTCAAACTTCCCTTCAGAGGCCTAAACTTTTACAAGGAAAGGAGTAGATGTATGAGCAATAAGTCTCATGATAAACTATAAGTTTCATCCAAGAACCTCGTTAAGCCTAGGATAGTTCTGTTTTGAGCAAGGCCCAAGCCTTCGCACAGAGACCAAATTCCCTGGGTGTTTCGTACAGGGAAAAATGCAGCGTGTGAGTAACTTCTTACAGAATGATATGACATCGCTAGGAAACCCAAATTATCAACAAGTTACAGTCACTCAAACCGAGCAAGATTATCCTTTTCCATGAACTAGGTCAATCAAAGAGGTCCAGGGGATGGAAATAGGGTAGGTGCATATCCTACCAATAATGATCTCCATAATCAAGTAATCCTAAACATAAGAGCACATCCCATTCATCAGCCCTACTTTTCATCAACAACGATATAATCTTGCAAGAAAGGTAAACTCTAATTTTGCAGAGGTAAAATGATAAGCTTCAAGTTGCAGAGGGAATTGATCCTTCCAATGACCAATTTCCATGAAGGTTATAGAGTGTAAACAATATGAATATTTGATAGGTATGTGGTCAATATCGTCAAATCAACGATTGAGGATAATTTCATTGAACGAAATAACGTCGGAGATAATAATAAAAAACTGAGAACCAGAAGTGCTCATGGCCAAAGTGCTTTTAAGATTAATGGCGAAGATAGATCATGGAGAAGATCAACAGCTGTGAGTGATAGGAAATGTACGTAAATGAGGTGTCCCCTCCCCATTGGATATCACGCTCAAAGATTGAAGGTGTGAGATTCACTTTTTGGAGTGTGATTGTTTAAAGGGCCCACATATTTCAACGCCCAGGATTTGGGCGAAGAAAGATCAACGACTGTGCATTATTTTACTGATTCAACTAGCACGGATTAACAAACTCTTGGTGTGCATGGAATTTTTATACAAACCACTTTAAGGAATTTGAGTTCCACCATCGATCTAGATCTGATGGTCCTCAAAAATTCCATGGATTCAACTAGCAGGGGAGTTGAAAGTGGATATGTGCACGAAATACTAATGTAATCTCGTTCATCGCAGACTTGAAGTCCACCCTTCGCTGAGCGTTAGACGGGTCATAGGCCGGGTTGGTTAACTTTAGAATTTCGGTTAAAGTTGTAACTAACCAAAACACGTATCAGTATATCTAAGGGTTGTATGCAAAAAGGGCCCATTTAACCACACTGTTTTCATCAGCAAACCTAAGGAATTCTCTTACCATTGCAGCAACATGTAAAACATACATTCTTACGTCTATCGACGCACCTTAAGATCACCAATTCAATGAAATCATGTTGTAAACAAATCGCTCCTAAGCATAACAACAATCTACCACTTGAGTTGTCATTTTACCAAATGTATTCCAAACAACATATGAGTACACTAGTTCATAAGCGTCATTAACATCAACAAATCTAAGATGTTATTTCATCATTTCATGGATATTAAAGCATATCATTAACGTAAACAAACATACCCTGAGATCAAAGGATTTGTAGAAACAAAACTCATCGATGAAACCTGTTTACAATGTGAGCCGTAATGACAAGGGAACAACCACGTTCTACCCAACCATAGATTAGGCACGGATCACTCCGTCCTCAATCACCCCCAAGATAAACTATGCATGTTGAGAGTGGTGACAGTCAAACTCAGTCCAGTTCTCTAATGAGAAGTCCTTTGATTCACACATCAAGTATTTTTTTTCAGCTTGCCTAGCACAGAGTGCTCACGGAGTTAGTATTCCCCCTCTCTGCATCCTCAATGACCTCCTCTTCTCTGCATCTGCTTCCTTATTTGTCGTTTTTTCTCTTCTAGGTATTTTGCAGCTAATGGCCAATTCCCTAGGAATTTCTGCTCCACTACATCCTTGATTCCTCGAGGTGGGTCTAGCGCCATACTGGCATTCCCACACCTTGTGTAACTTCCCTGACAGTGACCCTTCACATCCCCCACTCTCGCATGCATAGTTTCCTCATTCAACATGGTTGTCCCTATCATTCATATTTTTTTATTACAAGCATAATGTTTCAGTTACATTTTTCCTCCAAGGATCGATTGGCATACTCCAAGTTTACCAATCATATTCAAGAATAAAATTTTAAAATTAATATTACATAAAATGTTTGTTCATTGGGGGATGTTGCCTCCTTCCCCCCTTATTGTAATATTGTCCTCAATGTTCTTAGTCATCTTCTGTAGCTTCTGAAACTCCCTCTATTTCCTAAGTACTACTTTATTTTGGTCCAGCCTTGCGCATAGAATTATCATTTTAGCATGTCTCTGATGACTTGACTCATTCATTCTATTTGTCCATCTGTCTATTCTTGGTCTCTGATCCTGTAGACAAATATTTTAAAGCGTTTGATGTAACTTAAAATCCTGATCAGAAAATTACCCTCTTTAGTACTCCACTAAGTTGGAATACCTCTTTCAGGAAGTCTCTCTGCAGTATTAACAGTTCCATTAGTTGACTCTATAGGAGCACAAGAGCAACTTTCTTGACTTCTTCTACTACTATAACCATAATCATATCATGTTTCTTTTGTATTAATGGCAAACCTGTGATGAAATCCAAGGATTTTACCTCCCATTTTAGCCAGGAATGGGCAGAGTTCATAACAAAGCTGTTGAATATCAATGTTAAGTCTTCACCCGTTGACACCTTAAGCCATTAGATAGATAATTAATAAACTTTACCTCTATTCTGGACCAAAACATTTGCTTCCCAAGGCTGTTATCATCTTTTGGTAGCCAGGGTGTCCTGCATAAAGAGGTTTGTGCCTCTCCTTAAAATGTAACAATTGCAAACCTGCAACATCATGCATGTATAATCACATAAAACTCATCAAGGATATGCTAAACAACCAAATTCTTATTGGCATTTTCAGCTCAATAGTCCATATTTTCCCTAAGGGCATGTTTTTCCTCATCTCCCCTGCATGACATACAAGCATGCAGTTCACATGAAGGGTCATTATAAGGAAAATTTCCATCATAAAATTTTTAAATTTATTTCATACATAAATTAAATTTCCCAAACATAAGGTCCTTGTCCTTTATTTGTCTCCTGCAGACCATAATACCTGGTTTTATGCAGTCTCTTACCTGACATGTTTCCTACACCAAACAATCAATATCATGGATAATCAAATCAAATGATGAATTTACAATTCTATCTCCTACAAAACTTATATTTCGCATTCATAAGCCAATCCTCATATTATTTGGATCTGGGGAGGGGAATCTCTTACCCCTATTACTTACATTTGCTGCCACACATAACATGTCATCTGAACATAATTATAGAACAACATAATTTCAAAACCAAAATTTACAACTATGTTTTCTTCCCAAATTACATTTCACCATCATGAGATCCTTCTCATAATGATTGGCCTTTGCACATGGTAGATTTTGTCTCTATTTTATGGGACATACCCATACTACCTGTAATCTGAACTTCCAATCATTCAAGCAATCGTGAGCATCCTTGCATAACATCCTTTCATCGTAGGAATTACAATGATCCTCAAAATTGCAACACGCGGCACTATATAGTTATTAAAATTTGCCAGGTATTTTCACCTTATTTATGCAATTATTTTCCTTGTATTCATAGCAGTTCATGAAATGATCTCATAACTATCAATAATTCTATCATTTTGGGTATTAAAGAATTTGTAATACACTAGTTATATCACAACCATGCATTCACAAAATTCATCTTGTATGTACCGACACATACCTTGGCCTCAAAGCTCCAAGCGTTCCTTGGATGAATCCTTCTTTCAAAAGTTCCGACATGAGTATATATACATGAGGGTCATCTCCCCATGGAACTGCAAGTTCACATGCAGCCTTCCTCAACTTGTATATAAATTACTCAACTGGTATTACATAACCTAACACCTCCTTGGGGTGCTCCATGGCATTCCTATTCCAAATCCTAACACCTCTTTTGGGTGCTCACTGGCATCTCTCGCTTACTAAGCTCGGAAGCTTCCTTTCCAAACACCACAATACCTAGGGGTTATTCTCTTCACGACGCCCCCACTCCCATGGCAGTCCCCTTACGCGTCGTGAATGCATGTAGAAAGAAGTCTAACCAGATGACTTACACCTAGGCATCCCTAGCGATGGATACTGGTGCCTGGCTGACCAAGGGAAATCTATGGACTCAAATTACATCTTTCTGGAAGCTATGTACCCCAAGTACATCCATCCTCCTTATACAATTTCTCTCAACTTCATACGTAGAATAACCTTATCGTATCATTCCATTTTCGTTTGGGTACCTGCAACTATTCCACTAATAATAAATCAAAATATTTATATCATGGGTTTCTATAGCATCAATATTTCCATCTATCGTAGGTACATTGTTTTCAGAACTAGCAATTCTCATACTTACATAGCATGCTCTTGATGTTATCAATTATCTACTATGGTCCATCATAAATGCAATGGATTTAATTTAATGACAGCATCTTGCTAGTATTTCATAGTATAAAATGAAGCATATTGATTTTAGATGTTACCTCATTTATTGGTCTCTAACCAGGGTTACACAACCCTAACACCAACCTATTGTTCATAGATTTGTTGTCCTAGCCTTTCTCCACAATGCTTATTGGTCACCTGCATGGTGTCACCAACATCTCCAACCATGCTTCTATACCCTTGTTTAATGTCTTGGTTTTGACCCCGTTTGCATGATGTGTATAATGTAATTAATCATGGTGAGGAGCTCAAGGCAAAAGCCCCACCATCGATTTGGTTGTGTATGTTTCGGCAATAGGGATAGTTGCCGATGGTATGTCGTGCTATAAGGCACATTATAAATTGGCATCATGTAAACACGCACATCAAATAAACTAAAACCACAACCAGCTACGGCAGTGCAACGTTGAATGAAAAGGGCATGGTTCCAAAGGATAAGGGGTGGGGGATGTCAAACCTTGGTTTATGGGGGAAAACCCCATGGGTTGCCACCTTGTTTGTTTTGCCACCTTTGTTTTGTTTGCCACCTTTCCTTGTCTCATCCAACCTTGCCAACCTCTTTAATGCTTCAGCTGGTGGTTGAGGAGTTATGGCTGAGTGGTTGAGGGCAGTTATTGCCTTTGGGAGTGGGGTGGTAGGGCTGTTAGCCCTACCCACACCCACACTCCACCCATGACTCCATTCTCGTCTGTCTATTCATCCTCCTCATGAGGAGAAGAGGTCTGTTCATCTCCTCACGCAAAGGTCTGTCCGTTCTCCCAATGGCCTGTTGATTCGCGCGCAGAGGTGAGGTTGTTTCCCCTCACGCCCAGGATGGAATCCTCACGCAGAAATCGGGTATGTTTTTCCCGTGTATTTTGTTGTTGGGTGCAAGCTTTTCCCTCACGTACAGACCGTTGAGGTCGATTTCCCATGTGAGAGCCGTGCTCACTGTCTTTGTTTTGGGGTTGTTGTCTTCCCCACGTTTTCGGATGGCTGTGGTGTCCAATTACGTTTGGGTCGCTATGCATTCGAATTGAGTTGTTTTCTACAGTGGTCCACGTCTGAGTTTCCCTGCTATTTGGGACTGTGTATAGCTGCCATCGCTGGCATTGTGGGTTGTGGCTGTTGATTGCCACAGTCGTTGGCTGAGTCTCCCGTGGTTATGCTGGGAGTGTTGTTTCCTATTCACTATGGGCTGTGAATTGTTGCCATTATTCGCTGGTTGATTGGGCTGCGGTTGTTTCCCTGGTTTGGGGTGTTGTTGCTAAGTTGTTTTGGCCACATTAGGGCCAAGAACAACTCCATGTTATCCGTTGGACTTGAGCTGTGTTCATCCGCGGTTTGGGGCTGTCCCCAGTTGTTTTACTTCTTCTCAGAGCTGTGAAGGGATTGTTTGGCTGCTGGTATGCAGTGGTTGAACCTTGGACTGTGTTGGCTTGGACGATCTGTTGATGGCCTGATAAACCCAGCAGTGTTGGTTTGGTTGTTTTGTGTCCCCTTGGCCATGTGCAAGCCTGCAACTTACCCTTATTCCGGAGGAATCATGCCCAGCTCGGGGGTGGCAGCATTACTGAGATATCAATGAGCAAGCTGGCCTATGGTTGGGTGGAAATGTATGTGTGTTGCTTCCGCTATATGGTTGAGGATTCAGGAATTTGTGTATGCTTAGGCATCTTAATATGCATCCTGTAAGTTTTAATTCCAGCGTTGATTTATCCCTGTTTATGTTCATGGGGCGGTTTGCCCGGTCGTGTTTGAGGTTCGTTGCGTCCTCTTCGCCGGTCTGAGGGACAGGGATGTGACAGTATGGTATCAGAGCTCCAGGTTGCAACAGTGGGCCTCTATGGGCCAAGAAGGTGCAGTGACAGAAGGTAGAATCACCTTCTCTGATCAGAGTTTGACAGCAGCAAACTTCAAAAATCGCCTAAGTGTTGACAGTAGTCGGAAGGCTTAGCAATTCCCGGCCGCCGTTGCGGATGTGAAAATGATTCAGCCGCTGATGTAGCAACGAAGCCGATTACCGATGAAGGGGATGAAGTTAACCTCCGACGTTGTGGAAGAATTCTGGAAATGCTGCCGTTGCGGACGGCGGAGCGATTCCGCATCCGACTTGAAAGCCGTCCGATCGCCGACGCCGCATAAAGGTTTAAAATTTGGCTAAGTATGGGACAGTCGAGCCACTAGCGGAAAGGATTCCACTGTTACGGAAGAGTTAGAATTCCTCCCATCCGCCATTTCGAAAGCGGAAGCATTAAGGCTTCCGATCCAGAAAGACCGCCGACGTCCGAAAAGTTGAAAATTCTCCAAGTAAAGAGCGGTCGTCGGAAGGATTTGGCCTTTGGCGAGCCGCTGTTGCGGAAGTCAAAGCCATTTGGCTTCCGATGTGAAAGTCTGCCGACGTCCGAAGTTCGAATTTTTCTAAGTGCCGATCGGAAGAAGTTAACGTTTGGCGAGCCGCCGTTGCGGAAGCCAAAGTCATTTGGCTCCTGATGTTAGAAGTCCGCCGACGTCCGACGTCCGCCGTTGCGGAAGGGAGAATGCTTCCGACATCCGCCGTTGCGGAAGCAGAAGCGTTTTGGCTTCCGATGTAGAAAATCTTCCGACAGCCAATGAGGTTATCATCCCCGGAACGATTAAAGCTTCCGGGGAGCTGTCGTTGCGGAAGCAGAAGCATTAAGGCTTCCGATCCAAAAGTCAGCCGACGCCCGACGTTCAAGTCGGAAGAGAAAGTGTTCCGGGAGCCGATTCGGTGGAAGAAAGAATGGAAGAGGGGCCGATTCTACGGAATGAAGAATGGTTCCGAGAGCCAATTTCAACTGTTTTCAGAGGGATTTTTCAACTGTTTTTCAGGGGAATCTTCAGGGTTGAAAAAGAGAAATTGGCAGCGATCGAATGCGCCAGGAAGCCACAAGGGGGCAAGCCCCCTTGACCCCCGTCGTTCCCTCAAGAAGTTGTCTTGTGAAAAGAAAATCCTATGGTTTGGGAAATTTAGTCAAACCCAAAATTCATAAAAGATGAATGAGGCAATGCAGCTGTGTGTAAAATGAAAAGATTTGGTAAAAATCTTCATTCTTGGAAGTGGTGTGGTTTTCACATCCGAGGTCGGAATGATGCATGTGAATAGGCGTTCGAAAGCTTATACAGCAAGGAACAAGGATAAGTGACCGGAATCTGAGCATGAAGCAGCAAAGTGCTAATGAGGGCTGCTATTATCAAATGGACAATCTGGACAGTTGCATGCCCAAGGGCAGGAAGGACTATGAAGTCAACCAGCTGCTATGTGAAAAAGGAATTCTATGAGAAGATGAGGGATTTGAAAAGGGAAGTTTTCCTTAAAACCCTATCTTGCTGACTTTAACTACATTTCCTAAGTTTATGCTTGAAATGCATGAGGATATGTATTGCATGCATAGGATATTGCATGATTAGTAAGAATATTGGAAATTTTACATATTTATAATGAACCACTAATGATGATCATTGCTTTGATGTTGGCATTAGTGGAAAAACCAACGATGACATGGACCTAGCTGAATGTGTTGCTGATGTTGATGAATGAGACGAGCAACCCTATGAGGAAAGGGATAAGGCAACAAGTCCATAACAGAAGTTGGTGAGCAAATGCTGCAATCTCCTGCAAGGACCAACCAAATTGGTCATGGAAAGGGTGTAAGTACGACCCATGCAAGTAAGAGTTGCTTATGACAGATTCCATGGAATGGTAAAGGTAAGAGACCTCCTACCATGTGGAAATTTGAATATAAAAACGTGTCATGCCTATATATGTTGATGATATTGATTATAATAATGCATCCTATATGAGTTAGTCATGGTTGGGCCATGCACGGTATATCGAATGCAAGATAGCATGAATGGATAGGCATTGGAAAGATTTTGTGGACCTTGTAGTTATGCAATGGATGTATGCCTATGAAGGGTGTGAATGACTGAATGCATTAGTGTAGGTGCAATGTTGTGATGTATGGCATGAATGCATTGAGATGAATGCATGTGATATCATGAATGACTAACAGCGGAAATGATGAATTAATGATAATTCTGGAACTGTTTCGAAGGCTGTTATGAATGCAGGATAGTCATGATCAATTGGCGGCCAGAAATGCTCTATTGAAGAGCAAGGTGGTATGAATGATACGCTTGTGAAGTAAGGAGTATCTAAACATTTCATTTAATTGCATGAATGATGTGACTATACCTTGCAATGTTAGCATAATAATGATTGCATGAAGTAAATGAGTTGTGGTATATATTGATGTGACCAACAGTTGGAAGTATTTGAATTTTATAAATTCTGAAAATGCTTCAGTGATGGTTATAGCAATGAGATAGTATATGCATCCAGACTTACCAAGTGTTTGGTTGATTGAAGCTCATGTTTCAGGTAGATTATTCTGAGAAGGGCATTGAGAGGTAAGATCCTGACCAATGCCAGAATCTACCGTATGGTATGCATAATAGGTTGTTAAAATTCAAATTGTGAATTTCGGATTTGAGGAATTGCTGACAACCACTAGTCACTATTGGCTTGCATAAGCTTGTGTTTGGATGTTTGAAGCTTATGTTTCAGGTAGATTATTCCGAGAACGGCATTGAGAGGTAAGATCCTGACCAATGCCAGAATCTACCATATGATATGCATAATAGGTTGTTAAATTCGAATTGTGAATTTCGGTTTTGAGAAATTGCTGACAACCACTAGCCATTGTTGGCTCGCATAAGATTGTGTTTGGACGTTTGAAACTTATGTTTCAGGTAGAGTATTCGAGCATGGCAGTGAGAGGTAAGACCCTGACCAATGCCAAAAATCTACCATTTATGAGAAGAAGTCTCATGGTTGTGAAAATTAGTTGGTACAGGTTGTTAAATTTGAATTGTGGATTTCGGATTTAAGAAAGTACTAACGGCTACTAATCATTGTTGGCTTGTGTGAGATTGTGTCAGGAGGGACACATGGTAAGTGGGTATTCATGTTATGATGGTAAGCATAAAATTATAATGGGCATAATAGTGCTGCTTACAAGAGACCCACAATTGAGCAAGTCAATTTCTATAGTAGATAGAATTGCAAATTCTTATTGAATTTGATTAATGTCATTGCTTGGTTATGGAAAAATCAATTTGGATTGTAGTATCAGGTGATGATTAACTGTTTGGCTATTTGATGAATGTGTCAGGGGTACACACTGCAGGAAAATCATGTGTGATGGACTGCAGAAGCCAAACTTCATGGGAAGGTTTTCCCTTGGAGATGGGTTTCGGGTGAAACGCCATTGGACATTTTGAAAATGTCTCATCTGCACTGCATGTTTGGTAATAACATGAGTGAGATGGTATGGGTTATGTCGGTAAGACATGTGTGGATATGAACTGTGTTGGGACCAGGGATGGGGGCTTGGTTTGCTTGGTAAACCTGGTGATTGGAAACCACACAGATAGAGCTAGAGGGATGACTTTCTTCTCCACCACCCCAGGATATCACTGGAAGGGAATGCAGGGCCTGAGGGACTGAGTAGCAGAGAAGGGGATGATTCCTTGTGTTGGGTGTGTGTGGGTGTCTTAGAATTTAGGCTAGTTCTGGTGTAGGTGTTCCTAGCTCTACAACAATCTCACCAGCTTAGCATTTAGCCTTTCCCAACTCCTTGACGGTGCCTAACAGAGATAAAGGCATACTGCGACGGAAAATGGATAAGTGTTCTGTAACCCTTGCTATGAATGCGCATGTTTAATTATTAAATTCGATATGCAGAACATGTTTTGATTTAGTATCCATTATGACTGAATGTTGAGAAATATGATTACAGTTTTAAAAGCAATAACGCTAATGAGTTTGCTTGTATTGCTTGTGTTGCTTGTGTTAACAAGCTAAAGGTAAAGGTAAAATGGTAAATGATTGTTGTGAGGGGTTGCGGAGTAAGGGTTATGGTCGATATAAGTGTATGTTGGTATAAGTGTATGTGTCATTGTTGACATAAGTGTATGATGGGCTATTATATGCCTGAGGATCCATAGTAGATCCTAGACCTGGAAATGGTCATGATAAAGTTCCAAGCCCAGTTGACATGGTTATGTACTGGCTGGACATCAATTATTTGATGTTGTGGAGCAGTCGACGTGCTGACCTAACATCTAAGTCCATAGGCGATCCCAAGGCTTGCAAGGCAAAGCAGGATCCTGTGGACGAACGAGGAAATGCACAATACAGATAAGTATTGGGTTATCTTGCTTATGAATATACATGTGTATATGATTTGGTTATGATGTTTTACCTCTAGAACAAGATAAAACTGATGAGAATAAACTAAACATGTGAATTTATTCAATGTTTGGATATAGGTATCACAGGAGGCGAAGACTATGAGAGCATCCTAGAGGTGCACGTGGACATGTGACTGTCCTAGAAAGCTCGGAATGAGCGGTAATGAAAAAGGTGCTAGTAGGACGGGGAAGTCCTAGCAGCCGAGACAAACCATGTGGAGAGACTCCATGGTTTAGAGGTCTGGAATAGACCAAAGACACTAAGTGTCATGACCAAGAAGGATTGGTCCAGCATTCACGGTGAAGTGAAAGAGGCTGAGAGCATGAAAAGCCCCTGTGATGGTGTGGGTTCCAAGATGGAACAAAACAAAGAGGGGAAAAACTCTTACTGCTCTCTCTTGCCTTTTGATTATATATATACATATATATATGTGTGTTTATGCATTGTGAAAACAAAAGATTGTTGAATGCATGTATGTTTGAGAATGAAATGTGTGTATTTGCTTAAGTAAATTTGTGGATGCTGGAATGGTTAATTCACTGCCCAAGAATGGACATGAAGGAGCTCATGTGCCTGTTGGGGAAGGCATGAAAAATATGAAAGTTTCTTTAATGGAACTTGGACTGTCATGCAAATTGGGTAATTAACTAACTGATTTTGATGCCTATACTATGCTTGGTCTGATAGAATTTCAATGGTGCATTTCACAGGTGAGAAAAGTGAAACCAGGTGGTGCACATTGATTTTGGCAGTAGATCAAAAATTGATGGACTTAGCTGGAAGTCTCCTTCAAATGATTTCCAAGACCCAAGAGAATCTTGGGGAGATGCTCAGGATACAGAAAAGGCAGAGTGAAATGAACCACCAGATTTTGCAAGACTCTATTGGTTTGCAAAGGGAGGTGAAAAGCCTTCTAGGAGCACTCGACAAAGGACATGAAGGTGGATCAGCAATGGGACAATTGTCCAAGCGACCCGATAAGAAATGGTCCAGGCATGAAGACTGAAGGGAAATTGAGCAGGTAATGATGAAGCAACCAGTGAGATGCTGGAGATGCGGAGGACATCATTTACGCTGGGACTGTCCAATGAGGGAACACGATGAAGGCAGTAGCCGCAGAGTTCCTAGACTTCGGGATCAGCTGGAAGTTGAGAACCAGCAGGAGAAGTCCATGGAAGCCGAAGGGCTTGGTCCTGAGTGTTCAACGTAGAAGATTGAACGTGGGACAGATCTGCAATTTTGAAATTTTGATGTGCAACTGTATATGTATTATATATATGTAATGGAACACCGAGGACGGTGTTACTCCAAGGGGGAGGGGAATGTAATGTCCTGGTTTTGACCCCGTTTGCAAGATGTGTATAATGTAATTAATCATGGTGAGGAGCTCAAGGCAAAAGCCCCACCATCGATTTGGTTGTGTATGTTTCGGCAATAGGGATAGTTGCCGATGGTATGTCGTGCTATAAGGCACATTATAATTCGGCATCATGTAAACACGCACATCAAATAAACTAAAACCCCAACCAGCTACGGCAGTGCAACGTTGAATGAAAAGGGCATGGTTCCAAAGGATAAGGGGTAGGGGATGTCAAACCTTGGTTTATGGGGGAAAAACCCATGGGTTTCCACCTTGTTTGTTTTGCCACCTTTGTTTTGTTTGCCACATTTCCTTGTCTCATCCAACCTTGCCAACCTCTTTAATGCTTCAGCTGGTGGTTGAGGAGTTATGGCTAAGTGGTTGAGGGCAGTTATTGCCTTTGGGAGTGGGGTGGCAAGGCTGTCAGTCCCATACCCACACCCACACTCCACCCACAACTCCATTCTCATCTGTCTGTTCATCCTCCTCACGAGGAGCAGAGGTCTGTTCATCTCCTCACGCAGAGGTCTATTCGTTCTCCCGATGGCCTGTTGATTCGCGCGCAGAGGTGAGGCTGTTTCCCCTCACGTGCAGGCTGGAATCCTCAGGCAGAAATCGGGTATGTTTTTCCCGTGTATTTTGTTGTTGGGTGCAAGCTTTTCCCTCACGCATAGACCGTTGAGGTCGATTTCCCATGTGAGAGCCGTGCTCACTGTCTTTGTTTTGGGGTTGTTGTCTTCCCCATGTTTTCGGATGGCTGTGGTGTCCAATTACGATTGGGTTGCTATGTATTCGAATTGAGTTGTTTTCTACAGTGGTCCGCGTCTAAGTTTCCCTGCTGTTTGGGACTGTGTATAGCTGCCATCGCTGGCATTGTGGGTTGTGGCTGTTGATTGCCATAGTCGTTGGCTGAGTCTCCCGTGGTTATGCTGGGAGTGTTGTTTCCTGTTCACTATGGGCTGTGAATTGTTGCCATTATTCGTTGGTTGATTGGGTTGCGGTTGTTTCCCTGGTTTGGGGTGTTGTTGCTGAGTTGTTTTGGCCATGTTAGGGCCAAGAACAACTTCGTGCTGTCCGTTGGACTTGAGCTGTGTTCATCCGCGGTTTGGGGCTATCCCCAGTTGTTTTACTTCTTCTCAGAGCTGTGAAGGGATTGTTTGGCTGCTGGTATGCAGTGGTTGAACCTTGGACTGTGCTAGCTTGGTCGATCTGTTGATGGCCTGATAAACCCAGTAGTGTTGGTTTGGCTGTTTTGTGTCCCCTTGGCCATGTGCAAGCCTGCAACTTACCCTTATTCCAGAGGAATCATGCCCAGCTCGGGGGTGGTAGCATTGCTAAGAGATCAATGAGCAAGCTGGCCTATGGTTGGGTGGAATGTTGCAGCGACGCAGCTGGTTGCGGGATTCTTCACCAAAAGATAAGCCTGCTGTCTATATTTCATCTCTGCAATTATATATTGATGTCAATTGATTAATTATGATGAACATGTTTATGTTGGAAGTGTATGTGTGTTGCTTCCGCTGTATGGTTTAGGATTCGGGAATTTGTGTATGCTTAGGCATCTTAATATGCATCCTGTAAGTTTTAATTCTAGCGTTGATTTATCCCTGTTTATGTTCATGGGGCGGTTTGCCCGGTCGTGTTTGAGGTTCGTCGCGTCCTCTTCGCCGGTCTGAGGGACGGGGACGTGACACCTTGGTCCTGCAATTATTTCCATTGACCATATTATCATAGCCAACAATAATTATCAGTGGTGGTTTAGTGCATATGTAAAATTCCACTAATTTTTTTCCACTATGCAAAATTATATGCATGCAAAATATCTTCATCTTCACTATACCATATCTTTTAATATGCCTATTAGTGCATAGGCATATGACCTATCAACTCGCTTGCATTCCCAGCATCCCTATGCTAAATTTTTTGTACATGGGATTCCTAAAATACATATATCTTGGTAAGGGAGGAGTTGACTTATCATAGCAGTAAACTCCCTTTATAACACTTGGTCTAATTTCATGGATTCTCTAGGAAGGCAGCTGTAGCATAACAGCTTTGGTCCTCTACAATTTATATTGAAGTACTCCCTTTGGGGCATCATGCAAGTCTAGTGCTTCAGGATTTAACTTGCAGAATCTTTCCTCAGCCACAGAGTTGGCTCTACCACGCTCTTATCCTTCCATATAGGCATGTATTTAGGCTTTGTTTATCATTGATCCTTGCAATGATCGATCGTTGATCTAGAACCCTGCAATAAGGTATTAGATATACATTCCAGAGTTTCCTTAGCAAGATACTTTTAACATGGTCCCAAGGATACTCTCCTTTTGAACCAATCCATGCCCATCATCATTTACACATTCATATGCACATCTATCAAGGTTAATATCAGCATAATATACATGAATCATCATTAGCTTTCATGATCCGCAAGGTTCCAGTGGTGAGCTTATTACTTTACAGGAATGAACTTACTTACAGTGCATATAACTTTTTTATAAGTGTTTTTCTTCCAAGCACCTTTCTGGTTTTCTCTTGGATGTCCAAGCAAAACACACCGAGTGTTAACAGTACTCTCAGTACTAAACCAGGCTACCCAACAACACGATAATTAGAGGTAAACATATTCAAATTATGCCTTATGGTTTTGTATTTCCTCTTCACATTCATCAAACAAGATCAGTTCCCTTTCGTTTAGCTCTAATGGTTGGTTGAACTAACTAGTGTTTCGCATGCTTTACCTTGGTGCGTTGGCAGAGCTCCATCATCTTTGGGGTGTTGTAACTCATGTGGCTCCTAGTGGATCACTTAATATAGTAGCGGTGGGATTAGAAATATTACCTTTCCATTCCCCATTGTTCCCACAAGTTGTATTTCAACAAGGTATTCGATAAATATATATGAAGTTCATTTTCAAGAAAGCTACCTGAGTCATGCTTAATCAGTTACATGATTAGTACTTACTTTTCAATAGCGATATAAGAAATACCACCAGTTATTACTAGTACCCCTTCAATACTGCCACCAGATACCTTCTAGTGGAGATCACAAGGGAACTATTTTCATAGATCACCTAAGATACTTTTCTTTTACTGTGATATGCAAGCTAAGTTACACGCAACAATACCCATCTAGCTGAGAATCAATAAGGGCCATAACAACATATCACTTTTCATTTTATTTCAAATCATATTTATTCTCATAACTCATTAAAAAATCCCTTAATTATCAACTAAAATTATTCATATAGCAATCCTCATGCATACCTGATCATTAATCCATAATATCTTAACCTATTCCAGTCCTATAATAATCACGTAATGTCCACCAAGGACAACCCTTTATGAATCACTTAGCATACAAGCATCCCTTGTAATACATCAATCAACCATCATACACCCATTAGAATACACTGATCAGAATCCATCAATTTAGTAGACAACCAGAGTACATAACCAAGACTCATCAAGCAAAAGATGGTTATCATTTAGCAAAAGGTAGTTATCACCTTGGTGTGCTTCAGAGGAACTAGATGTTCCCAAAAAGGCAATAGGGTTGAAACCTGTGGCTCTTTTTTAAACAAAACAAAACTTTTTATGGTTAGAACAAAGTTTCTCCATAATGCAGCGGAACTAGATGTTCCCAAAAGATGACAGGGTTGAAACCTGTAGCTCTGATACCATATCTAACATACACAAATAACATGTATAATGCACATATAAAAAAAAACAAGTATAATTTCTTTCAGCTAAATTTAGACTATAACCTTCATAAACATTCATCCTTCAACTTTAAAAAAATAATCAACATTATTTTTTGCAAGGAAATTCTGCCTTTCGCAATTAAATCTACTTCCACAACCAGAGAAGTCGTTTCCGCACTGAAACTGGCTTTTCCAACCTTCACTTTCCGCATTCTGCCCTTCCACCTTCTGTTACGAACTTCAGGAATCAAAGACCTAACATCCGATGGAATCATCTATCCACACTTTCGCCTTCTGCATTCTGCCTTCCGTTGCAAACAGCAAGAACCGGAAGCTTAACATGCAACAGGGTATTTCATCCTCATTCCCGCTTTCCGCCTTCCACTGTGAATTTCAGAACTCGAAAAATTTAACACACATCAGAAATGTTCATCCACACTTCCACCTTTCCGCCTTCTATTGCGGACTACGGGACTCGGAACTTGACTAACAACGAAGCCGTTTATTTCCCTTTTCGCCTTCTATTTCCGCTATGCGGATCATGGAAACCTTAACGTTCTTCTGAATTAACCTTTCCTTTCCGTTTTCCGTTATTTGGATTGCAAATCGCGGAAGTCTTATCATTCTTAAGACTTCACTTTTCCTTTCTGCTTTACGTTGTGCAGATTGTGGAAGTCTTAACATTCTTAAGACTTCACTTGTCTTTTATACTTTCCGCTATGCGGATCGCGGATCACAGAAGTCTTAACATTCTTAAGACTTCACTTTTCCTTTCCGCTTTCTGTTGTGCGGATCGCGGAAGTCTTAACATTCTTAAGACTTCACTTATATTTCATGCTTTCCTCTATGCGAATCGCGGAAGTCTTAACATTCTTAAGAATTCACTTTTACTTTCCACTATGCATATCACAGAACGCGGAAGTATTAACATTATTAAGACTTCACTTATCTTTCTGCTTTTTGCTATGCGGATCGTGGAAGTATTAACATTCTTAAGACTTCACTTATCTTTTCCGCTTTCCACTTTCTGCTATGCGGATCATGGAAGTCTTAACACTCTTAATACTTAACTATTCTTGGCACAATCACCTGCAGCCTTTGATCCTCCCCTTCGTTCATCTCAACTCTTCTTCCCTCAAAATTCCCTTCACAAGCTTGCAATATTACAAGGAAAGGAGTAGATGTATGAGCAACAAGTCTCATGCTAAACTATAAGTTTTATCCAAGAACCTCATTAAGACTGAGATAGTTCTGTTCAGAGCAAGGCCCAAGCCTTCGCACAGAGACCAAATTCCCTGGGTGTTTTGTACAGGGAAAAATACAACGTGCGAGTAACTTCTTACAGAACGACATGACACCGCTAGGAAACCCAAATCATCAACAAGTTACAGTCATTCAAGCCGAGTAGGATTTTTTCTGGGAACTAAGTCAATCAAAGAGGTCCAGGGGATGGAAACATGGTAGGTGCATATCCTACCAATAATGATCTCCATAATCAAGTAATCCTAAACATAAGAGCAAATCCCATTCATCATCCCTACTTTTCATCAACAACGATATAAGCCCGCAAGAAAGGTAAACTCTAATTTCACAGAGTTAAAACGATAAGCTTCGAGTTGCAGAGGGAACTGATCCTTCCAATGACCAATTTCTCTAAAGGTTATAGACTGTAAAGAATATGCATCTTTTATAGATTTGTGGTCAAGATCGTCAAATCAAAGGTTGAGGATAATTTCGCTGAATGAAATAACGTCTGAGATAAGCACTGAGAACCAGAAGTTCTCATGGCCAAAGTGCCTTTAAGATCAATGGCAGAGATAGATCACGGAGAAAATCAACGGTTGTAAGCCATTTCGTAGGAAGAACTAGCATAGCCAAAGAATAATTGGTGGTGCATGATAGGAAACATGCATAAATGATGTTTCCCCTCCCCATTGCATATTGTGCTCGAATATTGGAGGTGTGAGATTAAATTTTTGGAGCGCGATGGTTTAAAGGGCCTGCATATTTCAATGGACAAGATTTGGCAGAAGGAATATCAATGATTGTCCATTATTCCTCTGATTCAACTAGCACGGATTAACAAACTCTTGGTGTGCGCAAAATCTTTATACAATCTGCTTTTTAAGGCATTTGAGGTCCACCGTCGATCTAGATCCAACGGTCCTAAAAAATTCCACAGATTCAACTAGCAAGAGAGTTAACAGCGAAAATGTGCATGAAATACTAATGTAAACTCGTTCATCATAGACTTGAATTCCACCCTTCACTAAGCATTAGAGGGGTCATAGGTTAGGTTGGTTAACTTTAGTGGTTCGGTTAAAGTTGGAACCGACCAAAACACGTATCAGTCTATCTAAGGGCTGTATGCAAAAAGGGTCCGTTTAACCACACTTTTTTCATCAGCAAACCTAAGGCATTCTCTTAACATTGCAGCAGCATGTAAAACATACATTCTTATGTCTACTGACACGTCTTAAGATCACCAATCCAAGGAAATCATGCAATAAACAAATCACTCCTGAGCATAACAACAATCGACCACTTGAGTTGTCATTTTACCAAATGTATTCCAAACATCGTATGAGTACACTAGTTCATAAGTGTCATTAACATCAACAAAGCTAAGCTGATATTTCATGGATATTAAAGCATATCATTAACGTAAACTAACATACCCTGAGCTCAAAGGATTTGTAGAAACAAAACTCAGCGATGAAGCCTATTTACAACGCGAGCCATAATGATAGGGGAACAACCATGTTCCACCCAACCATAGATTAGGAAAGGATCACTCTGTCCTCAATCACCCTCGAGCTAAACTATGCATGCCGAGAGTGGTGATAGTCAAACTCAGTCCAGCTCTCCATTGAGAAGTCTTTTGCCTCACACATCAAGTATTGCCTTCAGCTTTCCTAGCATAGAGTGCTCACGCACCCAGTATTCCCCCTCTCCGCATCCTTGGCGGCCTCCTCTTCTCCGCATCTGCTTCCTTATTTATCGGTTTTGCTCTCCTAGGTCTTTTGCAGCTAATGGCCAATTTTCCGAGAATTTCCGCTCCGCTACATCTTTGATTCCCCATGGTGGGTCTAGTGCCATACTGGAATTCCCACTCTTGGTGTAACTTCCCTAAGAGTGACCCTTCACATCCCCCACTCTCGCATGCATAGTTTCCTCATTCAACATGGTTGTCCCTATCATTCGGGTTTTTTTATTACAAGCATAATGTTTCAGTTACATTTGTCCTCTAAGGACCAGTTGGCATATTCCAAGTTTGCCAATCATATTCAAGAAATAAAAGTAGTAAAATTAATATTACATAAAATGTTTGTGTATTGCAGGATATTACAAAGAATGCAATAAGCTTGAGGTGGCTCTGCATATTAATGCTTGGAGAAATAACGGAAGGACGCTTCTAGAAGGTCCAAACAAGCCTTTTTTCAAACAAATTCAATGTGCTCTAAAACAGGTTTGAGTTGATATGTTTCAAAATTGTGCTTATGCGCAGCAAATTAAGTATTTTTCTATTTGAGAATGAATTCTTCCTTGGCCTATTTCTTGCAAATATGAGTATGATTTCTCCTTGTAAACACTATCCTGATCTATCATGAAATTTGGCAATCCCTTTTCCATTTTTTTCAAGAGAGGCAAAGCTTACTTGTGCAAGTGACCAAGATATTTGTTCCACAACTTATACAACTTGACACTATCATGTACCAAATCCTCTTGTGCTTGTAGTATCGGTATGAAACCTATAAAGGATTCCTTCATGTAGACATTTGGCCCAAAACCGAGGAAGTTCTTTGCTGTAATTTTTATGGTGTACTGTTGATTGTCGAACTCAACTTCACATATCAGGTTTGAATATATGAGATAAACATAAAATTCTTTGTTATGTTGGTCTCTCTGTCTAACTACTTGGGAGCTATGGAACATTATGGCATAACTGTATAAGCAATTTAATTTGCATAGAAACTTCCAAGGATTTTAATATTTCATTCCAGCTTTAAGAGAGATTGTGCACTATTTGATGGCATTCAGTACAGATGTCTCTCCTATAATTAATATACACCTCAAACTTTCACCAATGTTTCTCTATATAATATGAGAGTCCTTCATAATTCTAACGTGAATTATCTTAGATCGATTTAGATTTTCTCTCCCCAACATGTGGTTGTTTTCCTTTAAACCCTAGTCGACCCCTTGAAACCCTATATTTTTTCAAGGTTTAGTGCTAGAGGTTTGTAGTATCTAAGAATATGTTTTAATACGTATCTTCAGGTTTCCTATTCTTGTATGCAAGTACTCACGTTGTTGTGTGCTCATATCATGAGGGACTACCACTCATACACAACAATCGGCACAAAATGGCAGGGAAATATGTAATGAGCACTAAGAATTTAATAGTCTAAAGTACATTTGTAAGAAAGGGCATCAAGGAAAAGCCTCATAAAACATCACAATCATTGCAATCACCTCTCCTCTATTTTCATGAAAGAAAGCAGACAAGTTCTTCCTTTTGTTGTTGCTTCCATATATGACCATTTTCTAGAAGATTCATTTGGAGGTCCAACTGCATAGGTTGACAGCCAGAAACTTGACTTGTTTCTCTTGGATCATGTCAAGTCTTCACTTTTGTGGCTGAATTGTAATAATATATTTTCCCTGTTTGCAGTCATTGATGAATTCAATGACCGACAAAAGAAACCATTAATAAAAGAGAAACACAATTTGTAATCAAGAAAAAACTAGAAGAATGAAACAAACCTGAAGGTGAATTCAATGACAACTATGAGTGCCCAATAAAATGCGAACTTCTTTCAGTTAATCCATTAACTTGATTTCTAGCATGAGATATAATGCTTTGTGTGTATGAGAGTTGCTATTATCTTCCCTCCATAAATTGCAGTCAGTGTTATATTGATAGCTTCGCTTTGCTAACTTTTATTACAGCCTGTCGAGTTTTACCTATATTAGCTACTAAGAGATAGTAAATTGTCATATCACCACCCTTACCAGTCATGATGTACATCCATTCTTCGAATTCCAATTTTCTCTTTAACTCCAACAATTTATTACGGTCGTTGATACATAGGAAAAATAAAAATTGAGAATTGTTCCACATGAATCCATGCGGAGGGATGAGTGTATTTGTTTTGCCATGTGAATGAGTTGTTCCAGTTTTAATTGTTGGAGGAAACTTTGTTGGCAACAACAATAATGAGCAACTTGCACAATCAAACTCTCAAATTGAAACTAAACATATAGCTATTCAAACCAACAATAAGTCCACTATCAAACATCTGCAAGATAATTTATTTTGAATGATGAATGAAGTGGACTTTCTAGCCAAAAATTTTGTGTTGTATTTACTACTAGCTCAAAGAGTATGGAACCCACAAAAAATACAGCAGCGGAGAATAGGGTTGGACATAGAATATACTTTTCGTTATTATGTTAGTTGTCAATTATTCTTAACTCATAATAAAGAATATTTTTTTCCTTGGAACTCATAATAAAGAACATATAGGTGAACTTACTTGATATCTTTCAACTTTGATGCCACAAGTGCTTATCTAACAGTCAATCGTGAAATTGTACAATTAGGTAATGGAAAAACTTGTCTATTTACAAACTGTAAATGAATATGAAAGACCATATCAACGGTTTTAAACACCATGCACAATGTAATGGTCACTATGTCACTTGAGCACAAACAACACTAACAAAAGTACTAGGCTAATTAGTCATCATAACATCAAAAAGGGAACTTCATGCTTGTGATAATTGAACAACTATCAACTTGCTCACTATGATATATCTCAGATTCACACCCTATCATTTCAACCAATCATTTCAATGTCCTTCGAGGACTGACTTTTAGCAAATCAGATTCCAACTGGGCAATAGAGGAAAATGGAGACTGCATCGTGATTTATTTTTCTACAATTTAAATAAACATGAAATCTTGCACTACTGTTGTTGAACAATTCTTTATAATACTACTGAAAAATATAATCTAGACTCTAGAGCATTTTCCCAACCTTTTCTGCACTTTTTGGTGATTTGTATCACTATATCTTCTGTAGAACATGCACTTTGAAGGGTGTAGCCTTGAATATCTTGCATCTCTCAAAAGGTTTCTATTTCTTCCTTAAATACAAGTCAGGGACCTCACTTAAAATGATTATATAGAAATGGCATCGTTCGTACCATCAATGGATTCATAAAGTGATATATGGGTTCAAGTTTCAAGTGGCTTCTATCTGTTTAAAGGATGGTGTTTACTTTTCACCTCTCATACATCATTAATGTAAAAGAAACATGAATGTGAACCTTGGAAATATGGCGAAAGAGATCCATTATGTGATAATTGAAATACCTTTCAAGGGACCTATCCTGAACTCTTCTATTTTCTTCAATATCTAAAACATTTTTGCCAATTGCCAGAGCTAAGTCTTTAAATTTCAAGGAGGTCTCGGGACTAATTAGTTGATCCTAATTTAAACTCACGGAGGAAGCAACATCTGTCACCAATCCCGACTAATTGTCATTTACATCACAACCAACCACCATACTCTCTGAAAAACGAACATGGAATACAGGTCGATTTTCTAGCATTAGTGCACACTCAAGTAGGTTTTGATGTATGAGAACATCTCATGCCCTGTCTACAGTCACATCCAATGCATACCTGGAAAGTAGCCAGTCAAAATGGGCTTGTAGCTCTTCTGCAAAGTTAGGATTCTTGATGGCTTCATCCTGAATCTTAACAAGTCTTATGTAGAGATCCTTCCACTTCCCAATATTCAGTGGTGCAGATGTACTCTCTCCTTCACTCTCATTTCTCTCGAACTCCAACATCTTTTTATTTCTCTAGTTATCCCCCTCATGAGCAAAGCATGCACCCACACTGAAGGCATATTATGTTGAGAGGGTGAATCATAGGATTAATTCATGTTGATTTCAAGATGCAGAGGAATCTGTTGAACAAACTTTTGTCCTTGATATCTATCCACTTCTAAAGTTAACTTCTTGTAGACTTTTTGTCTTATGATTTGTCACTTTTTTAGCAAAGGGAATTAGTATTTGGGAGTGTGCTTTTGTGAGAGCATCTTTCTCTTTATTTCCTTGGGTAAGAGCTAAGTATGATTCTTGCAAGGCCTGAAACAAGTTGATATCCTCTGATTTAGCTTTATTATAAAAATATTGCTTTGGATTTACTTCCTTTGGGCCTCAGCCAACCTTCTGTTTTACTGTTTTCCAGTCTAAATATTTTTCAAGCTTTGATGAGGGAGGTGATATTATTATTAATAATTATATATAACATACTAGGAGATGTTGTATTTCCTTCATTTTTCTGTCATATTGATATTTTTATTTTGTATATTGCATCACAACAATAGGAGTTGGATGAACACGTTTCTATTTTTACTTGATTGTAGATTCCACAATGAATATAATGAAAGGTTGTTTACTTACAACTTTGCAAGATTGATAGTTGCAAACTACTTTCTGGTACAATTATTTTCAACATTTGGGTTTGTTCATAGGATTTCTACTTTTGATAAGACTGCAAGTTTTTCAGGTTTGGAACTAAAACAATGCGGTGTGACAATGTTGATGTTGTGCCAGTCTCAAGTGAAAATGGCAACATGGACATTGATGGGGACTGTTAGGAAGCTTATGGGATATGTGTGAAACTCAACATTATTGTTTGGGACTTTGTCCTGCTAGTGACTCCCTCTCTGCTTGTTGTCTTTAGTGTATATTTTCATTATTGATAAATAACACTACCTACTAATTTCTTTCTTTTGGTTTCACATGAGAGTGATTGCTTATGGGGTTTTCAAGCATTATAATGTTGTAAGCATCCACATTATAAACAGAGTTGCATTGATGCCTATTTGTTAGGTTTTTGGATCCATCTCTCTAAATGTTCAACATACTTTAAATACAAGAGAATAGATTTATGTTTAAATGTTATTTTCATGTGTTTTTTCTACTACTAAAATTGTGGAAATTTTATTGACATCCTCATGAGAATTTTAGAATCCTTTGCTTTGATAAATTAGAATAGAGAAGGGTTGATGAGAACTCCCAAATGGTGATGATAAAACTTACTCTTGTTGAATGGACATTCCTTATATTGTGATGATTAAAATTATTGTTGTGGTATGGAACACTTATGGACTATATACCATGAGAGAGAATATAAAAGTTTGACACCTTGGTTCATGTATTGTTGTTCTTGAGATGCACCACCTCTCCCTCGGCCTGCTAGGGCTGTTGCTTTCTTGTCATGGTTACTATTTCTATTTGAAGTGGGTTGTGACCCTTCATCTGACTACTAAGGTGTTGTAGAACCTAGTCATGACTCGTGTGTTGCCTTTTGGGCTAAGTCATGACCTGTCTGATGCTCCTGGAATGAGCCTTAACCTACTAGGGCTGCCTAGAATAAGTCGTTACCTATGTGCTACCTTTTGGGCTGGGTCATGACCTGCTTTCTATTCCTGGGGCTGATTCGTGACCTCTTCTTGGACTGTTAGGATGGGCATGACCCGTTTGAGGGCTGATAAGTCTGAACCGTGACCTATTAAGTTGGGTTGTGACCTTCTTGGTGATTCCCCGCTGAACCATGACCTTTATTGGGTATGATTGAACTAAACTGTGATTTTCTTGGGGATTCCTAGACTAAAATGTGATTTGTCTGAACTTGCTTGAGTAGGTTGTGAGTTGTTTTGGGCTGGAAGAAGAAACCATAACCCTATTTGACTGAAATAATATCGTTGGTGCATTGTTTGAGTGTGCTAAGTTGTAAGAAATCCATGGGCTTTGTATGGGATACAAACAGAGCTCTGGTTTGTGTGTGGAATGTCATCATTACCTAATATTTTATGGACAATTGTTTATGGGTCTTCTGCTCCAGTAATTGAGGTTTCCTTACGGTTCACTTCAAGCAGACCCAAACACTAAAACAGTGTAGCAGAGATCTTAGCCCACTCAAACAAGGCTATGGTTTCTTTTAGCAGCCCCAAACAACTCACTATCTTCTCAAGAAAGCCATGGGCTTTGTATGGGATACAAACTGAGCTCTGGTTTTTGTGTGGAATGTCACCATTACCTAATATTTTATAGACTGTTGTTTCTTGGTCTGTTTCTCCAGTACTTGGGGTTTCCTTGCTTGTCAACTGGGTTACCTTGACTGCTACTATAGTTGACTAAACCTATAGTAATTGAATTTATTCTCTCTCTCTATCAGGTATGTCCTTTGTTCCTGTAGTGACTTGTCTCTTAATAGACAAGATCTGATCTATAAAAATATTGCTAAGTATAAGTTAGGTTTCAACTCTCCTAGTGGGTTATCTTATTTGTTTTCTTTGTACTTTGAGTTAGAGTTACTATTGTTGTTATTTATTGTCTTTGTATGCTTTTCAGCTTTAACACAGGGACCTTAGGGAGTGTTAAAGTTGAAAGAGATGAAAATTATGCTTTAAACTTATCTTGTCTAGTTACAACGATACTATTTTGTTTCTAGTATTATTTTGTCATCGTTTGTCATGGTTTATGTCTGTTTGATGTGCTTTGTCATGGTTTAACATGTCATTTTTCTTATCAGATATATGTTGCTAAGTTTAAATATCAAAATCTGGTTGGCAGTTTCCCAAAAGTTGTAGTTGCATTGATGTCTAGTCATTTTTAATTAGTGACTGAGTTTGTATTTTGTTATAGAAAGATAAAGAGGTCAACTACTACTACTAAAGACTTCAACGGTACTAGCTCAATGGAATAGCACCTGCCTTACAGGCAGGATATTGGTGGTTTGATTCCTCCATAACCTATCTACAGAAATCAGTGAATATTTGCATATAAAATGAATAAATTAGTGACCACAAAATGAGAGATAAGTGACCAACAAATGGGAGACAAGTGACCAAAATTCGCATATAAATGATCAAATGACAGTTTTGGTGGCTAATTTTCAGTCTCTTATCACCAAACATATGACCAGATTAATGACCAAACATATGACCTGATTAATGAACAAATATGCGACCAAATTAATGATTGGTTGACAATCTATAAATGAAAAAACTATATATGACCACATTTTTGGTCGCATGATAAGAGACCAAAAATTAGCCACCAGCGATCACCAAATCAAAAGTGGTCATTTATAGGTGGATTTTGGTCTTTTTTTGTCACTTATCTCTCATTATGTACTAGTGTATATAAGTATATCATTTTTCTTCAACTAATATAAATTCAAATCTTACAAAAAAAAAATGCAAGTAAAAACAAGGAACACTAAAAGATAGCCATGCACAAGAGACACAATAATTTACCCTAGGAAAACCAAATGGGAGAAAACCAAGCAAAATTTTCTCAAAAGAAATAATCAATCCAATGCAAGAACAATACCAATAAAAAAGATTAAGCCTTATCACAAGAATGCTCTCTCCTTCCATAAGAACTCTAAGAGAGATAATATAATAAGATAACCCTGAAATTTGCTTCACTTGATCTTCACTTTTCCTCCTTGAGAAGTGTACACCACTTGAGAGAGAGATGTGTGGTGGAAGTACTTTATTTATATTATTCTTTTCACTAGAAGTCTCCACAATTAGGTCAACTTGTATGTTTATTTATTCTTTATTTTATCTTTCATTTATCTTACAAGTCGACTTGTCGTTTTGTCTTCTAGGGTCAATTTACCCTTTTCATTGGGGTAGTTGATATTTTCATCGCTTTCCACTTTCTCAGAGACTTATGAAGAATATGTTATAATGCTACATTAACATCAACATTAAGGAGATCAACCATTCACAATTTGCAGATGATACTCTGCTCCTAAGGGGAGCCTTAGAGGTTATAGTTGAAAGATTTAATTTAGTTATGGATAGATATCTTAGACCCTCTGCCGGAGACACCAACAAGCATAAATGTTGTGTTTATGGTTGGAATATCTTTGCCTCAAATTTGGAAAATATAGCTAACAAAATTGGGTTCGCCTACAAAGCTTATTGGAACTCCTTCATATATTTAGGTGTTCCCATCTTCCTAGGGAGGGTTCTTGCTGTGGTCTGGAATTCAATATTCGACAAATTTAAAAAAAGATGTAGCTACTAGCAATGCATATCTCAATGGTGAACCCTGCAAGTAGAGTCGTGTTATGCAAAGTAGTGCTATCCTCTCTTGCCATTTATCTGGACTCTATCCTACTAGCTCCTTCAAATATTTCCTCTTAATTGACAGACTCCATCAGAAATTCCTTTGGCAAGTGGGGAAAGGGAATGTTAAAAAGTTCCATTTAGTGAATTGGAATCAAGTCACAGTCCCTATGAATAAAGGTGGTCTTGTAATTAGAGATGTTGGGTTGCTGAATATTGGATTTGGGGAAAAAATATTATGGAATATTGTTATTGATGAGGATGTGTGATGGAAGGAAGCAATGACTATGAACTACTCAACTTTGGAAAGAAGCAGAATTATTGACCAAGAGCATGGTAGAGGGAAATGCTGAGTCACATGGAGTCTATGCCAAGATTTTTCAAATCTCATCAATACTCATGCTTCTTGCTGGATGCTTGGTAATGGGAGTAAAATGAACATATGGGAAGATAGAATAATAGGCAAGAAGAAACTTAGCAGCTACGGTTAGTTGAGTGGAGTAAAACAATGGATGTATGATAATCAACTTCTCTGCTTATCTGATATGTCAGAATGTGATGCTAAAGGGAGATGGAATCATTGCAAAAATCTTCCTCTCTCTAAGGATCTAATGTTACAATGGAGTGTTTTAGAAAAGAAGTTAAGTGGGTTGGATACAACTGATAAAAATGATCAAGATAGGAGGGTCTGGGGAGCAAAAGTTTACAATTGTTTAGTTAAAGAAGGATATCAAGTGTTGAATTCTGATTGACTTGAATTTTCAAAGAAATCTATATGAAATATTGTATGAAAAAGTGACACTCTCCCGAAAATAAAGATCTTCGTATGGGTTCTCACTCATGGGAAAATTCTCACTTATGATAATTTAAGGCGACGTGAGTTTCATGGTCCCTCACAATGTCATCATTATGGCCAAGTTGAGGAAAATGTGAAGCAACTACTTTTGAATTGCTCGTTTGTTGTCGAAGTTTGGAATCTTTCTTTTGATCAATTAAACTTGGAACTAGTTATTCCAAATTCCTGGAGGGAGGTCTCTATAACCTAATATAACATTTATCCAAAAGAATTCATTAATAAGACTCTTAAAGAAGGTTTGGAAAGCCTTTCCTTACTCCATCTTATGGAAGATTTGGCTAAGTAGAAACAATATAGTTTTTAATTATCATAAGCAGAAAGCATGTCAAGCTGTGGGATCGGCATGGGAAATGATGCAAGAAGTCAGTAAAATAAAAGGGAAGGCCAAGCAAAAGATAAGTTATCTTGACAATGAGGAGAGACAATGATTACAAAGTTTTCTAGATCATCCATATTATAGCACTCGGTCCCAAAAACCAAAGGCAAAGAACTCTGTACAATGGCACTTGAGAACCAAATGCAATAAATTGGATAATTGGATTGAATCCCAAAGTCATCATATTCTCTTCTTCAATGGTGCTTCTAAGCACAACCCAAGGGTGGAAGGTTAGGGGGGGTGATCTTTGACCCTAGAGGAACTCAAAATCAATCATATTGGCAGTGTTTGGGGGATGCTCTAAACAATCAAGCGAAATATTTAGCTCTATGGCAAGGTCTCATTCAAGCAATTCAAAAGAATATCAAGCATTTGATTATTGTGGGGGATTCTAAGGTTGTAATCCAATATCCATATCTCAAGCAATACCCAACTGAAGGACCTCTTTCTCAAACAATGAAGATAATCACTAGCCTTATAGAATAATTTGAAGTTCTTTAGATCACATATCCTTAGAACCCTCAACATTAAAGCATATGTGTATGTAAATTATGCATGTAATCTCCAAATGTGGCAGTTATTTACAGATGGATTAGATAATGGATATAAAACTATACCATAAAACAATGGTTTATTCAACAATTAATACCTATGACAGTCAACGCATTGTTGAAGACAAATGGCACAACTCTCTCGACCTTAATCGACTACCTTCAAATCCTTTCAAATTACTACTCCACCTGATCGATGGTATGGAGGAGCATGTGAACTGGTATGGTCACCATTTCGATGGTGTACTTCATTACATAAGAAGAACGCATATAGCTAGGTTTATGAATTATCAATCTAGAGTGATTGTGGAGGATTTTAATTGTTGTATCGTCGAATTGGTCCTTAGGTATGATTCCATTCAACATAATTGTCATATCTTGAGTTTGATAAGGAAGGAAGGAAACTCATGCCTGATAGGGATTCACCGATCGATTGGATGCCTTATTCCATCGGGCACCATTGCTCTTAAGGTATGGTTGAATAAAGAAACTTCTCTTGTTAAGTCTAGTCAATTATCTAGAAGGTCTCTTTGTGTTTCTAGAAGTTTCTTGTTGGAAATTTCTCCATTCTGGTATTTCAGAATAGTTCAAATTTTTTGATTGTGCGATATTGGTAAAAGTTGCTCCATCTATATGAATGGTGCATCGACCGATATTTTGAATACTCATTCGTTTGTGCTCTAAAACTATAAATTTTGGTGAAATTTCAAAATCTTTGAGGTAAATTTTAACAACCAAGAAAGCTCAACTTTGGATACTAAGCGGTTCAAGGCGTTGTTGGTTTATTTTCTTGGAAAGCTCGTTGAGACCAATTGTTGTATTGAAACCTCTTCTTTTCATTCTACTATAAGTTATGTTGTTTTCTTGTCTCTACATTTTATAGTAAAAATGGAGAGTCGAGATGGTGATGGCAAGAATATAAATGATCAGGACTTCAATAGAAATGTCAGGATGCTAGAGATTTAGATAGGATATATAAGAGCAGACAATAGCATAAAACATGTTATTATTCGGTTTCAATTTAGAATGCAAGTTGTTCAGATGGTTTAGCTCATAATTAAATTAATCATGGCAGAAACTGAAGCTAAACATTCCAAGGGTGAAATCTAGTGGTGTGAGGAAGAAATAGGAGCTCTAAACAAAAACTTATATGTATATGAAACGGAGAATAGAAAATTAAAATGTGGATTCTTCAGTATCAGGGTATGCAGGATTTAGATGAGGAAGACCATTTTGATCATCCTGAATACAAATAGAATTGTGACCTCTCTTTAAATACTTAGGGCAATGAAACTTTTGACAATAACTTGCAAGTTCTTCAAAGTATGAGGGACAACACGAGTGTTAAAGGAATTCATGACACTAAAGACCACCATGAGACTCTTAAAGAAATTTGAGATCCTAAAGACCTCAATTAGAAACTTGTTTAACCAAAGAACTAGGCCTGCAGTGGTCGAAACGTTCTCCTTTTTTTTATATTTTGTAATGCCATACAAATGTCTCCTTCTAATAGGTATTTTTTGTATATGTAAGCCAACTTAGCCTTTATGTTATAGAACTGAAGTGGTTATGTATGTAGATGTCATAGATTACGAGGACTGTAAATATCCAAAATCAATATGTAATTCCTATATATAGCCATCATATGTAATTCAAGGATGTACAGTTTCAGCCATATCCTCTTTTTGATATAAAAATGGAAACCATTTTTTATTATATATATATATATATATATATACAAGTTGCAGTTTAAGGTTGGGATATGTAAACCTATACATACTTTAGTTAACAATAACAAGCTAAAAGAAACACCATTTTCAACAATAATGGCACTTTGACGACAATTCCATATATTCCAAGATGAAAAGAACACTTTATTACCTCAACTAGCTTGTTGCTTGTCTTTTCCCTTTCCCATGTCATTTTACAAAACTGTTGGATATCTCCAAGTCTCAAGATTCCTTTCAAATGATTTTCATTGTCTACAACCAATGCACTCCATTCATTCTTTGTAAGCATAAGAGCCATTTCATTTTGTACAAAAGTGTGTTGAAAGACAAGAACATAGCATTCCCCCACTACATTTGCACCCATATGCACTACTATAGTCCCGATGACATACTTTTATGGTCATTTATTGAATATTAATATAATTAACATCAACAACAAGATTTATCTCAAGAATTTTGTTTTATCCATCCCACTCTATAATAGAGTCCATATAATTACTATATCTGAAACCAACGATAATTCTTAAGATCTCCCCTCTCTCTATTGATCATAATAACTAGTCCTTGTGTTGTGTGCATCATGAATATTCCAGCCTTTCTGAATCAATGATATGGGATTGTGCTCAATGCATATTTGTAAAGGTAATATTTGAACCCTCTCTAGTTTTGAGGTGTGTAACTGCAAATATTGTATATTTTTATGTAAGATACATAAGCCCTATTCAATTACAAACTATGAAATTGACATGCACCATGAACATTGAAAAAATGTTATATGCATAAATTTTGTTTATACCAGTAGCCCTGTTATAAGGGAAATCTTGTATGATTGCTCTAACTTATAAGAAAATTCCAATAAATCATGGTTAAGATTATACAAAGATAACCTAATGTCACGTTGTTCAAATGTGATATCAATATTTGACACTTGGAAGATTGCAAAATGGGTGTGCTCAAGAAAGCAAGTTTTGAAATATGGCCACTTATGATAATCCAAAAAGGAAAAAACATTTGATGGGAACTAACATACTTGGAAACCTGGGTGTAGCCATAGAAATGATTATGATGGATGATCAAAAACAAAATGTCGGTGTTGAGATTAATAATTGTCTAGATTTAAACTTAACTTCATCATGACAGATAGTGTGTCCCAATAGATTACAAAACGAAACACAAAAAATGCATTTCTGCAAGTTCAAAGAGATCCCTATTTGTTGGCAGTGATACAAAATTTGTCACAGTAATGTATCTTCATCAACTTCTGCAACATTGTGTATTCTGCAAAGTGTTATGCATAACTTATAGGTGGCGATTTCATCTTTTGAGATATTTTTTAGCAGAGAAAACCACATAGAAACAAGATCCCTTACCTTCTCAGTATATATCCTCCTTTCATAAAATCCTATTGTATCATCTCTTATGTATTGATGGAAAGTTCCTGCCTCATCCTTGGTTGGTGGGGTCGGTATCTTCCTAAACATCTTGGTAGCATCACAATAAATTTATTTTTGCTAAACTAGGACATATTTAGTTTTCCTTGGGGATGCTTTTCTTATTACCAGTGAGTTTGGTCTACGTTGGTCTACTCTAGTCTATACTTCTCCCCATGTAACAACAAATCCTACTACACTACAGTTTTCTTAAGTTATGGAGTTGATAAAATCGGTAGGCCTTCTCGCACAATATTCTTATTTTGTGATAAGCTTTGGGCACTCTTTAAGAGTGTGGGAGTTGGTATGACAATATGTGCACTGGGTTTCTTAGGTAGTAGGAAATCGTGAGTGAGGTGTCCAATCTCATTATGATTGTAACAACAAATTAGGCATGTATGGCATCCTCCTCATCTAGCCCCAAAACCTCTTTCATGTCCTTCTCCACCTCCCCTTTCTGGTTGTTGATATGCTATTCGATATATGGAGTGGTCCAATCTTTATGTGAATGCATCAAATGCTTTACATTTATCAGTATCATGTATAGTAGATTCACAAAATTAATAGTATATCATATTTGGCACTGTGGAATACTTTTGTAAAATTGGGCAAAGTCGTAGGGGGTGGCCATATGCTTTATAGATCTTGCATTAATAATTTGGATAACAACTTGGTGGTTCTGGATATGCTGGTCAACCTATTGGTTGAAAAGGGTTTATTGTGGTAACTTTTGCAATAGTTGCACATGGACCACACAATTCTCTTGGCATTGTTCCTCCCCTCATTCTAGGAAATTCCAATACATGATGACCCTCTGTTACGCACCCTATACACCATACTTGTGGTCGACTTGGATTTGTTATATTTAGATCTTGAAGTTTTTCAATTATTTTCACAAGCTTGCTATGTACCTATGCCAATTCCACAGAAGATTAAGAAGATCCCACTACAACAGCATTTGGATAATTAGCCATGGTCTCAATCTTCATGGCTTGTTCTAATGCACTCCTAGGTGAGTCCACCACCTATTGTGACAAGGGAATTCTTGTTAACAACAATAACCCTTAATAAACAATTCCTTATGGTGTGCGTCATGTACTGGAAATGATTGCTTAGTGAACTCATATTTGAAGCATCGCACATAGTCCAAAGCAATTTATCCTTACATATGTTGAATTTCTCTTAGTTCTGTAGTACCTTGTTGCTTGACTTAGTGTTGCAAAAATTCATTTAGGAATAATTTCTTTGTTTCTGCTTAAGTAGGGGCTACTGGATTTGGGTCTCATATTTTAGTCAATTTCATGTACCATTGCAAATTTTTGCCTCATAAAGTTGTTTGGAATTCAACTAGTTTGGATGTCAATGAAGTCCCTCTAGAATTCCACATTGCTTCTTAAAGGAACCAATGATGTTCTGCATCAGCTTATCCTCCTCTTCCCCAAAAATATGGGCATTTTAGGGGTGAAACTTCTTGTACTCCATCCATTGGAACAACCAGGGATCCTACTAACACAAATCCTTGAGGTCCTAGTTGCACTATACTGTTATTACTAGTATGCTAAGAACTACTACTACTTCCTCCTGCTCATGAACTATTTTGTAAATTGGTTGTGTTATTGCTCATCTAACTATACTAAGATAACTGTAAAATAATGGATTGAGTGTTTGTTACCAAATTATGCGAGGGAACCTGAGGGTCGATTAAAGGATTGTTAATTTCATTGCTTTCGGTATCCAATTATGGGACAATGGAGCGTTCACTTTCTGGGGTATTGCCATATTCCACAAGTCCTGATAATTCTGATTGTTCTTCAACTACGCTTAGGGTTGGTTCGAGTGATTGATCTAGAAATCCGCTACTTGGTGATTGAATTTCACGATCTTGTTTCTTGCTTGGGTCTTCTTCCTAACTTCCTCTTGTTGGGTTGTCCAACACTTCTATCCCTCGTTCCCTTAGCCTTGATCTAGTCAGTTCCTCTCTCCCCTTCATCTAACATAGCTCATTTCCATTTTCTTCATTTATTTCCCCATTCCATAACTCTTTTTCCAGTTATGCACTTTGTCTTTGTGCCTTTATCATATACACTTTCCACCATTGTTCACAGATTTCTGCTCATTTGGCACTGACCTCGTTACTAGATTTCCCCTTCATTAACTATAGTTCCTACCTTCCACAACGTAGTAGCATCACCTTGACCGTTCCCTCGGGGTGCTAGGGTCTTACTCCTCCATCCTAATCCAGTTAAATGGTAAGAATCCAAACTCAACCATCAAAGTCTTAATCCACAACAAAACTTCCTTCAGTAATATGCCCCTAGCTCCCCTTCTGATTTCTTCTTCGACTTTTGATGTCAATTGTTTATTTTCAGCCACAAATTCCATAATATAATAAGTGAGGGTTCTTTCTACCCAAAATTTAATAGCTCCTATTAGAGGTGAATCTATAAGGTTTAATTCAATTAGATCCCTTCGAGGCCATTGGACAATCCTCCTTTGTCGGTTGTGATATTCAGGAGCTTTTGCAAGTCTTCGTAATGACTTTGTAAGTACTACAAGAATTTCAATCCATAAGATTTCATAGTGATATAAAAGCAGTCCACTGTATAAAATATATTGGTTGAGTCTTGATGCTTCCCACCCTCGTGATATGGCTTTTTGAATTATGAAATCTTCAGTTTCTTGTTCCACCATAATTGAATCTATCTCGTCTTCACTTGTGTATCCACGTAGTTAACGAAATCCTGTTAATAATCAACTCCCAACAATGGAACTATTTGTTGGCACAAAATTAGAGATTGGGTTCTTGTGCATGGGCCAACAAAGGGCACCGATGTAGTCTAGTGTGTTTGCATTTTCAATCCCCTAAAGGAGAAGGTATCACTCGAAGCACAACCAAGAACTGTGTGTGATAATGAGTGTTAACTGTAAGGATACATCTGTGAGGGTTATTGTTACTCATTCCATAACAACATGCATCATTATATTGTCGCAACACAGATCTATTACTCACAACATACAAACAAGGAAATAGAGACATAAGTTATTTATTTAGACAATAAACATAATCATCCATGCACATAAAATTAAAGGGGGCCAAAAATCCTTTGTTATATTATTAACGAACTCCATTACATAATAGATCTAGGGCCCAATGGCCTTACATTGTCCGCGAAATTACCCAACATTGCATCACAGAGAATAAATAACCCAAAACCCAATTACATCACCCAAAACCCAGATACATCAAACCAATCTTTCCTTTTACTCTGTTATGGCTCGGTCTTTAGTCTATGTCTTCTTCCTTCTATGTCTTTGTCTTTCTTTCCTTCTCTTCCGCTATGTTGTCTCTTCCTTTCGTTTTCCTTATGCATCTTTATATACTTACGGCGATGGGTCCAAAACCGTTGTGATCGTTAAGGGATTCCGCAACTACCACTCCTTTACCCAACGTTTCCTTTTGTTGTTTCAGGTCCTTTCAAAAAATGAAGGAGCCTACAACTATCCTAGGTGAGGCCCAAGTCCAAAGCTAGTGGTTGCCACTATAACCCAAGAGTATATCTAACATCTTGTAAGTCGTTGATCACGAAAATTGAATGTTTCGTGATCGATAGTTTCGACCTCCTGCCGATCTAGGTAGGGGGAAATGGGAATATACTTGGGTTTTATAGCCACGTAAATCTCCATCAACCAATGCTTAAGGAAGAATCCATTCGATGGTTGAAGAGGATAAAGGTGCCACATTCAAATGTTTTAAGCACAAGTCACCTTCTATCAAATGGAGTTTTAGTTTATTTTAAAGTTATATGATTTATTTATTTATTCTATGTTAATGAAATAAATTAAATACAAAGACAAAAGATCACAGTCTAAAAATCTATGACAACTCAAAAAATTCTAAAGAACAAAATATCAAAATGTATATACAATTACACATACAAGAAACTCATATATTTTCATTTATCAACGTAACAAAGAAACTGCATGATAAATATGAATAAACTCAACACAAGAGTAGTATAAAGAAAGCTCAAAATAACAATGACACAAAATATGAAAATGCTAGATCAAACTTTGATTAAATTTATTGACTTTCATACACAATCATTAATATCCCACAATTATTTTAAGCCCTTGCGAAAGCATGGACAACAACAGTCAAACAGAAAGAAGAAAGGATGGAAATTTTGAAATGTGATTGCAATAGGATGATAAATTTATCTGGGTAATATTTGTTACTTTTTGCATGCCAAATAACCAATCAGAATATAGCCATTTGGATTGTTCGATGTGTTATATTCTTTACATGTAAATTGACTATTGAAGTTGATAGTCAACTAGTTAACAAGTCGACTAGAATTGAAGTTGACAGATGGTGGGAGTCTAGTCAACTGATCAACTATAATAGTTGATTGGTTGATGACCACAATAGTCTACAAGAAGTTGACAAGCATAAAAGCAGGCAGGAATTCAATGAACACTTGGACGACAAGAATCTCAACGGGCGGTCGACTAAGGTTGACTCGTTAAGTCAACTGTAACAAAAAACTATATTAATTTATTAAGGTATGGATCACCATTAATGAGTTGTTAGTTGTAACTAACTCATGTATCCCAATCTAGTGTATGTATTACATCTATAAATAGGATGTGATGGAAAGCTAAAATGTACAAGAATAGTGAATTCATGCTTGAGCATTGCGACCTAGTAAATTGTTATTGTAAACATTGGTTAAGAGTGTTGTTAATAAGTGAGCAATTAAGCTCGTTGGTTTGCTCGTTTTCCCGGTAGAGAGTTTCTAGGGTAATTTATGTCTACTATGTGAATGTGTTGTGTGTCATTGTTTAATTATGTTTAACTGTAAGAATCATTATGCATAATCACTGTAATAGGTATTAGAACCCAACATGGATCACCAAACAAGATGCTACAATAAATTGACAATTATACCTCAATAAATTAATTCAGATCTCAACCCTTTTAATACTTGCCACTTAATGGAACTCCTGTTGTCAATAGAACCACCATACCCAAAATAATTAAGTATGAAAGTATGGAAACTAATTAACGAGCAAAAGATTTAGCACTAGCATACCATAGAGTGAGTTTTCAATCCCTTGTTCCATCAGCCTCGATCTCCTTCTACAACACTGAATTTAAACAAGAACAATTGCCATATTCATCCCTCTTTCTTGTCAGTTTGTAACAACTATGACCCTTGGGAAATGCTATCGTTTCCAAAGAGGATACTAGTACATTGAAGCTAAAGGGAGGAAATGGATCACATGTTCAAGAGATAGGGTCTCACCCTACATCCATATTATTGGGTGAATTGGGGGATGAATCCCAGTGCCATGCATAACAACCTTGTCTCTTTGTTATAGTGAATATATGTGCCATAGTAAACAACAATTCACCACCCCATTAGAACACCATACTCATATGTCAACAAAAAATCGTCCATTAGCAATGTGTTGAGCCAAAATAAAAAAACTCAACTAGTAATAAAAACTTTTTGAACTCCATTATCATTATCAACATGAAAATATATTAACCAAAACTTTGTCTACACCAAAAATAAACAAAGCTTGAAATAATTTAAATTTTGCTTACAATATGTTTATTGCCCTCAAAATTAAATAAGATCAGGTTATCAAGAAGGCCCCCCCACACACAAATGCTCATGTCTAGCATGATATAGTGACACTTTAGATTGAAGATCAACAGATGAAAAGCTAGGCTAAGCATGAGACTGTGCTTTGTGTGCATCTGCCATGTACTGTTGTGATTGAACTTTAGACCCTTGGTTGTTGAACACATCTTCCATTACATATACAATTTCCCCTTTTCCCTTGTTAGGTTTGGTAGGTTCTTTTAGTGGAGATTCCAAGTCCACAAGGTCTCGAAGAGGATGGTGAGAGCCTTTTCCAAATGACATAGGACCAAGAATGACTTCTTGCACTGGTTATTGTGGGATGAAGGCTTCCCAACCATTTCTCACATATGGAGGTGAAGGAGGAAGTTGTTCCCATCCTTCAGTATGTTATTGTTGGAACTTAATGATACTAGGATGAGGCTGTAAATCAGATGGAGGGGAAAGCTGAGAGAGTTGAGCTAAATAAGCAGAGTTACCAAGAAATAAATAACCAGTTTGAGCCAGTTGGGCAAATTCTTTAGAATTAGCATTGAAGTGCACAAAAAAGTGTATCATCTTCCTTCTGCCCTCTTGCCAAAATGCCAATCTCTATTTCTCGTGCCTCTCCTCGATCTCCTTGAGCTGTGACTAAAGAAACTCATATATCCATGACAAAGGAACATGCCAACTCATCACAAGTGACTACTTATAATTGCCCCATTAATGTTAATGTACTCAAAAAATAAATACATGACTTAACAACTAAGGCTAATTGGATAATATATGTTAGACTGACATATACTTAATGAATGGAAGGGTTAAGGACATAACATAGTAAGATGGGCATTATGAAGTGATTATAAAACAATTGTTGTCAAAATTAGAGTTGATTATAGACTTATGTAATATTGCTTACGAATAGCTACCCATTTGCAAAAACAGAACTTTAACATCTCATGAGACTAATTCACAAGGTAACCATATTTTCACTAAGGATCATCTTAATGTATCTATGGCAACAACTAATTTGAACATGAAGCAAAAGGAAATACCTATATTTGTTTTTACAAATGGATTGTACATGTGCCTTGTATTTTAATTTCTTCCAAAGAATCACACTATAGCTCACTCATGATTTACTAAAAAATAAACAATATGAGATGACATCAAATTCCTGAGAGTATAATGTTTTTCACAGGGGTGAGGTCAAGTTAATATAACCCCTTTCCACAATGAAATAGGAATTGGGCTATCATGCCAGTGATGAACATGTGTTGAACTAAAGCTAAACGAGAGCAAGTTTTTACAATGCAACATGTTTGGCAATTGGGAAAGTAGTTATCTACCAGGATCCAAAACAAGGTGAAGGGTATGTGGAAAGTCAAGCAAAATGAGAGATAGAATACTAAGTTATCAATTAACTGCAGAGTTATAGCCATGCCTTATATGAAACAGAACACCAATAATTTGAATAGAAGGTTTTATAAATACAATGCCCCGTTAGGCCTGCGATAAAATGACATTTCAAGTATTAGCAAGGGGTGGAAATATTGACTACGCTCAAACAATGTTGAGGAAAACTAGACATTACATTTCTGAAGACTATAGAAATCATGCCACAACCTTTTGTCATCGAGTTATGCTTCAAAATGAGCGTGGAAAAGGTCTAATGATCCAAACAAACTGAGGCAAGCGTGGAATTTGGGAAGCTGGACTATCGAACAATTGGAAATGTCGGCGATAAGGGACCCAAAGTGATATGAATGTAGCGGTCATGTCATCGATAAGCTCAGGCGACCTAGACTACCAGTGCTAACATCACTTCACATTAACTGTAAGGTAAATGTAGTGGAGTGGGAACTTGTGAAACTAGGAATTCAGTAAATGGAGGCTTTGCTGACGGGATGCTAATGGAGAGATCTAAATGGAAGAGTTTAGTTATTAGATATTTTGGATTTTTCGGTGATTTTGATTAGAGTATGGTAATTTTTTTTCTCCAAAATATGGATTTTGAATTATTCAAATCATGATTTTGAATGTATAAGTGGATTCAACAACCTCAAATACCCCCAAACACTTAGATTGTGCATGTTTAACAAATGCCATATGTTTTTTCAAGAATTAATATAATTTTTCTTTTTTTTATAGTAAAAATACAAGTTGGAAAAAAAGACTAGAAAAAGTTAAAAACATCTAAGATTTAAACTACTACAACTACTACGATGTAAATTGGCAGCCGAAAACATAAGCCACGTAAAATCTTGAGGTATGTTTGCAATTAAAGCCAAGTCCAAATCGGCTCAACCTTGGTTGACAACTTGCTTGGTGAATTTTGCAACCATGTTCACATCAATTAATATCTCACATGTGATGCATGCAACCTTCCATAACCAAATACACTTCCATTTGCATATGTTTCTCAATTAAAAAAAGGAACAACCTTAAGGTATAGATTCATATCAAGAACCGAGAGAGATAATATCATTATTAAATCACACTAATGCTTATCACATTCATGATCATCATATGTAGAACAAACTCAAATCAATGAAGGAAACATGTGCTCCACCTTGTAACTCCTTGACTTAATAAGGTAGGCCCCTCTTTCTTTCGAAGTTATAGTTTGGCACATGATGAAGGGAAAAAGTCTCGTGACAAGGACATATTGATTCATCATAGAGAAAGGCAGAATTGGAACAAGCCAAATATATTAATAATTTGTGACTTAGCAAAGCCGATACGTCTAAAGACACACCCAATATAGGGTCCCACTTTAGGAGATACCTACCTTTTTAGCCTTATCACAACATGCGAATGTATTAAAGATTTGAAACCAAATACGAAACACCCCTCTTTAACCTTATCACAACATACCAATATATTAAAAATTTAAAACCAGTAAAACTCACCTCCTCACCACTCAACCTTTCAACAAGAACCTACATAATTTATCAACATTATTTCTTTTCACTAAAAACAACATGGAGTATCATCTAGATACTCCATTGACAACCTTGTCCTAATGTCTCTACTCCATCACAAAACCATTATTGCGTGCAAGAAATGGAAAAATTAAAAGAAATAACAATGAAATATTTCTCGTGTGGTTGAATATTTCGTTCCCCAATGTTTAATTCTCCTCTACCTGTATCGATCCGCTGAACTCTGCTCTCTGTTTGCCATTAACAATGAATTCGGCCCTCATTAATCTCAATCCACTGGCATTCACGGCACCCAATTCACGGGGCTCGTTGGTCGTTCAAAATGGGCCGTGCCCCGTTCGAATTCCACTGAGGGGTTTTCGTATCACTGTAAGCCCTGCAAATCGACTAAGGGTTTGTAACAGAAAAAGATTGAGGTCGGCTCGAGCGAGTGCAGATACAGGTAATTATATTGAGATTTATTAGCAATATATACACGCTTTCGCGGGTTTTTGTTTTCCTTACTTTAATAAATACTGCCTCGGGTTAGCAGAGGTAAAAGACTAGAATTTAATTGGTAACAAATTTCATTTTCCTTAATTAGTGATTTATTTATGACATTCCTGGTCACCAGGACCTCTTCACATACAATCAGAATCCATTATCGAATATAATCAGAGATTTGTTAAAGGATGTTTGTTTGCTTTTCAAGGACTTGTTTCTCTGTTTTAACATCACAATTATAAAGTTATAAAATTTCTTAGTTCATTTAGTTTTTTCGAGGGGTACAATATCTTATTAGGGGGAACTGGAATTGCAAATGTTTTTATATCTATTTCGTCTTCTATTACTGTTGTTATCGAGATGTACAGGTTATTTCTTCCCTTTTTTGATTGCGTCCACCATCCTATTGGCTATGTAGGTCGCTTGAATTTTTCTTAATGTTTATTCGATGTTGATTTTCTCTTTTCAGCCTGTAAGAAAATGAGAGACACTTAAACTGGAAAGAAAACATATTACATAAATTGCTATTATTAGAGTTGCAGGACAGCCTTTCAAAATAAACACTTAAATTGTTGCACCTGTCTGCCTACCAAAATAAACAATTAAAGTGTTGCACCCAGAGAAGCAAGGTGCATTATACAGCTCGGTATGAATGAGAATATAATATATCCTAGCGTTAATAAGCAAGGTGCATTATACAGCTCCGTATGGATGAGAATGTAATATGGTAGCGTTAATAAACTAAAATAAAAGAAGAATAACTACTATATGTTTTTCAAAATAAACACTTAAATTGTTGCACTGAGAGAAGCGAGGTGCATTATACAACTCAGTATGGATGAAAATATAATTGTAACATAAAGCTAATAAACTAAAATACAAGAAGAGTTGTGATATGTAGTGTAAAAGTGAATAAAGCTGACCATAATAATAAAAATTATATAATAATAAAATAAACCAGGATAGATCCATCTTATCCCCAATCTAAGTACAGAGAAATTTTTGCTTTGGTTTCCTTTGGATCTCCCTCTCAACACTTAATAGATTTGGGTTTAAAATGGATCTATGCTAGGGATAAAAAAAGTGTGGGCTGTAATAAGATACGCTGATTTTATTAATGTCCAACAAATGACCACAAAAGTAGGTCAATGGGACTGTGTGATACCATGATGTCAATACAAAGTGGGAGTGCTAAAGCAGCTCCTATAAGTATAAGGTAAGTCTCTAGCCTAAAAACCGAAAACCCAAGAAGAGCTAATTCCAAAGCAATGTTTTAAAACTCAAACTTGAACTTGGAATTGGTTGAGGGTCAACTCGGACTTGGACTCGGAATCAGTAATTACTTGTCTGATCTGAATTTAATGACTCGGTTCACTAAAAAATCCATAAAATATTTAAATTTTCAAGAAAAACAATATTTTAAAGATTCTAATCCATGATTCCAAAGCATTAGAGACAAATATCAAAAGTCTACTCATGTATATACCATATAAGGGTGAATATATCAAAATGGCATGAAGTGTACCATGCAATACATATTTGGAACAAAATAATAATCAATGAGGCCTAAATGGCTTGTAGAAAAAAAACATGCTATGATTTCGGTTGCCACTACATCATAAATCATGCATCAATGATCATACATCATACATGTCATTGATTAACATGATCAATCATCAAACTCATCATCACCGCCATAACTAGAATTAGAACTAGAATCAAGACTAGCAATTGCATCATCATCTGGTTCAAGCTCAGATTCCTCAAGGTCATCTACAACTGCAGTTGTAGTACTAGCTGAACGCTTAGAAGCACGAGGTTAGGGTTCATCTTATAACTTTAGGACTAGGGTTGGATTCTAAGTTGCATGAAATGGAGAAACAAGGATGCATTGGAAATGTGACCCCCCAAAATTTTGGAAACAGTGAAACGTGTATGTATGTATATGTATATTTTAAATTAATAAATGGTCAAGGGTATTTAAAAAAATGAATGTGAAATATAAATCATAAATCATAAATCATACTTGTTGGTGAATCATTTCCTATATTGGAATCCTATTCATCAATATCACCCTATGCCTCCATCCTTTAGGCTCTGGCCCTTGCCTCTACCTTGAATCTCAAAGTTGGTCTTGCAAGGACATTAGTCAACGACTCAACACCCTGCAATTTTTATGAAACTTTCTAATCCAATCGTTAAAACAAGGTAGAAAAAGCTTCCCATGCTTAATAAGTGATTTTGTTGGAGTGAAGGGCACATTTTTATTAAGGTTTTGATTGAGGAGTTCAACAATCAACACCATCAACATCAAGGCATATAGAGGGGTTGATGTGCTTGATTAAATGCCAATCTTGTACCCTCGTACACGATAGAATTTGGTGGAAACTTTGCAATCCTGAAATCTTGAAAACTATTAAATCTGTTGAATTATAAATGGGATCTAAAATTCTACTTTTTGCATATGTGAAGTCCGACGAGGTTGGAACTGTTACCACCTAGGTTGTACTTGGTAGATTTTCCAAGTGAGCCGACAGGGTTTGAACAAGCACACTTGTTCATGATCAGAGTTCAGAAGTCCGTCGGCCTTTTTCTGGGAATCTGTTCGAAATTTTTTATAACACATGCTCATACCCCCTTGGGGAAATTGTAAAAAATGTCCTAGCATGACAATTTTTTATAAAAGGCTTGACTTCCCAGACTTAAGCATTAAGCCGACTAGCCCAGAGTGTTTTTTCCTTGGTTATTATTGGTTGTTGAACAAACGACTAATAATTTCCGAGTTTTTCACTCACACCTCCAAAGTTGGGGTAGTCGTCTTGGTGGTTCGGCCTCAGGAGGTTATTAGAGCCTTCGTGTCAGTGTTTTTCAACATGCTAGGCATTCGAATTGAGTCGTATGGACATGTGCTAGGTCCCCTTAGAGTTTGTCTGATTCCAAGAAAAATATTTTTTCCCGCAAAATTAGGCCGTTTTTTAATGGTTTAATTAAAAAACTTCAAAGTGTAATAAAAGTCAAATGCATAGTTCGTTTTTGGTGTGCAGATGCTCGTTTTCACATTCAAAGTGTCATATTTACCCCATAGGCCACTTTTCATATGTCTCGGGCGACTAAAACACCCCGCAGGGCATTATTTCTCTAAAGATGCATCAAGGTGGTCAATAAATGCTAAAGATGCGACAAAATGACATTTTTTAAAAGTGAGTGGGGGCATGTTAAAGCATGTGTTAAAAGCCAAAGTTAAGGCAGTTTCATATTAAAATATGAAAAGCTACTTGGACTTTGGTTTAAGTTTATTTTTTATTAATGTGAGACCCCACCACAATGTCTAAACTCACCTTCACGTGAAGAGAAATTCATTCCCTCACTTGGAATTTAGCTTGGTTTGTGATATAACATGGAAAGTTGGGTGATGTCACATGGTGGATCCCCCATGAGCTACCTCTTCCACTTATAAACATTTTAAACTTTGGATTAAAGAGTGGTAACGAATATGTTATGGAGGGGGTGACGTCATGGGTAATTTTCCACGCACGTGTGAGGTTGAAGGTTGAGTTTGGAGGAAGGGGTGGACCCCTCTCAAACATAAAGTTGTTTCAAATTTTGGTTTAAAGTTTAAAGGAGGAGGTATCGAATGGAATAGTAGATGACATCACCCTCACCAAATCTTCACGTCAATTTGAAGCTCATGCGCGAGGGAAGGACGTCGTGTGGAGGGTTGGTGAAGTGTGCTTAGTGTGTTGGTAAGTGATTATGAGTTAAGTGAGAGAGGTGTCAATCACCTCTGCAGTTCAACTCAGTCCAAGCTCAGATAACTCCGAGTTTATCTTCAGTGTAGGTAGCCCCCCAGGGGTTTGCTCTGGCTATAAATAAAGTCTTTGCCTCTCTAACAAACTAGTTGGGTCTTGAGAAGAGAGCGCAAGCTATTGTATGTTTCATGCTTTTGCTATTTTGCTGATAATAAAAAGAAGCTTAGGAGGCTAATGGTGGTGTGCTACTTTGTGTGGGCTAAGATTGTCATGTTCTATTGAGGTAAAATTGTGTATTTGTCCAATTTTCTTGCATTATTCTTGGTATAGATCTTGCCTATAAGGATTTCTCCGAATCAACATGAATAGAAATTGAAAGTAAGTTTACTTTAGTTTTTGTGTTAACATGTATGATTAGAGGCCAAATATTGCATGTTAATAAGTTTATTTACATGTGTTATTAACTTGCCCTAAGGTCTTAATTGTTGAAATATGGATTAGCAGCAGTAGTGTGGAAGAAGTTGTAGTTCAACTCCCATCCCGGTTATTCTTCACTCCATCTACTAGGGTGAAGGGAGTAGCAACTCAAGTCTGGTAGAACATGTGGCATGCACTTCAATAAACCTAACAATGCTGTCAGAATGCCAACATAACTCCATAACAATGTAACTACTTTAGCCCACTTATTGGTGTCGTTAGGTGATTACTTTCGTGAGAATTGCCCTTCCTTCCCTTAAATTTGATACAGTGAGGTCTTCATTCGTTAAGTAAGGGGCCTTTTTTATATATGTTTCAAGATCGCATGGGTATTGCAAGTTTTGGTTGAGTTTCAGGATTCCTAGTGTTGAATAGGTGTGGATCTAGTTTGACTCCACCCCACTTCAAACAAATACGAAGACATAGTCCCTCGGATTTTCACTACGAAGTTTCCAAGCAAACCCTCCGCGATAGCACACTCTCTTTCTCTCCTTTCTCTTATTTAAAATCAATATTCCCCTCGGTTTCGTATCTTGTTTACTTAGATCTATACATTAAAATATAAATCTTTGTTTAGATCTAGTTTTTTCAAGATTTAATAGCTCAGATCTAGCAAGTGCTTAAGTTTTCATCTCATTCAAAGTAGATCTTGCACAAGAAATTTTATTTTTTGCAAAGGCATTGTAGGAAAAATCTCTAGCTTGCATAAAATAGTTTAAAAAAAATAAAATTCTAATGATATATCTTGCAACAAAGTGCTAAATATTATTGGCTGCCCAAAAAGCAGGCCAAGATTCCCAAGGAAAGCTCTCTTTCCTTGGTTGTTTTTCGCATCTTTTTCACCTAGTTTTAACTTCGATTTTTTCCACTTTTTTTTTGTGTTGTCCAAAAACACTTTTAAAGTGTTTTTGGGCACTTTATACTAATCAAAGCTTGCTGGTTTTTAGCAGGTCCGTCCGAAAAGAGGAGGACGTGTTGTCTGAAAATTGATTTTTGGGCCATCCAGAGACCCCTAGGGGTTTCCCCATCTTTCGTGTTAACTTTTGGACTGTTTTGTAAGCCCTTGGGTTCGTTTTGTATAAGAACCAAGTGGTATTTTCTGTCAAGTTGTAATCAAGTATAATAAAATGCAAATTTGAGTAGGCTCTTTCGATCCCACTCCCCATCCCCCCTTAGGGGATTCGCGTCGTTTTCCCTTTTTTTTGCATTTCTTCTTTTTTCTATATTTTGCTTTAGTTTAGTTTTATTCATTCATATGCAAGTAGTGTACTTTGTTTTTATATTGCAAAACTTTTTATATCTTTCAATCTTTCAAAGTAATACTACTACTTACCCCACGATTTCCCGAATGACCCGAAAGGGGAAAGAGATTCGTGGTAGACTAATCAAATAACCCTTTTGTCTTTCTTGCACTTTAATTCTAAAATTCAAAAGCAAAAAACATTAATAAAATCAACCCCTCCTTGCTTTCTCGATTGTGGTTCACTTGAACCGAAAGAGATTCTTGGAGGTCACTTTTCTTCTTTTAAACAACAAAACGATTATTAAAATCCTTAAAATCCTTTAGACTCCGTTGTGTATGCTCTGCACCGCCGTGGTTTGTCCGAACAGTTGGCTACATCAAAAGCAACGTGGGCGACTAGATTAATTAAGTTTTCGTGCCCCAATTAACCTTCCAGGCGAAAATCCAACGCCTTGAATGAATCTGTTGGGGTGGCGAAATCCACAAAGGAAGCAGAAACAACTGGGTAGTGGCCTCGAGACACCGTTAGGCCACTCCCTTGTTGGTGTAGTGTTGAACACGTCTCAAAGACTTCAACCAGCCCACATATTTCTTGCGGGGAGCCGCATCGGATAACGTTTTTGGACATACTCCTCGTACCTTCGGGTATATTTGGAGTTCCCTCTTCCCCTTAAGTTAATCGACTCATCTCCACATTAATTTAAAACTGACCAAGAGCACTTGCAACATTTTTCTTTCAGCAATACAACTACACTTTATTTCTGGACTCCATTTTGGCACTGGTACTTTACTTGATATAAACATGATGAAACAGGTCTCAGACATTGAGAGGGGGGGGGGGTGAATCATTGTCTATTTAAAACTTTAAAAATATCTTGCCAAATCACTTAATCTAATCAGTCATATATATTATGAACATAAAGATGCATACGAAGAATAAATATCAATATCATTTTCTTTTATTGAATAAAATTCTTGTTTACAAATTATAATTTTATCTAGAGCCAGCTAGATGGAGAGACCTAGCTTTCCTGGAAAGATTCAACTTTCTTGCAAAACCTAGTTTGCATACATGACCCAGCATGTAGAGAGGAATCCAATCCTCATTTAGGCTCCAACCTGATTACAGACACCAATCTGTTTGTATGAACACAAGGTCCATATCAATGGTAGAATATCCACCAAGATATTAGTAATGATCCACTGAGACACAATTTCTTCTATTCAGAAATCTGTTTATATACAATCATGTGTCTTTGTTTCTATGGTTGCATCCCTTCATAAATGTGCCTTTTCAAATCTCTGTATATTTAACTTTTAATTAATAATTATGTTTTTTATATTCTTTTACTTTTCTTTTGATTTATTGCATCTTTTTCAAACCATCTCATGCCCTTTCGGATCTCTGTTTTTAATCTTTATTTCAGAATTCTGTTAGTTTATTTAATTGTTAAATTAAATTAGTTAATTTAACTTTCATTGATCATCTCTGTCCAATTTATTCCTGTAGCTGCTCCTTTTTAAAAACTCTGTTTATATCTTCATTTATTTTCCTATAGTATGTCCTCTGCCAGCAACCTTCCTTTTATTTCATAACATATTAACTTATTTTTATTAATTTGACTTAGCTAGTCAATTTTAATAAAAACTTGTTTAACAGATATTTTCATATTTATTACTGTCATATTCAGATTCTGTGTAAAACAGAATTTTTCTTCAACTTGGGAAGTTGATTTTTCACACGTGTGATCCCCATATTAAAATATAAAACCATGGCTTGGTGGACAATTAACCAAGGAACAAATCCATGTCATCTTATGAATTTATGGGCACAAGAACAACATGTGGCAGGCATTGCCAAAGTGACTTTTTATTACTAGTTTTAACATTTAGACAAAATTCACTTTAACAAGAAAACATGATTTTTCTCAATTTTGGCAAGTTGATTTCTCCCTCATGTGATCACCATAAAGGAAAACTAAACCATGGATAGATAGACAGATATCCAAGGAACACACTCATGTTATCAGATTAATTTTTGGGCACATGAGTGACACGTGGTGGGCATTTGAAATTAGCTACTCAACCTTTTTAAACATCAGAAACACATTTTTTCTTATTTTGGCAGTCTCATAATTCACACATGTGCACACCCAGAGGAAGAATGACTTCTTGGCTGGATAGCCACTTCAACAAGGAACATTCCCATCCTTTTTAACTACTTTATTTGTATAGGAGGAACCTCTGGCAGGCATTTTACTGAAGCCGATTTTACTAATTTTTCAAACATTAAAGCAGTAAAACTGCTTAAAACCTTGTTTTGGAAATTCTCTATTTTTCTCCTCAAAGACTCTTAAATCAAACTGAGACCATGGTCATGTGCACCTATGAACAAGCGTCATGTGCACCTATGAACAAGCTACATCATGATGCTTTCATTTGATTTTTATCATCAACCTGTGAGGCATGGCGGGCATTTCTAACTGACCTTTTATTACCAGTTATAACACTTAGTTGATTTCAGGATTTCCTCTAAAACTTATTCTGAAACCCCTTTTTGGCAGATTCATATTTTCTTTCTTATTGACTTCCAAAGCAAACTGAATACATGGTAAGGTAGGCCAATTAACAAGCTATAAGACCCCCATACGCTGCGGGAATTTTCTCTCACCCATAAATTATGGCGGGCATCTTTCTGAGGTGTTTTATTCATTTTTGCTTGCTAAACACCTGTTTTGGCAGGCTTATAACTTTTTCCTCAGGCACTTTCAGGACAAACTGAAGACATGGTAAGGTAGATAAAACGACAATCTACAAGACCCCCTTATGGTGCGGGCATTTACATTCTCCTAGAAATTATGGCGGGCATTTTCCTAAACCAGTTTTTTACTAGATTCCCATACTTAGTCATTTTTTTGTTTTTCACCAAATTGGCATATTTTTCAAAACTATGTCAGACTGCTATAATGACTTTCTGATAGCTTCCAGAACACCATCATGTATTTTTCAAACCTCATCACACATGCCACATCACCATATATGCCATGTCATCATTTACTAATCATGCCACATCATCATTCATGCCATGTCATCATATCTTGCCATATCATGTCCTTGGTTATTCCTTTGTCATTACTGAGATCCTTTTGACATCAATGACAACCACATTCCATATTGCCAACAATCTCCCCCTTTGTCATTGATGGCAACACCTAAATCTTCTCCCCCTTTGACAACAATGACAAAGGATAACCTATTATGCTCTTTTGCTGTAACCATCTTGACATAGAGTTTATAATTTTTCTCCACTTTGACACTGCTTCTGCCAATATGCTTCTCCTTGCCTTTTTGTCTTCTCTTCTTCTTGTTTAACTTGGACTTGGTGCTAACCATTGTGAAGCATCCTTCTTTACCTTCTTGTAGTGATTCTTTGAATGAGAACCTTTTATGGACTCCCCCTATCACTGTGCTCTTTCTTAAACATGTAATACCAGTTAATCGAAAAATTCTCTTTTATTCATAACATCCCTTTTATTTGGCAGATCTTATCAGTTTCTAGGATAGAGAGCTATCTTTACTTTTCTGCTTTTTAAGGACACTAGTTGCTAACCTATCCAAAATTACATACTGATTTTTGATCTAAGTCATCTTTAGGTCTTTTAAGTCGATTTTTAATCTTGACCTGAAGCAACTAAATTCTGATAGTTTTGTTTGGACTGACATCTAATAAGAACTTCTTTTAACAAAGTAAAAAAAAAACTTTCTTCATTTGGACTGTTGTATTTCTGCCATATTGCCAATTGTTAACTGTCTCCCCCTGAACTGATGCAACTTGGTTTTGACATTTTTTGTTTGGACCGATATCCAACAAATTCTTTCTAACAAAGTAAGAGTGTCATTTCTATGTCTTCTTCAACACTTGGATTTTCTTTAACAATGGTGTGGTCATCATTTACAGAATAAGAGTCTTCTTCTAAGGATTCCTTTTCATAAGAGTCACCGGTTTTGACATGAGGATTAAGACCTCCTGTCTTTGGTCTCCAAACTTTCTTTATCTTCTTCTTTGGATTTGTCTTTCTTGAATTTTTATGGATTTTCTCAGATTCCATCTTTAAAGACATGTCATGAGGCATCTTGCTTTCTAGAGTTTGAATGTTGTCTCTTTTCAAATCCCTTCTTTGACTCCTTGGAGCACCCTCCTTTTGATTGTATTGTTTCTTTGGATTCATGCAATTTTGTGCTTTGTGACCAAAGCCTTCACAATTGAAACACCTTATGTAGTGACAAAACTTTGTTGTATGCCCAACACGCTTGCATCTCCAACACTATGTCTTTTTAGAGGAACTCTTTTGAGTTTTCTTTTCAAAAGTATCACATTCCACTGCTTTATGTCCATGTTTGTGACAAGAGTAGCAGTAGTCATTGAATATGTTATTATACCAAGTGTCAATATGATATGATAAGCTTCCTTTATGATGTGGTTCATGTTTTAGCCTTTGTTTTCCATTATTTATTCTCATGGAAGAGTTCTGATCCGGTATCTGATTTGTAATTGCACTCTGTTTTTTTGAAGAGGAAGAACCTTCCTCAAACATGGGCAGGGGAGTCTCATTCTCAACTTCTTTATCCTTTTTGTTTCCAAGACCAGTTCTGTCATGGGATGGTCTTTGCCTACTCCAAATTTCATCTATAATGGTTGAGCTATTATATACATTGATCTTCTCATTTCCCTTGTATGGAGAAATATATTTGGATTGAAGATAATTCATTGCTTTCCTTTCTCCACCTTTTGTGAATGTACTAGCGTAACTTTTCTTTATCTCACTTCCTGTGAGACATGTAGATTCTTCCTCTTCTTTGTTAATAATAGATTTTTCTTTAGTAGCATCCTCTTTTCTAAATACTAAGTCAACCATCCTTTGATACCTAGCCTCTTTCTCCTTTAATGTTGCATGATCTTTTTCAATCTTCTTCTTGTCATCCTGCAGTTCCTTCTCAATCTGTTTCATGGAGATATTCAAATATTCTTCTCTTTGATTTAGTGACCTTTGTCCTTCTTTAAGCCTTTCTTGTCTATCTTGTAGGTTCTTCTCCCAATCCAGTAAATTCTGCCTCTCTATTGGCTCCCTTCCTTTCATTTGGTTCTCTTGGTCAAGAAGCCTTCTTTCATTAGCTTCAATTTGTCTTCTAAGGTTAAAGACTTTAGACTTTACCTCTTTTATTTCATTAATTTTGTTTTCCAATTGTAAATTAAAACTAGAGAAAGTGTTCTTCAATTCTTTTTTCTTGTCATCTAGCTGGATCCTTTGCTCATTCAATATCATCTCAGCAGCCTCATGTTTCTTGGTTAGTGCATAGAACTTATCCTTTAGGATCTTCAAGTCATTTTTTGTATCTACTAGACTCTTGCATGTTCTTCTAGAATTTTTGGATTCCATCCACAATCCATGTAGTAACTCATTGATCTTGAAAATAGTTTCAAGATCACTTAGAGTGACCATAAACATGTTTTCAATCTTTATCAAAAACATTTATAGGATAAAAACTTATCTTTTTCTTGGTATTTTCAATTGCAATAAGAAAGTCTTCCTTCAATTTCTTCAAGTCTTCATTCTTAGT
>LPNX010954333.1:85274-130550 GCA_001517045.1 Pseudotsuga menziesii
TAGCTAGACCCAGCTAGATGGAGAGACCCAACTTTCCTGGAAAGATTCAACTTTCCTGCAAAACCTAGTTTGCATACATGACCCAGCATGTAGAGAGGAATCCAATCCTCATTCAAGCTCCAACTTGATTACAGACACCAATCTGTTTGTATGAACACAAAGTACATATCAATGGTAGAATATCCACCAAGATATTAATAATGATTCACCGAGACACAATTTCTTCTATTCAGAAATCTGTTTATATACGATCATGTGTTTTTATTTCTATGGTCGCATCCCTTCATAAATGTGCCTTTTCAAATCTCTGTATATTTAACTTTGAATTAATAATTATGTTTTTATATTCTTTTACTTTTCTTTTGATTTATTGCATCTTTTTCAAACCATCTCATGCCCTTTCGGATCTCTGTTTTAATCTTTATTTCAGAATTATGTTAGTTTATTTAATTGTTAAATTAAATTAGTTAATTTAACCTTAATTGATCATCTCTGTCCAATTTATTCCTGTAGCTGCTCCTTTTTAAAAATATGTTTATATCTTCATTTATTTTCCTGTAGTATGTCCTCTGCCAGCAACCTTCTTTTTATTTCATAACATATTAACTTATTTTTATTAATTTGACTTAGCTGGTCAATTTTAATAAAAACTTGTTTAACAGATATTTTCATATTTATTATTGTCATATTCAGATTCTATGTAAAACATAAGTTTTCTTCAACTTGGGAAGTTGATTTTTCACACGTGTGATCCCCATATTAAAATATGAAACCATGGCTAGGTGGACAATTAACCAAGGAACAAATCCATGTCATCTTATGAATTTATGGGCACAAGAACAACATGTGGCGGGCATTGTCAAAATGACTTTTTATTACTGGTTTTAACATTTAGACAAATTTCACTTTAACAGGAAAACATGATTTTTCTCAATTTTGGCAAGTTGATTTCTCCCTCATGTGATCACCATAAAGGAAAACTAAACCGTGGATAGATGGACAGATATCCAAGGAACACACTCATGTTATCAGATTAATTTTTGGGCACATGAGTGACACGTGCTTAAAACCTTGTTTTGGAAATTCTCTATTTTTCTCCTCAAAGTCTCTTAAATCAAACTGAGACCATGGTCATGTGCACCTATGAACAAGCTACATCATGATGCTTTCATTTGATTTTTATCATCAACCTGTGAGGCATGGCGGGCATTTCTAACTGACCTTTTATTCCCAGTTATAACACTTAGTTGATTTCAGGATTTCCTCTAAAACTTATTCTGAAACCCCTTTTTGGCAGATTCATATTTTCTTTCTTATTGACTTCCAAAGCAAACTGAATACATGGTAAGGTAGGCCAATTAACAAGCTATAAGACCCCCATACGCTGCGGGAATTTTCTCTCACCCATAAATTATGGCGGGCATCTTTCTGAGGTGTTTTATTCATTTTTGCTTGCTAAACCCCTGTTTTGGCAGGCTCATAACTTTTTCCTCAGGCCCTTTCAGGACAAACTGAAGACATGGTAAGGTAGGTAAAATGACAATCTACAAGACCCCCTTATGGTGCGGGCATTTATGTTCTCCTAGAAATTATGGTGGGCATTTTCCTAAACCAGTTTTTTACTAGATTCCCATACTTGGTCATTTTTTTGTTTTTCACCAAATTGGCATATTTTTCAAAACTATTTCAGACTGCTATAATGACTTTCTGATAGCTTCCAGAACACCATCATGTATTTTTCAAACCTCATCACACATGCCAAATCACCATATATGCCATGTCATCATTTACCAATCATGCCACATCATCATTCATACCATGTCATCATATCTTGCCATATCATGTCCTTGGTTATTCCTTTGTCATTACTGAGATCCTTTTGACATCAATGACAACCACATTCCATATTGCCAACAAATCATCCGTTTCCACATGCTTTATATATCATATATTGATCCTTATGCTGTTGTGTTTTAATTTCGTTGCAATATCTTGTGTTAGTTTTGTTTATCAAACTCCTAGATAACTCATTCACCACCATCACACTAAGCTTTAACAACCTTAACAACTAAATAGGGTCTACCCCTCTTGGCTTCGTTAGGAGTTGGCCTAAACAGAGGAGTCAAGAACAAGGTGACAACCTTGACTTGAGCCTTGCCCCCTGTTACCACCTAAGTTGTACTTGGTGGATTTTTCAAGTGAGCCGACAAAGTAGAACAAGTACTCTTGTTCATGATCAGAGTTTAGAAGTCTGCCAGCCTTTTTCTAGTTTTTGTTAGAATTTTTTTTAACACATGTTCATACCCCCTTGGGGAAATTGTAAAAAATGTCCTAGCATATAAATTTTTATAAAAGGCTCGGCTTCTCAGACTTGAGCATCAAGCCAATTAACCCATAGTGTTTTTTCATTTGGTTATTATTGGTTGTTGAGCAAACGACTAATAATTTCCGAGTTTTTCACGCACACCTCCAAAGTTGGGGTAGTCGTCTTGGTGTTTCGGCCTTAGGAGGTTATTAGAGCCTTCGTGTTAGTGTTTTTCAACATGCGAGGCATTCATATTGAGTCGTATAGACTTGTGCCTAGGCCTCCCTAGAGTTTCGTTTGATTTCGAGAAAATATTTTTTCCCATAAACTTAGGCTATTTTTTTAATAGTCTAATTGGAAAATTTGGAAATGTAATAAAAGTGTGGTTAGGGATTGGATTTTGCCATGGGGGTGCTCGTTTTCTAACTCAGAGCACCCGATTAACCCAAAAACCCACTTTTCCTAAGTTTTAAGCGATAAATTGATCACTTCAATAAAAAATCTCCAAAAAATCAAATTTATTAATTAAAAAATAGAAATAATTAATAAATGGAGAATATTCCCAATTTCCTAAATTAGTGGAAAGTGCTCCGATTTGAGTGAAATCAGTTTCTATCGGCTTCCCTGATTTAAGGCAAGACATCTCCTTGATTAAAGCGTCAGCTTCAGTGTTGATTGAGGCTACTGCGAGTTTGCCAGATTAAGGGGACATTCTCCTTAGAAGGAGGCATAATTGCTCATGTGGCACTCATCTGACATGTTTTGGAGAGCCCAAAGAGGGGTTGTGCCTACATCTTGAGAAGTGACACATTTTTCTTGAGTGTAACTCCCTCTAACTCGCCCAAATGAAGGGATAAACTCATTCTCAATCTCAAATTCGCCCTCAGTCTTCTTAAGTTAGCAAAGGCGCCCTTTGGGCCTCTCCGGCTATAAATAAAGCACAACCTTCTCCATTTGAAGCTAGTTAGAGTTGGATGAAGAGCTGGTGCCTATTGTAATACTGTTATTTTGCATCTATTTGTTGAGAATAAAGAAGCTTTGGAGGCTATACCGTGTAGTGCTTGTATTGTGTGGATTCCCAACATCATGTTGCAAATGTGGTAACTGCAATTTTTGAAATTTTGTGCTTTTCCGTGTTCTAGCTTCAAAGGATTCAGTTGAATCAGTAAGAGTGTAGATTTGGCAAGTAAGTTTATTTGCTTTATTTATTCATATTGTGTATGCTCAAAGATCTAAGATTTTGCTTAAATAAGATTATTTTTGCATGCTTTTTTGACCTTTCATACATTTATATCTAGATCTCACGGGTTTGTGCAAGTTTTTGTGATCTAGTTGCAGGTTCCCAATTAGATGAGGTGTGGATCAAGATTGATGCCATTCCCCATTCAAAAAAAGCTCAAGACATTGTCCCTCGTTGCTCCACAAAAGGGCCTTCCTCACGCTTTCTTTTATCTCAGCAACAAAACCAATCTTCTCTCCTCTTTCTCTTTCTTTAAAATTAAAATTTCCTTGGTTACTATGTTTATGTATGAACATATGCAAAATTCTTTCATTAGATCTCATATATAAAACATTCAAAGCTAGATCTTGTTTTCAAAAAAGTTTTTTTCATAAATATCTTAGATCTAGTTTAAGGGAAATTGTCATTTTTCACAAGGCATTGAAAGTAGATCTAAAAATTTGTTGAATGCATGGTTGTTCCCTTGAATCTAAAAGGTTTTACTTAGCAAATCAAGTGCTTTAGATTGGCTGCCCCAAAGTGTTATCACATATATAGTAGCCAGGGCTACCATATTCTATTTTTCAAATTCAGTACATTTTTTCAGCCAGATCTCCTACATATGAGATGCTGAGATGAGCGGTTTTGATGGATCATTATGTTACTAGTGGACTATTGTGCTCTCCCATGCTATGGCTGAGTTTCAGGACACTCAGATTTGAGGACTAATGTAGTCATTTAGTCATTTACAGCACAGTTTGTGATGCCCAGATTTGTATCAGTATTTTCTCATTGGATAGATGATGGTTTAGAAAGATTATTTACATGGTGATGACTCGGCTTATATATTGTGTTATGGTTATCATTGCTCTTATACTCATTTTTGTGACGTGTTAGCATTTAGTGTCATGATCTGGCGGTCATATAAATATGTGGACTTGGATGTATCTATATTATTGTATTCGATGTCTCTACTCAGACTTGGAAGTTCTTGATCTATACTCATTGGTTTTACCCTCATTAGGGAGAATAGAGGTAGTCATTCCCATCATTTTTTGGCTTGCTAGTGTTGGTTCCATCTTTCATTGTCTCCACCCATCCATTACCTTCCAGTTATGTTTTAACCCAACCTACTGCTCGACTTGTGGCATGGAGGATCTTTCCCCCCGCTAGAGCCTTTGTTGGACAAACCTCTCTGTTTATTTGTGTCTCGGCTCTGAGTTACCTAGGATGTGTTTGCTTACCTGAAACAAGTAGTGCTGCCATTAATACAATGTATCTGGAAATGAAATGAATATCTTGCAAAAAGCCCATTCATGAAAAGTAGTGTTTTTCAACATACATGAATGAAAGGCTAGCTTAATTGGCTCTGAAAAATATTGTAATGAAATATTTTAAACATTCATGAAAAGTAATGTTTTTCAACATACATGAATGCAAAGCCTAAAATAATAAAAGTCCGCATAAAAGTGCGTAGACCAAGGCTATGGAAAATCAAAGGCCCAAAAAAGCAAAGGTTCCTAAAAATTCTATCTAAAGATTGCTGGCCTTACTTGTATTGAGTTGGATTGTGAGCATTTGTCAAGGTGAGTAGGCTCCTCCGAAGTAGTTCACCCATTTGTGAGGCACTGCCATCCCCTTTGTTATTGTTTGTCCGACATATGGCTAGAGTGTGTATTCCCTTTCCATATCCAAATTGTCACAATGTTGAGTTGGTGGTCATCCTTTGTCCTAGCCTTGTAATTTTTAGCCTTCACCCTTCACTAGCAAACTGACTACAACTATGAAGTGAGTATAGTCTTGAAAGTCTGATCTAAGTTATGATTAATAAGACCCTATATATATGTATTTGTTTAATGTACCGCCAGTGATGTGACTGCTACTTGTTATGATTGTTACTTAAATGATTTGTACAGCATGTCCTAGCCTTTGAACACTTGCAGCATATGGATGCCAGCCTGAGTTATATTGGTTATCTGATCATTTACAGGTTATTATTTTGTCTATTGGATATTGTCGATGATCAGGCAGAGACCTGGAAAGGGTATGAGTATATACCCTAGATGGATTTGGACTCTTTGAGTCTAATGAGACCGCTTGTTATCAGTTTCGGGCACTTGTAGAGATGATCAGGTTCATTTTACCCTTTTGATGTGGTTTTGCTTCATCGGATGATGTGTCTGAGCAGGGAGATGTTTTTTATTGGATCTCTTAGTGCGCTGTATGGGGCATAGTGGGTGCAGCCACTTGATTGTACCATAGTACCCCCATCCCAAAGAGCCTGGTGGGCTCAGTTTGACAACGTAGGCACCCTAGGAGGCTGTTTTGGCAGGTTCACGTTTCTCGATGCAGTTAAAAAAATGATTAAATGGCTACTGAAGAAATCGATTTGGGCTACTAAGGCAAAGAAATGACATGGGATGAGTCATGATGATGAGTGTGATGTCTTCCGCACCTTCTCCAGCAGTTGCAGCACCTGATTGGGCCCCCACCTATTTTTGGGGCATTATTATATTATTTTCTGGGGCTTTTGGGAGGCTCACGATTTCCTCAAGGAGGCACAAAGTAAAAAATTAAAATATTATATTATTTTATTGTGCCATGGGGACACCTAGAGGGAGTTAGTTAACACTCCATGGACCCACCATGTGCTTCATTTATTTCTTGTTGAGTGGAGTACTCTTTTTTTGGGTGATCTAGTCCACTTTGGTACTTTATGGTTATATTGATCCATGTATTGTATGTTGAGCTCATCTCAACCATTGATTAGAACATTTATATCTTTTAATCTTAGCCACTTGTTTTGAAAGTGGTTAGGATTTTGGTTCTCTCGTTCCTATTTAAAGGAGAGAGCTTCTCATTTGTAAGGGGTCTTTGGCTCTTGGATCTGATCAATAGAAAAACTTTATTGTGGATATTTTTTAGATCTCCTTTGCATCTGGTGTTCTTAGATGGTGATTGGAAAGTCTTTTGCTTCCTAGCATTTGGGAAATTTGTGTGAGATCTATATTTTTTTTGGGATCATTGTCTTGTCTACAGGAGGATGACTTCATCTTGGGAGTTTTTGCAGGGGGACCTCAACTCGCTTAGACTGGTTTTGTCTGTGACAGGCGGTTTTCATTAATTTCATTGTGATCTATGATTGCATCTTGTTACTTTTCTGTAGATATTGCTTTTCTTTCATGATACGACAAATCTGATATTGTTGACGTTTGCTTGTGCAGGAGAGAGGGCGCATTGGTCACTTGGAGCAAAACGTTGGGCTTAGAAATCACACAGGTTTTCTAAAATTGATCGGGATAGCAGGGATCATCACCTTCACGGCATCTACAAGGATTTCTAAGTAAGATCTACAGGTTAGTTCCTTTCTTCCGGATCTCAACCCATTGACACATGCTTTTCTTCATTTTACTGAAAATTCCATAAATAATAAAAAACTAAAAATACTAAAAAATAAACCGCTCGATCTCTGGACAAACCACTGCTGGGTTTTGTAGATCAGGCCTCCCTCTCACCAATTCACTCATAACGCTGAGCTAATTTTGCCTGGTTTGCCCTAGATCTGAGAAACTGCCTTCTCAAACCCTAGCGCCCCTCATTGAATTTTTGATTTTTTTCGAGACCTGATTTTTTCGAGAAAATAACAACTTGGGTTTGTAGATCGGGTCCTCCTCACTCCAAATCACCTCCAACGCTGAGCTAGATGCTGATAGGTGGCCCTAGATCTAAGAAACTGTCTTCCAGGACCCTACCGCTTTTCATCATTTTTTTGACTTTTTCCCAGATTTGATTTTTCGGCATTTTTCCAACTTGGGTTTATAGAGTAGGTCATCCCCATCCCATTTCCCCTCCAACGCTGAGTTGATGGTTTCCAGATTGTCCTAGATTTGAGGATCTGCCTCTCCAAACCCTAGCGCTAGCCACCTTACTGCTGGTTTCCCCTGTAGACTGAATTTTTCGGCCAAATAATTTTTCGGATCCATAGATCAAGGCATTTCTCAGGTGGGTCCACTCCAACGCTGGATAGATATTGACTCCATTACCCTAGGTCCAACAGGCACTGATCTCTAACTCTAGCGTTACCCCCCCTCTTGCCTCTTTTCCTTGTATTCTGATGTTTCCCTGATGACTTGGGCTCTTTGATATTGTCATATCTCTCATTGAGTCCATCCATCGGTACTAGATAGCCCCAATCTCGTCCTTGACCTCCCTGCATTGGTCATGTTTCCCAAGGCAGCGGATATCCTCACTTGTTGCTAGTACCTCAACCCCAGATCTAGTATTTACTTCATAGGTCACCCGTGTCCCACTTTGGATCCAACCTCATACTTCCTAAGCCTTGATCCAAAGCCTTGGCCCACCTCGTGACATCATCCATAGATCTAGGGTTTTCAATACCTTACATCTTACGTACCTCAAGTCCATTTGATCTGATCTGGTGTCTAGGTTAGATCTCTCCTGTCGGGAGTAGATCTGGGTCTCCTCTTTTGTTGTCTTGGGCTAAGATAACATAAAGTGAGTTGCCTCGATTGGCGTGACAACCATCCATTTGGGAGTCTAGGTAGTCTTGGTTCCACCTCTTTAGTTGCTTGTCCCTCTATCGTCCATCTTGGATCCACCTCACATAAGCAACTACAAGGTTGGTGTAACACAAAGCTAGCCAAGATCCTCAAGAGGACTTGTCCTCTTCAGTTATTTTTTGTCTTTTCTTAAAAGTATTTGAACTTAGTAATTTTCGTTAGTTTTTTGGGGTTGTCCAAAGACACTTTTGAAGTGTTTTTGGGCACTTTACACTAATTAAAGCTTGCTGGTTTTTAGCCGGTCTGCTCGAAAAGAGGAAGAGGTGCTGTCCGAAAATTAAATTTTGGGCCATCGGGAACCCCCCAGGGTCTCCCCATCTTCCGAAATTATTCTTGTTGTATTTTGTAAGCCCTTGGGTTCGTTCTATATAAGAACCAAGTGGCATTTTTTTTTTGTAAGCTAGTAGCAAATCCTTCTATTGCCAAAAAGATAACAATTCAAATCAAGTTCACAGCCTCCCTACAAAGGGAAAACAGGCCGAAAGGAAAGAATTTGGACCCTCCCAACAGAGGGAAAACAGATCCAAATTCTTTACAGAGAGGTCTCTATCAATCTACCTCGAAAATAAATTAGACTAAACCATTTACATACCGAGTTTTTGTGAATAAGTCTACTTCTATTCTTCATAAACCAAGATTTCAAAAGGCAAGAAAAAATGAATAGAGAACCTATTGAAATTAGTTAGATGCCTGCTTAACACCCAGGCTTGAAGGAGCTTCAGTGCCGGAATCCAATCTGATGCTGAGATGAGAGGCAATATGCTGCACATTTCTAGTTATCTCGTCCAGTTGGAGGAGGATGGCTTGATGAGCATCTCCTCTTTCAAGCAAGGCGTTTCTCATGAGAAATTTTTGGTGCCAAGCCATGTCCAGCGTTTTCATGTACATCGCAACACGACCACGAGGGTAGCCTAGATCCGGAAGCAATGCTTCAAACTCTTTGCGCACCTCTTTATCAGGTGTGCAGTGCCTGGTTACTTTGGCATCGGCTTCAACCTTTTCTATTTCCTCTTTAATTTCTTTCGGAGTATGCTCTTTATAAAGACGAGCAATCTTGACAATATTCCTCATAATTCTGGACGGGGTGGTTGGAGGTAAGGCTTGCCTCCTTGGCTTTCCTATGTCTATATCGACGAGGCTGCGAAGGCATCTTGATGCTAAACAACGGGGAGGGCTTCCAAAATAGAGCAAAGGCATGGCTAGTGCACTGAGACGCGAGCGCAGGCCAAAGGTGCCCAGGTAGAGCAAATGCATAGAGGGAAGTGCGAGAGTTCTTAATCATAGAGGTGAAGGCTTCAGTTAAGAGCTCGATAGAGAAATTGCACAGAGGGCAGTCTCCCCAAATTAGATCAGGGATGGAAAACATGTCCGAGGAGAAGAGAGAGGTGTTCGACACGTGAGAGTTAGAAGGATACCACAGAGGATGCTGCACCCAAGGATGGTCAGAGTGGAAAGGGCAGGAGGTCCTCACTATACCATAAACCAGACAGACTAAATCGAAAAGACCAGAGACTGCAAATGAAATCAAACTGAGAAACCAACTTCCATATAAACGCGGGCTTACCATAATTACACAGGCTGGAGGGTGAGGTCTAGTACCCAGGTGGTTGTCCTTCAGGATCCCAGCCATAATTTCTCAAGACGGGCAGATCGGTTCGCACGTTTACCTCCACTTCGAATCTGCTCTCTTCCATTGTCATCCTTGCATTGCCATGATTTGCAGTAGTACCTGCTCCACTACCCGAAATCGAGTGCGCGAGAGGTTCATATGGAACGGGCCATGCTGGGGGTTGCGAGTTGGTGGCGTGAGGCTCGGCCACGTGCCTCTCATGCACCCCTCCATTTTCCCTCATGAACACCCGTCGTGGGGAGTTGAAGTCCTGCTCCTAGATCCCGATGATCTGATCTTTGAGGGGTTGAGCTTGGAAGAGATCCTAGTGGAGATCCATGGTTTCATTGTTTCCTTCAACCCCGTGATTAGCAAGTCTGTCGGCAAGCTTGTTTCCAGTTCTTCTTAAATGGCTTGTTTGAATTGCAGCAAAGGCTTTGAGCGAGTCTCTCAGCTATTCTTTTAGCCAATCTAGCCGCCAGTGTTTTGTGAGTTTGTTGAGTGGAGTTCCATTGGAAAGCTTCTTCACTGTGTTTATTATGATTTGAGAATCACCTTCTATCACTAAGGCTCTCCAGGCTTGTCTTCTGGCAATAGAAAGCCTAGTTAGAAGTGCTTGCAATTCTGGTACATTGTTAGTGGCTGTGCCTATAGATTATGAGTAGATATGTAAGATCTCTCCCTTGTCTGCTCTAAAAACTCCTCCAATTCCTGCTGAGCCCGGATTCCCTTTTGATGTTCCATCGAAGTTTAACTTTAAAAAAGGAAAAACCGAGGCGAACCAAGACGAGGGGACGATTGCTTTGGGTTGAGGAGGTTTTGGCATTCCCCTTGAATCAGAGAGGTGAAAATCCCAGGCCTGAAGAATTATGCGCTCAGAAGGAGAGCAAGTTAGAGCCTTTTGTGTCCAAGGGGTAATTTGCACAGTCCGTTTTTCATTTAAGTTTTGTAACCAGGTTGAATAAAAAGCAAACTCAAGTAGCCTCTTTCGAGCATACTCCCCATCCCCCCTGGGGGGATCCGCGTCTTTTTTCCTTTTTTCCTTTTTCTTGCTTTCCTTTAGTTTAGTTTAGTTTAGTTTATTCACATGTAAGTAGTGTACTTTGTGTTACATTGGAAATTGTTTACATCTTTCGAGTTCTCAAATTAAACTTACTACTTACCCCACGATTTCTCGAGTGACCCGAAAGGGGAAAGAGATTCGTGGTAGGATAATTAGATAGTCGTGTTTTCTTTTTGTTCAACACTTTAATTCTAATTTCAAGAACTTAAAACATTCATAAATCAACCCCTGCTTGCTTTCCCAATTGCTGTTCACTTGAACCAAAAGAGATCCTTGGAGGTTCATTTTTTCTTCTTTTAAAAGAAAAACCTTTAAAGTCTTTAAAATCCTTTAGACTCAGTGATGTTCTTCAAGGCCTAATCACTTTTATAGCGATTTCATACCACAGTACCCCACATAGCCAATTGTATGGCTATCTAACCTCTCCAAGAGGTTTAACTGTTCTCTGACAGTTTTGACTATAACTCTTCTAGAGTATCCAATAGTCTCCAAGACTTTAACCATGTCTCTGCTCACGTCGATTCTCTCCACAAGGTATCACAACCCCTGGCTGCCGGAGTCATGTACCATGACTAACTAGTTTGGGGACTTTTAACTACTGCTACTTGTGAAGATACATCAATACTCCCTCTTCAACCAGAGGAGTCTTTTATACTATACCAAGCTTGTTATGGACAGAGGCTTAGTAAATATGTTGGCAATTCTGCTCATCCGTTGATTTGTACAAGAGTTACACAACTCTTTTCTGCACCATGTCTCGGATATAACTAACTAGGAACTTTGTAAAGTTTTACTGCTTTACAATATGCTCTGTCTGAGCAACATCTTTGATGTGATCTTTCTCGATCACCGTACTAGTCAGAATCCCTGTATCCGTGAAACTTACTTTCATTGATTGTCACATGTTTGAATCCACATACTCTTGTATCAAGTAGGTAACACAACACATGCTTTGTTGTACATGTCTATGTACCGACTGTAAAGCATATAGCTGATCCTGGGACCTATATAGATATATCTAACATCTATGAGATCTTATAAATCTGAATAAGAATTAGATTTATCTTCATGTGTGTGGTCATGGACTTATAATTCAATGTTCTTGAATTTTTTTAGGAACTCTACTGAACATTTTCCTCAAGAGAGGAAAAATCTTACCCAATTACTGTTACACCTCTAAACTTAAGAATCATCGAAGATTCTTACATATATATTCATTTTGAATATGAGTACCATACATGGTTTCTACATAGCAGGAGGTTAATTTAACCAGTTCCAGTGTTTTTTTTCAGGAGCTAGTAAATCTAGCTCCCTGTCAACATCTTAGGTTGTGAGAATCATAAATTTGAGTTCTCCATCACAGAGACTCATGCTCCTCTATATCTAACACATATATGAATATAATTAAGATAAATACACTGTTGATTTTTCCTAAGCAACATCAAGAGCCATTCTCTTGGAGAATGGAGGCACCTAGTCAATTACCAGGAAGTTGAACCAGTCCAGTACTGGGGGACTAAGCCTAGAGCTGAGTGGCCATTCTTTGAATGATGTCATTTGGTCAGTTACTAGGAATATTGAACCGGTCTAGGACTGGGGGGACTCGACCTAGGGATGAGGGGCCATTCTTTGAATGGAGGCACCTGGTCAGTTACCAGGAAGTTGAACCAGTCTAGTATTAGGGGACTTAACCTAAGGCCGAGGGGCCATTCTTTGAATAGAGGCACCTAGTCAGTTACCAGGAAGTTGAACTAGTCTAGGACTGGGGGACTCAACCTAGAGCTGAGGGCCATTCTTTGGGGGAATGGAGGTGCTTGGTCAGTTACCAAGTAATTGACATTGAGTCAATTGATGCAGCCTAGGGCTGAGGCACCTGGTCAGTTACCAGGTTATCACTATAAGCCCTAGACTAGGTTTGGGCATGTGAGGCACTCCTATCCTTGATGTATGGGCTTTGCGATCTTCTCCAGGGATTTGCTACCCTTGGTTAAGACACCTAGTACCCTATCTTGGTGGCACAGGGAGTTCAAGATAAAAGCATTAGTAATTCTCCCTATTTATGATGATGTATTTTGAGTGGGCATGAAGGACCATGAAGACCACTTGCATTGACCACATGACACTTGAAGAGACTAAGAGGTTAAAGTCAAAATACAAAAAGACTCTTGTACCACAAGAAGTCAAAGTAAAATTACAAAAAGGTTTTTAGTACCACTAAAGGCAAAAATCAAAAGGGTAAATAAGAAAAAGAATAAAACCCGATTATTTTATTCCTATTTGTAAGGACCACTTCAAGTGATTGAAAGGCTATAAATAAAGTTCAATTGCAAATCATTTACACACAACACATCTTCATCTTGACTGCTAATTACAGACTGAAGTATTCGTTGGTTTTTCTCAAGTAGTTGATGATCATTGTCTTTATGCCCTAGCATGGCGGTTTGGCTAGCTAGGGCATCATCCTAGGGTACCTTGCTCCTCACGGGCAACACCATTCTCTACTCAGGTAGCAAAACAGATCGAGGGCTGCCACCTTCTCATTCGGCATGGTCCATTCTATTCACGGGCAGCTATAGACATACTTTGGGCAGCCTGGACTTGACCTTGGGAAGCCTGCTCCTCACCACATGCAGGCACAAAACTCTCAGGCAGCCACCAATCATCTTGGGCAGCAACAGAGTGAACCCATAACAGTCTGGGCAGAGAAAAGGACTCGAGCAGCCGCAGATAAATCTGGGCAACATTCGGGCAGTAGGAAAGAAAAGTTCGGACAACAAGAAACGATATTCGAGCAGTAGAGAGAAAGTCTGGGCAACAAACCCTAGTTTGCAATTTCTGAGAAATTTTGTCTTCTTCCTCGTGGAAAATTTTGGTCAATTTCTGTTAGGGTTTGACAAATTTTGAAGGATATTCATCTTAGAATTCTGAGATCTTTTTATTGCTGCTACAAACTCAGTCATCTCATTTAAGGGATGAATTACTAATGCTTTTTGGGTTTTTGTCCTTTAAAGGTTTCCCTGTGAAAACATTTGGTGTTGACATGTGTTGATGTTTGATTATCTACTGCACTTGTCTTATTGTTATCTATCTTACAGTCTGCAAAATAAAAGAATATATGCAAATGCTAAAATTCAACATGGTATCAGAGCTTTGCATGTGAAGATTTTAGTAAGAGAGCAGATTGCTGTAATCTTCCTAGACCTTGGGACATTTTGCAGACTTAGATGACTGACTTGTGAAGTAGAGATGGCTACCAACACTTTCAGACCAGAAGAGAGGCTTGAGGGTTCAACCAACTACAACTCTTGGAAAACTAGGCTTATGGCCACCCTGGAGGAAAATGACCTTGATGACTTGGTTCTCAATGCCATAGAAGAACCAACATCTAATGCTGGTAGAATTGCTTTCAAGAAGAAGCAAGCAAAGGCAAGAAGGATCATTTATGACTCGGTCAAGGAAACTTTGATGCCCACCATCACACATTTGAAGACCGCCAAAGAATGCTTTGACACCTTAATGAAATTTTATGAAAAGAAGGCACCTAGCCAGAAGAGAGTACTGAAGAAGAGACTTCGTACTTTGAAGATGAACAAGGATGAAGGAGTTGCCTTCTTCTTCACAAAAATTGCTCAGGTAAGAGATCAACTTACTGCTATTGGTATAACTGCGGATGATGATGATCTTGTACAGACTGTGTTCGATGGTCTTCCCAATTCTTGGGAAACCTTTCTGGCAGCTGTAAGTGGACGTGAAAATAAGCCAAACTTTGACAGACTTTGGCATGACTGTTTGGAAGAAGAAGGACGAGTTCAAAACAAAGCAACTGACACTAAGGAAGGAAACCTTGCTCTTACAACTAAGGCAAGGAAGTTCAAGAAGCCCTTCACCCAGAAAAAGAAGGAAAACAAACCACAAGTTAAACGTTCTAATGCTTCAAGTTTAGAATGCTTTAATTGTCATAAGATTGGACATTTTGCCAAGGATTGCAGGCAGCCCAAGAGAAAGTTCAAAAGAAGGTTCCAAGCTTTTGCTGCAGAAGAAGAAGAACCCAAGAAGAAGAAGAATACTAAGGCTACCAAAGAAGATGAACCTAGAAGGGAATACTACCTGATCTCTGCTCTTTCTGGATCCATCACTAACAGTGCTAACGCTTGGGTAGTAGATAGTGGTGCTTCTAGACATATGACAGGTTTTCGTGAAGCACTCACCAGCTACAGAAAGAAGAAGTTCACTACTCAAGTAGAACTTGGAGATGACACCACTTACAAGATTGAAGGAGTTGTCTCAACCTCACTTCAACTTGATTCAGGTACAGTTTTATATATTGATGACATTTTATATGTTCTTGGTTTGAAGAAAAACCTTCTCTCCGTTGCTGGCTTAGAAGACAAGGGCTACAGGGTCCTCTTCATGGACAAGAAGGTCCTGCTATGGGCAAATAATGAGAAGCTAAGCTCAGCTGTATCAATTGGAGTTCGAGAGGGAGGCCTTTACAAAGCTTCCGGGAATTCCACACAAGCCTTGGTTCACAACACAATTGATCCATGTGAGCTGTGGCATCGAAGGTTTGGACACCTTCACTATACAGCTTTTCCAGGCCTCCAAAAGATGGTTACAGGTATGACATAATTTTCTCTCAAACATGATGGTGTTTGTAAAGGTTGTGCTCTAGGTAAGAACACTAAGAAATCCTTCTGTAGAAGCAAGAATAGATCTAAAGGAATCTTGGATTTGATTCATTCTGACATATGTGGGCCTATGTCTTCACCCTCCTTGAGTGGGTGCTTGTACTATGTTTTGTTCATAGATGATCACTCTCGTAAGTCTTGGATCTACCTTCTCAAAGCCAAGAGTGACACTTTAGACAAGTTCAAAGAATTCAAGGCCCTGATTGAAAATCAGACTGGAAGATACATCCATATCCTAAGGTTAGATAATAGGTGTAACAAACTTAAATAATACCAAGAAACAATATATATATATATATATATATTAAATATAAATATTAATTATTAATATTAATATATATTGATATTAATAATTAATAATTAATAAATGGTTATTAGTAAACTATTCTAAAATGACGCATCATTTCATAGATGGTATCCAAAGTGCTTTTACAATTAATATATATATGGCACTCACCTTGTAATATTTTATCATCATTCATCATTAATATTTAATTTATATTTTCAATATGGAATTATTTTCCATTGGTTGATTATTCAACTAAGTAATCATTGTGGATTAAAATGCAAATCATGTGGGTTTAGAAGTCTTTGTTTGCTTCAAGTGGTATCAGAGCAAGAACGAGAGGGAAAAATAAAGAATAAAAAAAACATAAGTTAAAAAGAAAAGTTAAAAAACGTGTTCAAGGTTTCCTTGAATTTAGGTCTTTGACCTCACAATGGCTTTTAGCCATCCATATTCAGAGTTTTTTTGGTAAAAATTGGTTTTTGACCAAAAATTGGCCTTTGGCCATTTGAATTTCATTGAAGAAGTATTAATTCCACTCCAAATATGAAGCAAGAATGAGAGGGAAAAATGAAGAAAAAATAATTATGAAGAATAAAAAAAAACAAAAAAAAGAAAAAGAATTATCAACAAAAGAAATAAAAGGGGAAATGTAAAAAAACATAAGTTAAAAAACATGTTCAAGGTTTCCTTGAATTTAGGTCTTTGACCTCATAATGGCTTTTAGCCATCCATATTCAGAGTTTCTCTGGTAAAAATTGGTTTTTGACCAAAAATTTGCCTTTGGCATTTGAATTTCATTGAAGAAGTATTAATTTCAGTCCAAATATGAAGCAAGAACGAGAGGGAAAAGTGAAGAATAAAAAATAAAAAAATAAAAAAAATTATCAACAAAGAAATAAAAGGGGAAACGTTAAAAAACAAAGTGAAATAGTCCATCGTTTCACTTACAATATTTAAATTATAAACTAGTTTTATAAAATATGCTTTGAGGACAAAGCATCTTGAACCGGAAGGCAATGTAACAAACTTAAATAATACTAAGAAACAATATATATATATATATATTAAATATAAATATTAATTATTAATATTAATATATATTGATGTTAATAATTAATAATTAATAAATGGTTATTAGTAAACTATTCTAAAATGACGCATCCTTTCATGGATGGTATCCAAAGTGCTTTTACAATTAATATATATATGGCACTCACCTTGTAATATATTATCATCATTCATCATTAATATTTAATTTTTCATTGGTTGATTATTCAACTAAGTAATCATTGTGGGTTAAAATGCGAATCATGTGGGTTTAGAAGTCTTTGTTTGTGGTGTTTGCTTGAAGAAAAACCTTCTCTCCATTGCTGGCTTAGAAGACAAGGGCTACAGGGTCCTCTTTATGGACAAGAAGGTCTTGCTATGGGCAAAGAATGAGAAGCTAAGCTCAGCTGTATCAATTGGAGTTCGATAGGGAGGCCTTTACAAAGCTTCCGGGAATTCCACACAAGCCTTGGTTCACAACACAATTGATCCATGTGAGCTGTGGCATCGAAGGTTTGGACACCTTACCTATACAGCTTTTCCAGGCCTCCAAAAGATGGTTACAGGTATGACATAATTTTCTCTCAAACATGATGGTGTTTGTAAAGGTTGTGCTCTAGGTAAGAACACTAAGAAATCCTTCTGTAGAAGCAAGAATAGATCTAAAGGAATCTTGGATTTGATTCATTCTGACATATGTGGGCCTATGTCTTCACCCTCCTTGAGTGGGTGCTTGTACTATGTTTTGTTCATAGATGATCACTCTCGTAAGTTTTGGATCTACCTTCTCAAAGCCAAGAGTGACACTTTAGACAAGTTCAAAGAATTCAAGGCCCTGATTGAAAATCAGACTGGAAGATACATCCGTATCCTAAGGTCAGATAATAGGGGTGAATATGAGTCTAATAAATTTGATGAATTTTGCCGAGAAGCTAGAATCAAGAGGGAGCTGACAGTACCTTACAACCCTTAACAGAATAGGGTTGCAGAAAGGAAGAATATAACGATTTGTGAAGCTGCTAAAGCTATGCTTACTGACCTTGATCTTTCTTTATCCTTATGGGTTGAAGCTGCATTTACTGTAGTGTACATTCAAAACAGAAGCCCTCATGCCATCTTAGGGGAAAAGACTCCAGAAGAAGTTTTTACCAGCAAGAAACCTGTAGTTGACCACGAGGATTTTTGGCACTCCTGTGTATATTCATGTACCAAAAGAAAGGAGGGCTAAGCTAGAGCCTTCCAGAAAGAAAGTTATATTTGTTGGTTACAGTGAAAGCTCGAAAGCTTACCGCATCTATGTCCCTGGACAACGGTACATTGAAGTTAGTAGAGAAGTAATATTCCACGAGGAAGTTATGTTTCGTCAAACACAAGATCTTTGAAAGGAAGATGAAGAACCTCCTTCTGAGATCCCAGATTTAGAAGTTTAAAGGGAGGAAGAAGAATTTGAGACTCAAATTCCAGATGTGCCTGAGGAACCTGAAAGTGCACTAGAAGAACTACTTGAGGCTCCTCCTTCCAAAAGGAGACCTGCCTGGTACCGAGAAATGGTGCAAGAAGCTAAGAAGCATAAAGCTCCTCCCAGAACTTTCAGAGAAAGCATAAGGCCTTAAAAGTACTCAAGCCTTATGAGCCAGCTCATAAATGCTGAACCTTCCACATACAAAGAAGCAGCAAGCCAATAGGTATGGAATGATGCCATGATTGAAGAATACAGTTCAATCATGAAAAATGATGTATGGGAAGTTGTTCCCAGACCGACAGGAAAGTCAGTGGTAACTTCGAGATGGCTCTACAAAATCAAGCATGCTGCTGATGGCAGCATTGAGAAGTACACGGCCAGATTTGTAGCTCGTGGCTTCACTCAAAAGAAGGCATAGACTATGATGAGACTTTTGCTCTTGTTGCCTGGTATACCACTATCAGAACCATCATCTCTCTTGCTGTAGTGTTTGGATGGAAGCTCCATTAGATGGATGTAAAAACAACCTTCCTCAATGGCAAAATTGATGAGGAAGTCTATATTGAACAACCTGAAGGCTTTATGACTCATGGGGGTAAGCCCCATGTGTGTAAACTGAAGAAAGCTTTGTATGGGCTCAAACAGGCTCCGAGAGTATAGTATGCGAGGATTGATGGCTACCTTCACAGCTTGGGGTTCTCCAAAAGTATTGCTGACTCCAATTTGTACTTTAAGGTTGTTCATAACTATATTTTGATCGTAGTCTTGTATGTGGATGACTTGTTTCTTATTGGAGAGGAACAACTGCTAGCTCAGTGTAAGAGGGAGCTCACCTTAGAATTTGAAATGAAGGATCTTGGTTTGATGCATTATTTCCTTGGCTTAGAAGTCTCGCAAAAGCCAGGCGAGATCTTCCTAACTCAAGGGTAGTATGCAGTAGACATCTTGCAGAGGTTTGGGATGCAGGACTGCAAGTCCATGGGCGTGCCCATGACAACAAACTTGAAAAAGTTGCGAGACTCGGCCACGATTTCACAAGATGTGGACTCTACTTTGTATCGACAGCTCATTGGATCTTTGATGTATCTCGTGCACTCGAGACCAGATATATGTTCCACAGTAAATTCTCTGAGTTAGTTCATGTCCGATTCGAAGCACATACACTGGGTAGCTGCCAAACATGTACTCAGATATGTGTGAGGCACTATCACTTATGGGCTCAGGTATACTTTCAGCAGCGGAGTAATGTTAGCCGGATATGTTTGACTCAGATTGGGCTAGAAGTGCAGTAGACCAGAAAAGTACTTTTGGTTACTGCTTCAGTATGGGATCTGCGATGATCTCTGGGTCTAGCATGAAACAGGGTTCCATAGCTCAGAGCACAACTGAAGCTGAGTATATTGTTGCAAGTGATGCTTACAAGGAAGCAGTTTGGCTTAGGAAACTACTCTTTGATCTGTTTGGTGGAAAGCTTGACTCAACGATTATTCATTGTGATAATCAGAGTTGCATTAAGCTTTCGGAAAATCTTATGTTTCACAATAGATCGAAACACATTGAAATGAAGTACCATTTCATTAGAGACCTAGTACAAAGAGGCACTCTGAAGCTGCAATACATCCCGTATAGATGAACATATTGCAGACATTTTGACCAAGCCCCTGACTACAACGAAGTTTGTGTACTTTCGTGACAAGCTTGGCATGACATAGAATACCTCTCTCGCTGAGAGGGAGTGTTGATTTTTCCTAAGCAACATCGAGAGCCATGCTCTTGGAGAATGGAGGCACCTGGTCAGTTACCAAGAAGTTGAACCAGTCTAGTACTGGGGGACTCAGCCTAGAGTTGAGTGGCCATTCTTTGAATGGAGGCACCTGGTCAGTTATAAGGAATATTGAACCAGTCTAACTTGGGGGGACTCAACCTAGGGTTGAGGGGCCATTATTTCAATGGAGGCACCTGGTCAGTTACCAGGAAGTTGAACCAGTCTAGTACTGGGGGACTCAGCCTAGGGCTGAGGGGCCATTCTTTGAATGGAGGCACCTGGTCAGTTCCTAGGAAGTTGAACCAGTCCAAGATTGGGGGACTCGGCATAGGGTTGAGGGCCATTCTCCGGGGGAATGGAGGTGCTTGGTCAGTTACCAAGTAATTGACATTGAGTCAATTGAAGTAGCCTAGGGCTGAGGCACCTGGTTAGTTACCAGGACATCACTATAAGCCCTAGACCGGGTCTGGGCATGTGAGGCACTCCTATCCTCGATCTATGGGCTTTGTGATCTTCTCCATGGATTAGTTACCCTTGGTTAAGACACCTAATACCCTATCTTGGTGGCAAAAGGAGTTCAAGATAAAAGCATTAGTAATTCTCCCTATTTATGATGATGTACTTTGAGTGAGCATGAAGGACCATGAAGACCACTTCCATTGACCACGTCAAAGTAAAATTACAAAAAGGTCTTTAGTACCACTAAAGGTAAAAATCAAAAGGGTAAACAAGAAAAAGAATAAAACTCTATTATTTTATTCCTATTTGTAAGGACCACTTCAAGTGACTGAAAGGCTATAAATAAAGTTCAATTGCAAATCATTTACACACAACACATCTTCATCTTGACTGCTAATTACAGACTAAAGTATTCGCTGGTTTTTCTCAAGTGGTTGATGATCATTGTCTTTATGCCCTAACATGGTGGTTTGGATAGCTAGGGCATCGTCCTAGGGCACCTTGCTCCTCACGGGCAACACCATTCTCTACTCGAGCAACAGAACAGACCTAGGGCTGCCACCTTCTCATTCGGTTTGGTCCCTTCTATTCACGGGTAGCTACAGACATACTTCGGGTAGCCTGGATTTGACTTCGGGCAGTAGGAAGAGTTCACATGCTCACACAACAGAGATCCAGGCATCTTGGACTTGACCTCGAACATCCTGCTCCTCACCACGGGCAAACACAGAACTCTCGGGCAGCCTTAATTCACTCTCAGGAAGCCACAGATCATCTCGGGACGCAGTAGAGTGAACCCATAATAGTCCGGGAAGAGAAAAGGACTCGGGCAGCTGCAGATAAATCTGGGCATTATCCGGGCACCATTTAGCAATCTCGGGTAGCTCGGGTAGTAGGAAAGAAAAGTTTGGGCAGCAGGAAAAGATATTTGAGCAGCAGAGAGAAAGTCTAGGTAAGAAACCCTAGTTTGCAATTTCTGAGAAATTGTCTTCTTTCTCCTTGTGGAAAATTTAGGTCAATTTTTGTCAGGATTTGGACTTGTTCAAGCTTGCTAGGGTTTGACAAATTTTGAAGAACATTAATCTCAGAATTCTGAGATCTTTTTATTGCTGCTAAAAACTCAGTCATCTCATTTAAGGGATGAATTACTAATGCTTTTGTGTTTTTTTTCCTTTAAAGGTTTCCTCGTGAAAACATCTGGTGTTCACATGTGTTGATGTTTGATTATCTACTGCACTTGTCTTATTGTTATCTATCTTACAGTCTGCAAAATAAAAGAATATTGACAAATGCTAAAATTTAACATTCACTACCTTCAGGAGTCTTTACATTTCTATGAATAGAATTAGGGCTTCTATTCTGTCTTCTTCCTAAGAAAGATAGGAACCTCTCGATCTGCTCTCTTTCATGATCAACCATTCGAATGACTCCATGTCATTCTCTTCTTGTAGGTTAGGGCATATGTTTTTCCCTACAAGAAAACTTATTCACATGATTACTAACATTACATAACCAAGAAATATAATCACATGAAAACTTTCAACATACTGGCAATGTTTCACACAGTTATGTACACAGACTAAATCAATGTTTTGATATAACCCCATTCATATCTTATGTGATGTTTTGCAACCCTACATTAGTCCTATATTAGTTCAAAAATTTATATTTTATGAAGGAAATATGTAGCCCCATATTCATATCTCATGAAGCAAGCATGAAGCCTTCTTTCTGATATATTATGACCAATCATGCAGTCCTATGCTCACAACTCATGAAGCAAGCATGCATCCTGTTGTCCACCGATTGCACACCAGCAGCAGAAATCTAATGAAAGCTGTCTCCTCACTTGAGAAAGTGGGAGAGGTGTGACCTTGGGGGCAAGCACAGAGCTAGGTACTGTCACCTACTCTTAGCTCCACCGTTTAGGCTAACTCCTAACGAAGCCAAGGGGGGTAGTCCCTACAAAAGAGTTTTCTAAGGCTCTTAAGGTTGTTAAAGTGTTTTACTTAGTTGCGGATGTGGATGGGTGTTACTTAGGAGTTATTATGGTTTGAAGTGTTTGTTTATTAAGAAAATGATGATTAACCAGAAGAAATCCACGTTGCTAACAAGAGATTACACAGATAAGCAAATATTCCAGACTTCTAACTAAGCATTCAGATATAACAATTGAAATTAACCATAGACAATTGATCAGGATAGAAAATTACTCAGATATAACAAAGGACCAGTGCCTTATGGAGTCAATAAAATGCGTGAATAAAATAGAAGTCTAGGAACTAAGCTATTGAGTATTAGATTGTGCGAATGCTCTTGGTAGGTTTTAAAAGATTTTAATGGTGATCTTGCTTAAAGTGGCTGGATATCCTAACCGGAAATACCTTCAGTGGCTTCGTTCGAAGACATGATGGATCTGTCTGGGGTCACAGTTAAGTGTTCAATAACTTAACTAACTGTGCCCAGATTGTATTGCCTGACGCCCACACTTGGAATTTGCCCACTTGCTTCAGTATTTAATCGAAACAACGCCGGTGCGTTGGTTATGGGGTAAAAGTTTTAATTAAGTTACTCTTGTGCGAACTTAACAAGTCCGTTCACCGTTCTGAGTACGAGCCCAACCCGAAAGTCGGCAGAGCATACTAGGTGAAGGATGATCAACGAAGTTAATTAATTATGGGGTGTGTGTGTGTTGAAGGTTTTATTAAGTTAATTAATTAAACTCTCCGATAGAGAGCGCTCTTGACCTTGTTTTATGACAGAGGTTCAAGAGTCTATCTAATCTAAATGCCTAATGCAGGGATTATGAAAACTAAAGATGCTCTCCGATAGAGAGTGCTCTTGACTTGTGTTTCTGCAAGTTCAAGAGTCTTACTTTAAGAATTACTTGATTAAACACTATGATGCACCAAAACTTAAGATGAAGATGGTTGATTAAACTCTCCGATAGAGAGCACTCTTGATCCACCTTATGGTGAGATTCAAGATATTTATGAACGTTAAGTAGTTGATTTACTTATATAAAAGATAAACAATTAAGAAATGAAGTAATCAACTCATTCAATAAATTAGATGTGATGGATTAACAATTAGTATTCTAAGAATAAGATGCAAAAAATTATGAAAACAAACACATCTAACCTAAGCATGTAAAAGATGAACATAACACAAGCCTCCCCAAATGGGGGAGGATGAGAGTGGGGACTTAAAAACCCCACTCAAACAAAAGATACTTATTAAAGTTATACAATATGCCTTGAGGAATTTGATCCTTGAAAGGACTTTTCAAATGAAAGCATACAACTCTACTATTATTAAAACTTGTGTAAAAATGAGAGTGATTTACTTTTACTTGAAGCTTTTCTTGAAACTTGCGAAAAGGGAAAAGAAGATGTTTGAATAAGGGCAAAAGAAGGCTGAAAATAAAAAGAAGAGGAAGGGAAGAAGGAATGAGAACAAAGAGGAAGTCAAAAGCAAGCAAAGGGAGGAATAGGGCAGCCAACTATATGGCCAAAGGAGTATAAGAAATGATGAAAACGGGGCAGCGAAAGAGAAGGAAGATGGCTGTCATAAAAGTCAAAAAACAGGACAACGAACAAAAAGGAGAAGAAAAAGGCCAAAACAAGGTAGGAGGAGGCTCAAAAACTAGGGAAAAAAGGGGTAAAAAAGGGGCACAAACTAGGCCACACTTGGGCTGTCCAAAGTGAAGAAAAAGAGTGGTAAACAAGAGGAAAAAACGGGGCAGCAATGAAGAAAAGGTAAGAAAAGGCAAAACAAAGCAAGGAGGAAGAGGCTAGCAAGCAAGGAAACAAGGGGATCAAAGAGCAAATAGAGAACTAGAAGAGGGAAGTTCGGTAACCAAAGAGCATTAACTTATGAAAGAATTTGAGATGGAACTTTGGAGTAAAATCTCCTTGTGTTTTTCCCCTTGGAAAAAGCCAAACTCTCTGTAGGTCCTGAAAGTCAACAATGTTAGAAGGTTTTTATGATGATGGAGATGAGATTGATGCAGCTGAGCTCGCACCCTTCTCCAAATGGCGAGATCTGTAAAGACAATCCAACTTGAAACCCAGTGAGATCAAACAAAATAAACTAGTATGCTATTAATATTCAAACCAAGATCAATACTTCATATAACTGAATACTTGTACCCATCTAGATTATGATAAACTTTGCATAATAAACCAACTTGACAGCAGCAAATGGAAAATCTTATGTTCTAATAATAGACTTCTAAAGCTAGTTGTTTGATTCAACACATGAGTAACAAATTGAAAGCAAGGAAAGAGATCACCTCATAATAAACACATCCACCAATGAAGAAACAATCCTGTAGACCTCCAAAGTCGAAAAGCTTTATTCCATAAAATAATGATTACAATTTTTTGTAGAGTTTCTATGCCCAAAAGTCCATCCTAATAGAGTTAAAGGAGCCTCTTTTTATACAATGTGAGAGTGCTAAAACCCTAAAACCAAATCACATAACTTGACCGGCTTGGCCACCTAATAGAGAAACCAAACCTAAAATGAAGAGCTGGGAGTGAGGGGAGGCCTCCACCTAGGCAAGGCGCCCCCACTCCAACCCTGATCACTGCAAACAAGCCACCAGTGCACCCACACGTGTGATGACGCCTTCAAGGAGAGAGAGGGGCGTGAGACTTAGGAGAGACGCCTGGGATGTTGGTGAACCACCTTTTAGGTCTGGATGCAGCCTCTGCTAGGTTTGGGAAGGCCATTGATGGTGTAAGCCTCGGTCTTTACCTCGATCAAATCACCGGACCAATCAATGCTCTCCATCTCATTTTTTCGCTGGAGATGACAAATCTGCTAACTGAATATAAATTAATTGCTCACTGAATGTTGATTGAAGTTGAGTTATGATAACTCCAATCATCATAAATGCCCAATGAGATGTCATTTAGCCTTTTATTTCGCTGAATTTGTATTAATTTGGAGAGTTTTAATTTTCTCCAAAATAATAATTTTTTAATAAAAATTCATTTTTTCCTCAAAACTTTCTTTTTTGAGAAAAAGTGCATTGTGTCCGATTGATGATCTGAAAGTTGGATATGACTGGTTGGCTGGTCAAGAATGATTTTTGGCTTAAGGTTAGAGCCTTCAATTATTGAATTTGGGGTCCGGATGACCGATTTATTACAAACGGGTTTTTTCCATTTAATTTATGGAAAAATTAACCCAAAAAACTTAGGAAAATAATTAAAAAATTAAAAATTAAAAAAATAATTTTTTCCCTGTTCGAAAAAGATTTTTTCGAATTTTTTTTATATGTCCAGATGACTTAGGACATGACCATGTTCTACCTAAATAATGCCTAGTAGGTTTGTAACACTCAGTTGGGCTCTAATGACCCCCCAAGGCCCAGAATTCAACTGCGGGCATTCCAGCTTTGGAGGAAGCGGGAGAAAACCTCGTCAATTATACTCGGCTGAAGGCAAAGCATAATTGTCAGGGGCAAAAAACTCATTGGAATACCTTATTTGAGATTCTACGTCTCAAGAGACCGAACCACTCAAAAAACACCCTACTAGCATATTTTATTACAAACCCCACGGGGCCATGGTCAAAATTATTTAAATAAAAAACTGGCTAGCCAATATTGGCTAGACATGAAGACGGATCAACTGATACACTGGAATCAGAGATTGAACATGTCTATCAACCGACGGCTCCTCAGGTAACTCAACTATGGTACAAAAAAGTTGGTAACACATCCCTCTATCTAATATCTTATGAAGGAGATTTTCAGCTTTATATCAGTCCTAAATAAGTATATATCAGTTGTACATAAGTCTTATACCAGTCCTATATCATATCACATAATATGGACTCATGAGATCAACATTATGCTAATAAAAGACAAACAATAATGTATATGCTCAACACAATTCCAAAGTCCAAGAATACAGATCTCTATATAACAGTCATGAAACATATTAAAAAAACCTTTAGATATGATTTATAACATCAGGTAACAATCAAAATAAAAAGTACTTAGCTTTTATTGATTTGTGTGGGCTCCCTCTTGATCTCTGCACCCTTGCGGAGAAAACCAGAGTCCTTTATTCACTTGAATAGAAGAGCTTCTTTGTTGTGAAAGGTTTCTTCATTCTTTCCATGAGGACAAGATTTTTCTCGTTAGTGTACACAACCTTGCTTTGGATGTGCCCCTCTTCTTGAAAAGATTGGTGAGTATGTCAAAACACTCCCTTGCGGTCTTCAATGGAATGATCATGGACATGAGATTGTCCTTAACTGAATCAAAGATGATATGCTTGGCCTTTGCTTGATTCTTCTTGAAGCCGATTCAGTCTTCATTGGTGGTAGGCTCCTTTACCACAGTGGTCACAAATGAATCAAGATCATCCTCTTCAAGAATATTCAACACCCTCTCTTTCCATGTGTTGAAGTTTGATGTGCCTTCAAGTTGGTGTTCCAGTCGAACAGAGATTGACGTCACGGCTACAATCTTTTGTTCAAGTCTTCAAGATCTACATAGGCTTAGCTTGGTACACAAAACTTAATCTCTTTCACGCCTTATGCTTTGATACCATGTTGTTGTTTTGAGCAAAAACGAAGATGCTTGAACTTCAAAACTTTTATCAATCAATTTCAGCACATGTTAATCTCATAAATCAACCACATGAATATATTAGCCACATGTGAATCTCATAAATATATCAACCACATAAATATATCAGCCACATGTAAATCTTACAAATATATCAGCCACATAAATCATCTTCATAAATAAGCCATATAAATCAGCTCCATAAATCAACCATATAAATCAATCAACCATAAGAGACAAGATATACCCTGGGAAAACCCTCCAAAAACGGAGGATGAAAAACCCAACAATTCTTCGAGTATGATAGATAGATTTGCAGAGAATGGTTTACAACACATAAGTAGATTGCCCGATAAGAGATATCATCACAACAGTAGAGAAGACAGATCCAATGCAACCCCTGCAAAAACAATTGTATGCAACTATATTGAACTTGCCATATGCCAAACATATTAATAACAAGCCAAAAACCCTAGCATGCAAAAGGTAGCACATAGGAGGCTTAGTAAACATATTGAGAGCACCACATAGTGCATTTACGAGGAGCTAACTAGAACTCCCTCCATGCAAACATTAACGCCCTTCCTTTCCTTAATTAGCTTTAACAGAATGTTCACTGTCTTCAACTGAAAGTGAACTGACTTTAACTAAATGTTAACTGACTTGAACTGAATGTTAATTTACTTGAACTGAATGTTAACTGACTTGAACTGATTGTTAACTTACTTGTATTGAATGTTAACTAACTTGAACTCAATCTTTAACTGACTGCTGATCACTTAGTTAACAGGCTAACTTAAGTGTCATCAATGCTTCACTCTAAGTGCCATCATGCACAATTTCTATTATTAACTTTTGCATGGATCTCTTTAGTTAACTGATGCATGTTGATTGATGAACATTAAGCTCTTCTTTACTTAACTGATTACACTCATTAGTAGTTCAATTGATGCTTTGACATAGCTATTGATTGAGGCATTCATATTTTATTGAAGCTTTATAAGTTGAGTTCACTTAGACATTTGCATGGGTAGTTCAAATTCTATTTCTCTATGTTTTATCTCATTATCATTGAATAATTAATGCATGGTCCATATGTGTTTTATTTATCCATCTTATCATATCATACTCAGAAGAATTATTCCATGCATACTGATGATCATATATATTACCTCGAGCCATATAGTCATATGCTAAAGTAATTCATTGTAGGGGTAGATAAGACCTAAAAGAGACTTATAGCACTTAGTGACCATGACTAGCAATATATCACATAGTATAACCCTCTCAACAAATAAAGGTTTGTTAGAAAAACAAGATCGCAGAGCAATAACAGTTATACAATTAAATAATTAAACAAGATGCAAACACATTAAACACATTACAAGAGAGACACAGATATAATGTGGTTCACCTAAGATGGGCTACGTCCACATAGAAATTGCCAGTCCTTTTTTATTATACCATCCAACAAAATGAAGGGATACAACCTGTAGCAACCCTGCTGCACTTCCTGTTCACACTCTCACAGTCTCTCTCACACAATCACAAAGATTGTTTACAATGCTATAATACAATACATGACTGTATTACAATGCCTTTTTTTTATAAAGGGAATACCATGAGAAAATACCACGGGTCGCCCAAAAACCATGGGTCCATAAATCACCCATTATTGACCAAGTTATGACTTTGAAATACAACATTTTACAAGGCATTTTTTCCTAAATTTTTGCTACGGGGGCACTGCCCTTGAACCCCTACCAAGGGGGGGCTCCCAAACTAGTCTCTGCCCCCCCTTGGACCCCCTTGACGACTATAGTGGGGGGGCAAGCCCCTCCACACCCCCCCGTCAGGTGCTGCGATCCAAACACGGCTGAAATAACATCTCTGATTTTGGAAGATCAGGCTACACAACCAACAAGGTCCACAGTCTTGATACAACACAAGACTTCAATCTTGATACAACACATGATCAACTTCACAATTGGAGGTCCATTCTCATAGGGTACCTTCTATGAGAATACTTGACTTGATATTACTCACAAGTCTACAGTACATGCATCGCCACCTCAACCATATGAGGATATATAGGACTTGATATGACTCACAAGCCCAACTTGATATTACTCACAAGTCCGAAGAATGACTCTTGATGCTGTAAAATCAACATAAAGCACCTCCAAGCATGGTATAGACATTTTTGGAGTAACCCCAGAGGCTAACACTTCCTCTTTATGAGGACAATGTTTTCACCAGCACTAGTATTCTCCCTCAGCCTCTCAAACTTACCTTTTCTAGGAGCTTCATTAGAATGTTAGCAACTTGCAAATTTGTAGGAATATAATCAAGGGCTAAAGCAACCTTCCATATCTTGTCTCAAGAAATGATAACAGATGTCAATATTCTTGGAGTGGTCATGGAACATAGGATTCTTATAGAGTTTTTTACATCTTTGATTCTCACAATACATAATTGTTGGTTCCATCTCCATATCACCCAATTGAGCTAATAGTTTGCAAAGCCAAATTGCTGCTTCACAACTCACTAAACATTTTGTTATATGTTTTGCATCTGTTGAACTAAGTGCAATTGTTGCATGTGTCCTCCTGAACCAAGATATCATACTTTACCCTAAGTTGAAACAAAACTTGAAAGCACTCTTTCAAGAGTTAGCGCCTCTAGCCTAGCGTGAATCTCAAAATCCATGGAGTAGTAGTCCTTCATCTTTTGTATACCTGATGCCATAATAGATCGTGCCATTCAAGTAACTAAGCACACACTTCAACCCAATGAATTAATTGTGGAGCAACATAAACTGACTCAAGGTATTCATAATATAGTACATATTTGGATTGGTATTTACATGATACATTAATGATCCAATCAACAACCTGTACTAAATAGGGTCAACCGAGTCAACATCCTCATCACAAGTAAGCTTCAAATTTGGCACGATGGGTGTAGCCAAGGGTTTGTAATCTCTCCAACATATACAAACTAACTGAAGGTATTCATGCCATAACAAATGTTTGGCTTGGTATTTACAAGATACCTTAATGATCCATTCGACAACTTGTGCAAAGTAAGGTCAACCAAATCAACATTTTGGCTTGGTATTTACAATTCGACAACTTGTGCAAAGTAAGGTCAACCAAATCAACATCTTCATGACAAGTAAGCCTCAAATTTGGCACCATGGGTGTAGCCAAGAGTTTGCAATTTTGCACGTGGAATCTCTCTAAGCTCTCCAAGGTGCACTTCCCTTGCCCAAGGAAGACTCTTCCTAGACCTTGCGAAACCTCCAACCCTAAATAATGCAGCAGAACAATATTCTTCATATCAAATTTACTTGTCAATTTCTATTTACATCACATAATAAGCTTTTGTAAACTACTTGTAATGATTAAGAGTGGATAGTTAGTCTAGATTATGGCCTTCTTTTTCATTAGAGAGTGCTTCCACTTATCAACAATGAGTCTAGATTATGGGCTCCTTGCTCATTAGAGAGTGCTTCCACTTATCAACTACGATTACCAAGGCATAGAGCTTCTTGTCATAGCATAAAAGAATTCAAAATGAAGATGGATTGACTTACCTCCTTGCATTAGGGTGCTCCCATAGCATACCTACTTGCATTGATCTCTACTTTGATAGGTTCTTGCACATTAGGCAATGCCAAAACTGGAGGTTCATTGATATTTTGTTTGAGTGCTTTGAAAGTCTTATGTTGAGTCTTTCCCCATTGGATACTCTTGCCACTAGTCATTATAGCGTGAAGTGGTGCAACCTCAACTAAAACAAAAGCTATGAACTTCTACAGTTAACTAGGTTGCTCGCACAAAGCTTATACTTCAATAGCATCGGTAGGAGTCGATGATCTGATGATGGCCTTCACCTTTGTAGGATAAATTTTGAGTCCTCCACCAATCACATACTCCAAGTACACAAATGATTGCTAGGCAAACTTACATTTCTTAAGTTTTGCCAGCAACTTGTATTCTCTCAGTGTCACCAATACATTCATCAAATGTGAGACTTGCTCTTCCCAAGTAGAGCTAAAGATTAGGATATCATCCATGTACACTATTACGAATGGATTTAGATAGGAATGCAGTACATAATTCATTAACGATATAAATGGAGATGGTGCATTAGATAAACCAAAAAGCATTACCAACAACTCATATAGACCTTGCCTCATCTTGAAGGAGGTATTCCAAGTGTCTTCTTCTTTGACACACATGCGGTGGTATCTCGACTTGAGATCCAAGTTGGTGAAGTACTTGGAATGCTACAACTGATCTAACAAGTCATTGGTCCTAGGCACTCGATACTGAGTCTTGAGAGCGATCTTGTTGAGAGCTCTATAGTCAATGCTTATTCTCCAAGTTTCATGCTTCTTAGGAACTATGATGAAAGGAGAAGTACTTGGTCTTATGACCACCTGCTCCAACAATCATTGCAACTACTTCATTTTATTTGCTTCTATTATGGACTTCTTGTAAAATCCTATGTTTATTAGTGGCGAGTTAAGCAACAACTATATCTCATGCTCCACTTCCATCTTGGGCAGATTTGGAACACTTCTCTATAATCCTGCAAACGCTTCTCCGACTAGTCTTTTTGTTTTTTGTGGATCCCTTTAAAGATGCCTCCACTTCTACTGAATCATCTCCTTGTTGATTTTGTCTCAAGAAGAGTACTGCAAACTTCCTACTTAAGTTAAACAATTTCTTGGCTTGGCTGGAACTTACCAAAGAGATCTTGGATTTACCCTTGTGCACATTGATGTTGAAGGATTTGCCATCCTTGACCAAGCGGTATTGGTTTGCTCTCCTCATGAAGATATCATCCCTTATGTATATGCAGGGGCTCCAAAGTCCAAACACATATTAAGTGGCACTACATCTACTTTCGGTTCAACATTGTTTCATTGATGCCAAATCTAATCTTGCATTGCTTGGTGACTCTCAACCCCGCATTCTTATTCACCCATCCCAGTGGGTGTGGACGAGGATGACCATGGACTTCCAATCCAAGCTTGCTTACAGAGTCCTTTGTTATGAGGTCAGCTTGTGAACTGAAGTGAATAGAGCATCCACCTTGGTCTTCTTGACTTGTATCTTGATATGAAATAATTTGTTCATCTCCTTCTCTTCCTTATTCTGGATGCTACTTGTGTTCAATTCCCTCTTCATTGTAGTGTAGGCAATCTTCTCGTCTACATCTAAGCTACTCTCTACCTAGTGTTACAAATCCATGTTTAACATGTTCTACTTCTTGGGCTCTTCCTTGCGGCTCCTTGGATTCAACTCAAGATGTAGCTTCCAATGCTCATCGTCAGTGTGACTTTCTATGTCTATGTCACAGGGTTCACGGACTTCAAGGTTGAAGTTCGGAATTCGGCGAACCTTAAAAAAAATTGAATTTTGTTTAAATTCGTCGAACTTTATGGTGACTGAAGCAAATGGCGCTGAAGAAAATGGCAACTTCGTGATTCTATTCCTGTTGGAGACAGGCTAGTGGCCACTCCATTCTTGCTGGTGATGGACACTTCCAGGGCCAGAGCGGGCGCTGTGGGCAACACGCTTCTTGTTATTTGATTAATTGGCAAACAAATTCCTCGACGGATGGATGGCGATAAGGCTAGGAACACCACGTCAGGCCACTCCATTCTCGTTGATTGTGGCCTTTTTGCGATTTCCTAAAACAGTCGAAAAATTCTCGAGGCATCGATGGCCATAGAGTTAGGATGACCACGACTTGCTACAGGCCACAAATATGGTTTTTCGATACGCTCCTCACTAATATTGTATTGTAATGTAATTTTTAATTTATTCTAAAGTATGATTTTAATTTTTGATGTCCGATCATGTATTATTTTTTTCTTTGGACTCATGTTTTATAAAATATAGGGGTTTTAAATATATTTGTAAATTTTAAAATTTAATTTAGAATATCTATCTATCTATCTATCTATTTATATATATATATATTGGTTTCATGTTTTATAAAGTATATTTTATATAGGGGTTTAAATATATTTATAAATTGTAAAATTTAATTTAGAATATATATTTGTAGGCAAATTTAATGTCGAACCTCATAAAAAATTCGAATTCAAACCGAATTTCAAGGTTGCCAAACTCGAACTCGAACCCGAACCATGTGACATAGTTCTATGTTACAAGTACAAGTAGTGGTTGTTTGGATCCATGCACTGATGTGTACTCATGACAATCTTCTTTCCCCTTCCTTTCCACTTATGTTTCCTGCCTTGGAAGTGTCCAACTGATTTGTTTACTTGGAACCACTTGGTTGTCCTTTCTTCTTACCCATCTCCAAATATTGAGCTCGAACAAATGCTTCATAAATGGTCTTAGGTTTAAAGAACATCACTTGCTTCCTTAAATCATTGTGTAGATCACCCAGTACTTGATGATTACATTTGAGTTCTTGGGAGATAAACCCAATTGAATGGCCTGTTTTCTGAACTTAGTGGTGTACCCTTGTACACTTTAAACTTGTTTCTGCCTATAGTAGTGCCAATGAATCCTCAAGTCTTCTTCGTACAAAATAGGGTAAGATTAAGACTTGATGAGAGATTTAAACACCTCCCACTTAGTTATAGGTGGATCGCCCTCCAGTCTAACCATCTTCATATAGCTTTTGCACTGAGTTTGGGTATGATCTTCTACTCTTCTCCTATGTTCTTTTTCTAGGTAATTATCCTACCCCTAGGCAGTTTCCCTCATTTTGAGGATGGTACCAAGGGTAAACTCTAGAAACTTGTGGGCATAAGTCCAACAACAGGGCTTGAAGTTGTTACAACAATATACGCTCAACATGTCACTTACAAGAATAGAACCTAGGTGAGGAGGATAACATTCTATCCCGCAACCACTCAGGCTAGATTCAATTGACACTCTTCTCCTAGTTATGCACATTGAAGTAAACTTCTAAGTCTAATTGTTGCAACCAATAATTCAACTCTGTAGCATCAATCTCACCTTGATAGGGCTTGATGTCTAGTCATTTACTTTAAACAGCGGTGGGTAAGATGTGTTACTGGAATTTGGCCTCTCTCTCTCTCATCTTTATCTTTAGGTTTTCCATTAGAGTCAATGTCTTTATTATAGCCAACGAATTCCTCAAAGGGTCCAAACTTACTCTGTAGCATTGGCGTTAAAATTGCCATACTCCTAGAGATGTTGGAGACTTGTGCTTCCAGTCTTGCAATTTCTCTCCTGGGTCATCCATTGGACTATCATCGTACTTGCCTGCAATTGCTATGATTTGAGATTGCCTCCTTGTCTAACTTGTGCCTATCTCTGGATCTTGCAATTGTTATATAAAAAAAAATATAAATTGGCATTAATAATTAAGTGGTTCCATTAATTATTAATATTAATAATTAATAATTAGTAAAATAAAAAAAAAAAAATAATTATGGAAAGTCAAAAGACATGACTTATATTGAAAAGGTGCAAAATGATTTACAAAACCCGTGGCAATGTAATTTTAAAACATCACTATTTTATCAATATATATATTTTGTTATTTTATCCATTCATGGATTACTTAACTTATTTATGGTGGTTATTTCTGTAAGAAACAGCTTTTTACTGCTTCAGCAATATTCCACAGAATCCCTAAACGAAAACCACTCTGATACCAGTGTGATCTGGAAACTGCTGTAGATATTCCACTGGATAGTTCATCAAAGTAGGTCTTAAGATAATTCTGTAGATATAGTGAGTTTATACTCTACCTTGCACTGATTACTTACAATAAAATTATAATATTAGATGCATATTGCTTGCTTTATAGAAAATAACTGAGAAAATTAAGAGAAAAGCTGCACTCGTAAAAGAGCACACCATCAACACATAAAACATAAGATGTACCTTGGAGAAACCTGATTTGGGAAAACACTAGGAAGGAATAAAGATTATGCCTTACTCTTTTATTTTCAAATTTACAGTACAAATTACAATTAAAGATGATCACTCACTACGGCATAGATGGATACTTTGGCCTAAATAGGCTTACTAAAGGATCTCTTTCTTCCTCTGCTCTGCTCTGCTATTCCACTCCTTTGCTTTGCTCAGTTATAGAGCAACAGACCACTACAATCACAAGAAAACCCTTTTCTTCCCTTGCAGCTCAGTTTTTAACATGTCTTAATAGTTGTTAGGGTTAGAGTTTTGGACCCTCTAGAATATTCTTGAAAGTATGCACGTGACTAGCTCAGTAATGGCAGCTAACATGGCATCCACTTGGTTCTGCCATGTTCAAAGTGGTAGGTCAACATTCAAAGGCCATAACTTTCTCATATGGACTACACTTTTCGTCTTCGATAGCTCATCTCAAAGCTATTGACTGTACTATCCACTGGAGCTATCTGTGACACCAATGCAACCATTTTCCAATCCCAAAGTGTGCCTTTTCCTGCCCCAATCAACAGTTTTTCTTGTTTTGGTCCCTGCATAGTGGATTTCAGGACCAGTCTGAAAATAGCCCCTACAAGTCCAGAGCTCTGATTCTTCATGCGAGAAAGTACCACAAGGGTTAACAAATTATATAGTGATCCATTCAGATCACTTGGCTCGATCAGTTCTATGCAAATTTGGAAATAGCTACTTTTACAAGCAAATTCAAGAGATGATGCGAGTCTGCATTTTTGTGCTAGCCTCTTGAGTCTTAGGTAATGGTAAAATAAGTAACTAATATTAATAGGAAAACATTTAGGTTGTGTAATAGCTAACATTTCATGTTGATAGGACATCTAATATTTAATGCTATCCTACAACTAACATAAGATGCCAACATTAAGACCCAAGGGTTAGTTTGATTGGTAGATGCTCTTGAGTATTGTGGGAAAGTTCACGGAGGTCTCGGGATCAAATCTCATGGAGTCCCTTGGGGTTACCAGGCGGTATTTCAGCTAGCAGTTACTGCCATCCTCACTTGAAATTCCTAATACATGTGTGAGTGAGGGACTATATTTTCTGGAAAATAAAAGTTGCTAACATTAAATATAAAATATATAACATTATATGTATCATTACCTGTTATAAAATATAATTTTCATATTTGTTTAATTATTCCGTCCCTGTATAATTTCAGAGCTTATGTATCCTGAGATTCTTTGTGCACAATCTATTTCTGTTTCATTTGAAGTTTTTCATTGTGGTGTTAAGATTCTGGTGGTCTGGACTAGTGGGCCCAACAATCTTGGTTAATCTACTTTCCACAATTAAGATTTGATTATGCTTTTTATATATGCTATTCAAGTGAGACAAGCAGACATATATAAATACATATAAACTTTTACTTTGCTGTACAGCTCTTGTTCTCCACTGAAATTGGTCCGTTCAAAGAAGCTGTGTAGGGAATAATCTTGAGATGTTTAGAAAATCACTGTAATCCTCTCAATTGTTTGCTATGTCACAAGGTTTGCTGAACTTCAACCTTGACATTCGAAATTCGGTAAACCTAAAAAGAAGTTGATTTAGGTTTGGTGAACCATGGACATCCTTTTGAATTTTGAAGGTGGAAGAATATGTTTTACTTACTTTTTGCAATTTGTTGTTACACTATATGTTTAAATTACGGTATTGATGATAGGATTTTATCATGATCAAGTTACTCATATGTGTTTATTGATATTGATTTCTTGCTATTTTATGTTATATTTCATTTTAAAGTTAATATGTATTTCTCACTCATGTATTTTTTATTCCTATGTTAATACACACATACACATTGAAAAATGTATATAAATGAACCTAATGGTGAATCTCTTTGGAAAATTCAAATTCGAACAGAATCTACTTGTTGCCGAACTTGAGTTCGAACCCGAACTGTGTGACTTAGATTGTTTACATGTGCTATGGGCCCAAATTCTTCTTAGAACCAGACTTCTTCAAGTCTTTGGAGGCTGTTTCTGATAAAATAAGATAATTTTATTAATTGTCCACAGGTGACCAAAATAATAGGTCAGTGGGACTAGATAATACAACTAATTACAAACATAATGTGGGAGTGCTAAGGCTACACCTGAAAGCTATAAGATAAGCAGATACAACTAAAAACAACAGAAGAAAGAGTAAGAAAGGGTGAACCCTAAGAAAGAGAAAGAGCTACTACACCACATTAGATATAGAAGTAGATACAGAAGAACGAGCAGAAACATCTCTGTCCATATCAATGATTGTGAGGGTACCAATGCAATCCCTGATAACATTGATAAGGAACTCTGGGGATTGGACAATATTGAGAGGACTAGGTTGGGTGACTCTAAGAGGAGGTTGGAGGTGGTCGGTTAAAGCTCTCTTAATATTCAAAGCTGAAGAGAAAAAACTGGTGATGTGTAGCTGGTTGCTTGGCCTAGGCTGTAAGGCAACTCTTGGCAGAAAGTGGGTACCTCTCTGTATCCTCATGAAAGTAGGTTGTCTGGCCACAGAATAAGACTTCCGCCTGTAGTTGATGATTCTGTAGTAAGTTCTTAGCTCTCATCTTTCGAATGGTTAATAGAAAGGATTGAGTCCCAACACAATTGGATATGATTTGATGAATTTGCAGATTTAGTGTTGAACTTTTAAGTTAAAGTAAAAATTGTGGTGATATTTGTACGGGTGCTAATTTGTAGGCTTTTCCAATTTTATAATTTTTCTTTGTTGTGATTTCTACCTTTCTGCCTAGTTGCTTGCCTGTTGCCCTAGCATTTAAACTTATTTAATGTCGATCTCTACTGTTGCTTGCCCTATTTGAAATGTCATCCTTGTTTGATAGGTGTTTTTTTCAATGTAGCATGAAAATTTTACATCAAACTGCTTCTGTGGGGCTTTCTTACACATAACTTTTAAGGCTCATTCATCGGGGCCTTCTGTGAATTGCAATGATTATCAGTGATCACCAACTAATGGTACCTGCATGAGATTTACTATAACAATTCTACAGTTACCCCATGCCAATAATTCTAATGCGTTCCAACATCATAAACTAGTCTTCCTGCTTCTCTTAGTTGATGCTGTAAGCACTCCTTATGTAATATCCCAAATACTGATATTTTACTGATACTGTGTATAATGCTGACTCGTATACTCAATCTTGTGCAAAAATACGAAATAACTGTGCATGCAAACTTGCCATGCAAAAATGCCCTAAAATGTAACTGAATTAGGGTTAGTGGTTGCAGAGAGAAATTAACACTTACCATTGATATTCCGGCTGATAATGACTCCAGAGATAGCAGCAAACTTAAAGATTCGGATAGGTGGGCTAGTAGTGCTTCTTTCCTCCGGTGTTACTGCCTCGCAGTACCATAATCACCCTCCAGACTGAAGGTGACGTTTTTGTAGGAGGAGAGGTCAGATCAGGCTGAAACTTTGTGGGTTTGTTCGTCTGCTGATGCCGGAGAGATAGATTGTCACATGCAGAGGTTTAGCAGCCTCTAAGTGCCCTAGTGAATTGATCTGTGGTTCTGCTGCTCACGCCCCCCAAGCTCTCTGTTTGCTGATAGCTGCTCCAGATGAGCAAACTGATGGCTGATAATCATTGTATGCCGTAGGATAGGCTTGCTGAGAAAGAAGAAGCTGACATGCGGAGGAAAGATCGGGTTTTGTGGTCCCAGCGAATCCTTCTGTGGTTTCCCTACTACTTTCGGCTGCAAAACGTGGATCTGCCAATAACCCTTCGGAATGTGTTGGATCTCTGAATACTGAAGTATATGATGAATGTTGTGGATAAACCTGGATGATCTATCCCAATAAGAGACTAGGGCAGATATCTCACTGCCGAACCCTCGCTAGCTGAAGACACTGTTTCCAACCCCAACTGCCGCGGCTGCACGTTGTGCTGCTACTTAAAAACTCCAAAATCAATCAACAATAATAATAGATATCTCCTTTAGTTCAATAACCCTTCTTAAATAGATCCTTATGCACTTTTAGGGTTTGCATGTCACTTTTAGGGTTTACGCTCACTTTTGCATGCATGCAATTCTAATTTCATGTTGACTTTAATACTGAAGAAATAAGGCCTGCATGTTCCGCATGCTGAATGATATTACTCTGATGGCCTTCTTTACTATATTGATGACTTAATAATACTGAATTGATGTTCCTTTCTACTCCTAGTGATACTAGTCCTCAGTTATTCCCTTTTCTCAAAAACAGAACATTACACCTTATTGCTGTTGCCAAAGCTTGTACTTTCTAGCCCAATTAACTTATTTTGGTTATTACTGGGCATTAATATATTTTCACCTCATTTCTTCAATTTTTGGGACTGCTATGCATTTCCTTTGGCCTGTGCCTTCTTTCTTACCTATGTTTTTTCAGTTTATTAGAGTTTGCTTTCTTGAAGTTTGAATTAGTAATGGATTCATTTTCTGGTTTTGAGATTTCATATTAGCTATTTTTGCTCATTTGTTGTGGTTCCATTCATCTCACATTTGAAGAAACTACACTAATCTCATTTTTTGTTATTTAAATGGTATTTGAGAAATGCACCTCAAGTACCTTCTACCTTGAAAGAAGGGAGCTTGTGAGTGTACTTTTTTGGGCTTGTTGACCTATTTTGTGTTCATGTGCTGTTTGTTATGGAGCTCTTGTGTGTTTCTGTATGAAAAGAATCACATAGAGATGCAAGTTTTCTCCATATTATTGAGTCTTGATGAGTTGTTTTGTTTATAGCCTTTTTTTATTTATAGTTTTACTTTTACTCAATAATGGTTTGATTTTTTTATAGCCTCTTCTTTCTATTATAGCTTTGCTGCTGTTTTTTTCTTTTGAAGGAATATCCTTGTGGAAAACCTTCCAAGTACTTTTTCATGATTCATGGATGGTAAATGGGGTAAACCATCAGTCCTGATTACGGGGCCTAGCCCCAAGGGGATCAAGAGAGTCTAACTCGTGACCTCTCCAACTTCGAGGGAAGATATCTCATGTCTGGCTTATGACCGTTTGGGCTAACTCTCGGGGATTGCTTTACTATTGTTTATCAACTCAACTTCTGATTTTCCTGTGTTTGTTTTGATAATATTCACGAAACTTGAAATCAAAATTAGATTCATTTGATTTTCACAATTTTCTTTTGAATTGTGCCTGCATTCTGTCTGAGGCAGCAAATGGCATTATTTGAGGAATTTTTTAATCATTAGAAAATATGGAAGGGAAACAATTAGTTTCTTCGCCTTGGAAAATTTGGTTGCTTGGAATTTCTTGATCAAGTAATTGAGTTGAATATTTTGCTTATTGCTTTTGCTAAAATTGCTACCATTTTTTCAGTTGCAGTAGCAGAATCTTCAGAAGGTATCAAGCCAGCAATATTATTATCTGAGAAAGCATTGAAGCATTTAAATAAGATGAGAGCTGAGCGAAATGAGGATTTGTGTCTTAGAATTGGAGTTAGGCAGGGAGGTTGCTCTGGCATGTCTTACATTATGGATTTTGATCAACAAGCCAATACAAGAGCAGATGATTCAATTATTGACTATGATGGCTTTACAATTGGTGAGTTTATATTTTATGTTCGTTTTGTATTTGCCCTTGATTTGGTGCTCTTTGAGTTCTTAATGGAGGAGCAAGCTGATTATCCATTATTCTGTCTCTGCTCATGTATTTCAAGTTGTAATCATGAGCAACTCTCAACATATGAAGACCTAGAAATGAATTATCTATTCCATTTAACCTAGATTTGTGAACTTAACTGGACAATATGATATCTGTGGCATATGCCCAAAGAAAAGATTTAGACAATTTATAGCTCAAGTACACATTCACTTAGTGAGGTTTCTTTTTCAGATGGAAAAAGTCTACTCTTCATATTATTATTAAGAGTAATCATATACAACTTTGAGCCAGTGGATCTCTCCAGAGTCACCGGGTTCGGTGATTTTTCGCCTTGAAAATCGAAATTTGGCGATTTTCTGAGACTGCCGAATTAAATCGATTAAATTCGTCGATTTTTTTATAAAATGGCAAAAAATCCTTCAAAAATTGTTTTTTGCGTGCGAAATCTCCGTTTGTTGGAGCCACCAATTCTCGATGATAATATTCACCACTGAAGTTGATGAATTGGTCTTACTATTGGCGTGAAGCCTAGGTTCCTGGAGTCGGCTGCCCCTATGCTTTGCCTTTGTATTGCCGGCTTCAAAAATCCATCGTGTCCAGTACCCATGTCGTTCCGTCAGTGATTAATGACATACACACTGATTACCGCCTTGCCATATTCATTCTTCCTTACTGCCGTCTTACTTAAATGGTTCAAGATGCAAAATAAGGTTAACGGGAATGGAACCAAGCCAAAGAAGGAAGAACCGCGACCAATATGCTTAAGGGGCGACAGAAGTATACCTCAGCTACCCATGAGTCGCAAGGTTCTAAATATTTAAAAATTTAATAGTTTTTGGTTTAAATGTATATATTTAAATGTGAAACTTTGTTCTTTTAAAATAAATCACATTTTCTTAAACATTATATAAATGAAATAAACTATATAAATGAAAACAAATTATATAATATTTGTATAAATGAAATATTTTTTAATTTCTAATATTTGTAGTCACTGGAACTTAAGCCGAATTTTTTGTTGAATTTTATCAGCTAATTTTTCTTTGCCAATTTTTTGTCGAATTTCAAGGTCTCCAAATTCGAACATGAACTCGAACCAGGTGACTTAGGATCTTTCCAGGATACCATACTATAATTTGCATGAGAAGATCCCATACTAGTCCAGAATTACAATGAGCCTGCCAAAGTAAAAAATCACAGATTGACTGGGAGCTATCTAATAGCACCTTCGTCGATACAAAGTCACTGCTTTTGTCCAGTAGAAATCCAGAAATTGCTCACAGAGAGTGACAGAGGGCTATCCATTGAAGGATAGTTTCACCTATGGGATCTTTCAAACAAAAATCCAAGCACTTGGAAGGGACCTCCCTTCCAGATCATGCTCCAAAGTTAGCTTACCTTCTGGTTCTTTGGTTGCCCTTTTTGCCTCAGTCCACTTCCTGGTTGAGTTCTCTGAATATGTGGGTGAAAGAGACCTGCTGCATCCTTGAAATTGCCTCTCGAACTGAACGAACTAGGGCCTGCTGTGTTATGTCCACCCCCTTGCTGTCTCCTTTGACCCATCTCATAATGACTTGTGAACCCCCTCAAAATTGAAAACCTGGATATTTCCATTTCCCTTGCCACTTGGATGAGGGTACTACCTACCATAAATTCTGCTCTGTTGTTAGTGGCATGCCCAATCTCCTTGATGAAAGGGTCTCTTTTATCTGTGAGGGTAACTGAATCCATCCTTCTGCCTCATTGGGTCCTGGTTTTTTCTAGGACGCCCCATTGAAGTATCCTCTGGGAATGCTTCCATCAAAATCTGGATGGGATAGATATCTCTCTGGTTTCTCTGTTTTTCGATTTGAAGTTCACAGACCTGTTGGCCTTTAATCTATAGAAGAGTTTGGAGCCTTATTCTGGAAGACACTTTTGTTTTGTGCTAGCCAAATTGACCAAATTACCTCTATTTCCAGGGCCTTGTCTTCCTGGCCTGCTCGTGATTTCCACAGCTGCAATGCCTCTGATATAGATTCCCTGGTCCAGGAGACCCTTGTCTGGCTGAGTCCACAAGAGTTTCCCAAATCTCCCTGGCAAAAGGGCAACGGTGAACATGTGCACAGATGATTCCTTGTGTGCCTCACAGAGCTTGCATCTTGGTCCCATCCAACCTCTCTAGGTGGGGATTGCCCCTTTTAATGTGAGCCAAGAATGTAAGATTGTTTTTGGAGGTGCTTCAAACTTCCACATTCCCTGCCACCACAAGGGATCTTCTGGCTTTCTATTTAGTCCTCTGTATCTCAGCTTGACACTATACTTTCTGTTTTTTGAATTTGCTGCCCATTGGAGTTCATCATCCTTTGCTCTCAGTTCAATAACCACCTTAATTAATGAGTTAGTTCAGTCCATTGAATTCCCTATAACCCTGTAAACCAATGTCCTGTGCTGATGCCCATGCTTGTCTATTTGAATCCGATCCTATTGAAACTTTTCTGAGGAAGGTTGAATTCCTGTTTCTCAATGCATCCAGTAGCTGGATAGACATTACATAATCTGCTTCTTGACCAGCCCAGCTGTCTGTTCCAATACAAACCCTAGAACCATTCCCCACTTGCCAAAATTGCTGATCTGTTATGACCTGGGAGGATTGCACTGAAACCTTCCAAAAAATTCGACCCCCCTTGAAATTATTTGCCTGGGTTCCTTGGCCAATCTTCCAAGGAAGCTGGTGCAATATATTTTTAAAGCAGGATTTCTTGCCAGATGCCCCTTCTACTTGTGAGTTTCCAAGTGTTCTTTGCTGCCAGAGCTGATCCAAATGTTTTCAAATATTTAATTCCCCATCCTCCTATTCCCTTTGGCCTCACCAGGGTTTCCCAAGTCACTAATGCCATATCTCCCAAATCTTGAGCTCCATTTCAAATGTATCTTATTAGGATTTTCTTTATCGGAGCCAGTATACTTATTGGGATAGCTGCCAATGCCATCCAATAGATTGGAATAGTCTGGACACTTCTTGTCAAGATCAGTCTTCTTGCCTAAGAGATCCAGCGATGTGTACAATGATTCATCCCTGACTTAATCTTATCTACCATCCATAACTAGTGTTTGATTCCATAATTGTTTAGCTTTAATTGGAAGTCCATATAGTGCAACTCCGAATCAAAATCTTGTTCAGTAAAGCGAAGGAATATTACTATCATTTCCTTGTGAGATTGGGAAAGATGACTGAAATGAATAAATGATTTTGCTTTGGTGATTTCCATACCTGAAGCCTTGCAAAAGAGATCTAATATCTTAGCCATGACTTTTGCTTCCACTGTCGACTCATTCCCGAACAGAAGGATTTCGTCCACAAACATCAAGTGCGTAATATACACTGACTCTGATATCTTAACTCCTTTTAAATTTCCCAACCAAAACTTTGCCTTCATCAATTTGCTGAGCCCCTCAGTGACAATCAGAAGTAGAAGGGGGGAGAGAGGGCACCCCTGTTGAAAGCATATTGAAATAGTAAAGAAGGGGGAGGTCAATCCATCTATGAGTATGATTAACGAGGCTGTAGAGATGCAGGCTTCTATCCATCTGACAAACACCATGCAAAGCCTACTTGAATTAGGATCATACACAAATAGAGCCAACTAACTCTGTTGAAAGCCTTTGATAGGTCAATCTTAGTTACAAAAGCTCTCTTCTGAACTGTTTTCATCGAGTTCAAGACTTCTTGGGTTGAACCAATAGCATCTTGTATGTCTCTAGCATGCAAGAATCCCATTTGCTTCCAAGAGATATGAGAGGATAACAAGGGTTTAATGCGACGAGTTATGATGCTTGAGAGAATGTTATACATATAACTACATAGGGAAATAAGGCAAAAAGAATCAAACCGATTGGGATTGTTGACCTTAGGGATCAAGGTTATGGTCATCTTGAAGGCCCTGTTGATTTTACCTTCAATCCTTGAGGTATTGAAGAGCATCAAATCTGAATGAATGATATCCTGTAAACCTTCGAAGAATTCCTCCAGAAAATCATCTGGGCCCAACAATTTGTCAACCTAAAGATTTGAGATTGTTGCCTTCAGTTATTTTTCTGTAATTTGCGCATTGAGCCTCATATTGTTCTCTTCCTCAATTCAATTAAGGAAGACAGCTGCTACTTGTTGCCGCCTTTCACACACCTGGGGGAGAACGTGGCAGAAATCTTCAAGCCACTCGGTGTGTCCTTGGAGGCAAGTCTTGAGTCAAGGCTGTCACCTTGTTCTTGACTCCTCCATTTAGGTAGACTCCTAACGAAGCCAAGGGGGTAGACTCTACGAGTTACTAAGGCTGGTTACTTAGATGATGATGGTATTAAATGCGTAAGTTTTTTAGGAGTTTTGATTTAACAATTGTAAACAACAGATAACATGATGAGATAATCACAAATAAGCACGAAATGACACCCAATCACATATAGATTGAAAGAAATAAACAGTTGACCAGTGCCTTAAAATGGAGTCGGAAATAATTAAGAGTGCTTACAAGTGCTAGACTAAGTCACCTGACACGGGGACACGGGACACGAAGGACACGGGGATTCGAGGTGTCCGACACGGGTACGGTGACCCCGGAATCAGGACACGTAGGATACG
>LPNX010954333.1:131556-142215 GCA_001517045.1 Pseudotsuga menziesii
GTGCTAGAGTGAATGTTGTGCAATTGTATCTTGGTACGTTTTAAATTAATGTGAAAAGATGAGTGAATTAAATTAGGCGGGGGGACTCCAGATATACCCAGGGGGTACTTGGAGCATGTCCAAAAGTAACAACTGCTACGGCTACCCGCAAGGAATGTGTGGGCTGAATGGAGTCTCTGAGACTGTGTTCATAATACACCTGCTAGGATGTAACAGAGATCGGCGCCTCGAGGTCACTGTCCAGTAGTTCCCACTTCCTTTGGGTATTTTGCCACCGTTTACGGTTTAATCGAGGCGTTGGATTTTCGCCTGAGGTGTTTAATTGGGAAAGTGAATCCTAATTATTCTAGTCACTCGCGTTGCTTTTGATGCAGCTTGACTGATCGGACGAACTGCAGCCAAGTGCAGAGCATACTCATCGGAGTCTTGTCAATTTTAGTAAATTTTAAGAGCGTGTTCTTGTTTAAAAAAAAGACCCTCCAGGAATCTCTTTCGGTCCAAGTGGACCTCAATCGGGAAATCAAGGAAGGGTTAATTTTACCGCTTGCTTGTGAAAAATAACAATGAAAATAGAATTAGAAATACACACCACCGGTTTTCTAATTAGTCCTACCACGATCCTCTTTCACCTTTTGGTTCAATCGGGGATTCGTGGGGTAAGTATTAGTATTACTTTGATTTCAAAATATGGAATAATGAAAAATATGATCAAAGTATACAATCCTGCATGACAAGACTAAGCTAGAGCAAAAACGGGAAAAAATGCAAAAGGTGAAACAGACGCGGATCCCCCCTTGGGGGATGGGGAGTGGGCTCGAAAGAGCCTACTCGAAGTGATTTTTTTATTATTATTAAGGGTTATAATATCAGCAAACTAATTTGCACTTTGGTCCTTGTTATCTGGGATCCAAAGGCTTACACCAAGCTTACAACAAGCTTAAAAAGAAGCACAGCAGTGGGGGAAGCCTCCAGGAAGCTCCAGTTCGCCCAAGAGTCGGAAAATGGGCAGAGTATCCTTCTCTTTTTTGTTAAACCTGCTAAAAAACAGCGAGCAATTAAAATCAAATGTTTCCAAAAACACTTTAAAAGTGTTTTGGGTCACCACACTAATTACCGGAAAGAGACTAAGTTAAAAATTGTTAAAAAGGGCTAATTTAGTTTTGCAAAAAAGGAACCAAGGAAAACAAGCTTTCCTTGGGATCTTGGCTTGTTGTTTTGGCAGCCAATAAGATATGCACTTTTCTTGCAGAATTTAGAACTTTAAAGAATGAAAAAAAGTGAAACTACCTCATTAGCAAGCTACAAATTTCCTTTATAATGCTTGCAAAAGAGGGTAATTTGAACTAGATCTCTTCAAATATAACTTTGCATGTAAAATAGAACTCAGATCTAAACTTAGGAAATGATCTTACTAACTAGATCTATATATGATTTTCTTAATGAGATAGATCTAAGCAATAAGATTATTTAATGGTAACCAATTTGAAGAAAATTTAAATTTTGAAGGAGGAAGAGGAAAAGAGAAGTGCTTGTTGCTGAGATAGATCTGTAAAAGAAACTTGTCAGTGAAGCACCGAGGGGCACAATCTTCGCAATCTTTATTGGAAAACCAGTGGAATCAAACTTGAACCACAACTCTTCCAATCACGGCAAACCTACAAGCTAAATAACAAATCCTGCAAACAAAACCATTAAATCTAAAGGTACATATGAGAAATAGATGACATAGCATGAAAATAATCTTATTTAGCATGCAAATATTAGCTCATTCAAACATATGTAGCAAAATAGGAGGAAGTAAACTTACTTACAATGATCTATTCCTATGATTCCAATAATCATTCGGGCAGACAACAGTTTAATGCAAAAAATGAAAAGTAACAGTTCACCTCAAAAGCAGCATGATAATGATGATCCACACATGAAAAGTACTCCACAATTTAGCCTCCAAAGCTTCTCTTTATTTCAACAAAAAGGATGATCAGTACAATATTACACAATAGCAAGCCTTTCTTCCCAGCTCTAACTAGCCTGGAAAAGAGAAAAGCTGCTTTATTTATAGCCAGACTGGCCAAGAGGGGCGCATGCCTGATTGAAGGAGAGACTGCAGATGATGGAGAGTTAAGCCGAGCCTGATCTGATGATGAACTGAGTCTAATTGGTTCGAATTGCAAATCAGAGTGACATCTCACTCAGTAAACTGACCCATCCATCAAACAACAACCAGATTGATCCACACGTGTTGAAGAGAGAGAAAGGAGGGCTCAACCCCCAGATCTGCATGAGCCTGTTAAGCTCCTCTTCGGCCCCGATCCATGCCTTCAGTCAAGGAATGGGAACTCCTGGTCAATCTGAAGCTGATGAGATTGATTTCAGTCAAATCGGAGCAAAATCCACTGATTTAGGAATTTGGATTTGCTCCATTATTTAATTAATTTTTAATTAAATTAATTAATATTTGATTTTTTTGGATTTTCTCACCTGAGTGATAGAAATATCACTCAAAACATAGGAAAAGTGGGTTTATGGGTTTACCGAGTGCTCTGAGTTAGAAAATGAGCACCCCCATGACTGAAACTGACTTTTAACCCCACTTTTATTACAAGACCAATTTTTTCAATTAGGCTATTAAAAAATAGACTAAGTTTTGTGGAAAAATTAAAATTAAAAATAAAAAAAACAAAACCTAGGGGGACTTAGCACATGTTCATTTCACTCGACCATAATGCCTAGCATGCTTATACATTGACACACAGACTCTAAGAACCTCCATAGGCCTAAATGTCAAGCCGACCACCCCAACTTTGGAGGTATTGAGTGAAAAACTTAGAAAATATCAGTGGTTTATTCAACAAACAATAATAACCAAGGGAAAAAACACTCTGGGCTGATCGGATTGACAAATACAGTCCAGGAGACCGAGTCTTTTACAGACACTACCATGCTAGAACATTTTATTACAACTCCCCCAACGGGGTATGAACATGTGGTAGATAAAAAAAACACTTCTTAGAAGCAAGTCTGAAGGTCTTATGAAGTCCGAACAAATCATCTTTGTTCGGTTCACGAAGGTCACTTGATAACACCGCCTAAGTATGAATTAGTAGGTAACACTACTGAAAGCACACTTCTCAGAGATTCTCCGATAGGTTGGGTGTATAATTCTTTGAAATGGAAAGTTCCCGCTACATTGATTTTTTCAAAACTGTAGCATGTTTGACCTTGATGGTCCATGATTCTCCAAATGGAATTGTATCTTTTGCATGATGTGGCTTGTTTGTGGGAAAAATTTGTATTTCTATCCCCTTCCCGGAGCTACATGACTCTGCTTTTCATTTGCCATCAGGTCTCTTCCCATGCCAGATGTTGTTCCTTTTGAGCTTCCAACCTTTCAAGTTCCTCTGTTTCCTCATGTGAAGGGGGGACATTGCTTACCTGTACATACATATCTAACAACTCCTTTTCTTCCTGCTTTAGACCATTTGTTGCATTCTCGAAGCTTTCTTTACACCAGATTTTGGATGCCTTCATTTTTGTGAGATTTCTTTGGAATTAAAACATAATACCCTCCTTCCCTTCCACATATGGACTCCATTCCAAGGTAAGACGTTGCATGTAGTTAGGATCAGTAAGCCAATGAGGGTTGAATTTGAACAAAGGCAGGGGCCGAGCAGGGCTCATTGCAAGTTCCAGTGTAGTCATTGCGTGTTATGAACCACCTGAGGGGTGGACCTCCGTCTTGAATCTTTGAAGTTTTTCTAGAAAGATGTCCTTGACAAGGAATCTATGTAATCTTTTACCTAAATACTATGAACCCTTCCTCTTATTGCTCCAAGTTGCTGCGATTGATATAGGTTCCACATTGATTAGTTCTGTCTGTTTGAACAGGTCTAGGAAGAAGTCAACCAGTGGGTACTAACCCTGTTTTTCTACATTTGATAGGACGAGATTTAAGTCTCCCCCTACAGTTAGGGCAGGTGATTCCAAGAGTCCTCAATCTACTAAATCTTGCTAGAAGACTTGTCTGTCTTGAATGGGCCCATATACATTTTGAATATCTAAATTACCATTAGTCTCTTAGGAGAATAAATTTACTAGAGGGCACTTTGAGGATTTTACGGTACTAATCCTGATAAAATTCCCTTTCCTTGCCATCACTAGCCCTCTTGGAAAGCCCTTTGCACTAACACAATCCAATTCTCAGTTCGACAATGCCTTTTTGAGCAAGTTCTTGCACACCATTTTTGATATCAATGCTTTTGGAATTAAAAGAAGATCGGGTTTGTGTTCCATCAAGAGTCTCTTTAGGGATTTGATTTTGCATGCAGATCCCAAGCCCCTGTTATTGAGAGACATAATTTTTATTTAGAACCCTCCCTTGGGGCTTCAAATGCTCCAAGCTCCTTGGTTATTGTTTTGTGTCTATCTTGCTAAACTTCAATATTTGTTGGGATATTACCTTTGTTGTGTTTGATGTCTTTCTTGCTTTTTTTATTGTGTCTCGCATAGTGAAACATTTCCAAACCTCCATGAGATGTATGGCTAAGGGGGGATTTTTGAGGATTTGATTTAGATCTTTCTTTGTAGTGGTGCTTTCATTTGCCCAATTCAGAAATAGATGAGGTCTTAAAATAGTGAAGTTTAGTGAATTCCAAAGGAATCTTGCCTTACTTGTCACCAAGACTGATAGGATGGGATGCATTCAGGGTTGGGTTGGGCAGGGGGAAGGAGGAGGGGCAAAGGTGGGGAAGTGGAGGGATGGGAGACGGGGTGTTTGGAGTGCGTGGGGGATCTGAAACTAGTGAAGGGGGATCGCATGTTCAAAGAGAGTGATGGAAGGAATTACTGATTTTGAAATTATGGCTTGTAACGTCCCCATACCCCATAATGTGGATAATTAAAATTTTTTGCTTTAAGAACCTTTGTTCTCCTTTCTAACACAGGGCATGGGTGTTAACACACTCTTCAACCTTCTTCCTCGGGCTTAGGAACCACTGTAACAGTCGTTTCGCCCTGGATAGATCCCTTCTGCAATCAGAGACACCTTTTCTGCACTAAACCTGTCGTTTTTGCCTTTCCCCCTGCGGAACTTGGTGGTCTGAACCCAAAACATGACGGAGTCCTTTGACCAAAGTTCTGCCTTCCGTACTTTCGCTTTTCGCCTTCCGACCTCGGAAGTCGAAAGTTGGAAATCCAATATGCACCGGAAATATGGAACGACTCTTCTGCCTTCCGCACTTTTGCTTTCTGCCCTTTCGATCTCGGAACTTGGAAGTCGGAAAGGCAACTTTTCAATGGAGTTACTTGGCCACATTCCGCCTTCTGCCTTCGGAACTCGGAAGTTGGAAAGCTATCCAATGACGGAACCTCTATCCTTGTTTCCGTCTTCCGCATTCCACCTTTCCGCCCTCTAGTGCGGAACTTGGGAATCGAAAAACTTAGCTTTGCCTTAGAACTTTTCTGCAATCTTCTGCTTCTGTCCTCCCCCCTTCCGCAGGCGGATCCGGGGGTGCGGAAACACAACATTTCTTCCTTGTTTAACTGCTCTTTTTCGGTTTCTGCCTCCTGCCTTCCGCAGGCAGATTCCAAGGGGCGGAAACACCAAATCAGAGTTATTCTGACCCTTTACTCAGGCTTCCAGCCTTCCTGGACTTAGGCAACAATGCATTGAACATACAAGCAAATATAGATGCAAATGCAAGAAATATTCACAGGTAATATTCTACTTAAATCATTCATAAGCATTCAACATAATCATGGCAATTCATACGCAAATACATTGCAGAAATAACATAACAGAGAATACTTATCTTGCATGATCAAATTGTCCCGCAACTAGCTACGTCGCTGCAACGTTCCACCCAACCGTAGGCCAGTGTGTTCATTAATCTCTCAACACCACTGCCACCCCCGAGCTAGGCATGATTTCCACAAGGAACTAGGGAACAACAGAGTCACACATAGCTAGAACATATCACACACACAATCAATCCAACAAGAAGTTGGGTTTATCAGACTGTCCAACCAAGCCAACACCAAGTTGGGTTTATCAGGTTGCAAGCTTACAAGCCATAACAATGCTGGGTTTATTAGGCTTACTTAGCCAAGCCAACATACAGTTGGGTTTATCAGACTATTCACAGTCAAGCCAACTTCCACAGTAAGGACCAACCAAGCCACAAATGGGTTTATCAGGCACTCAACCAAGCCATCATTCACAGTGGGTTTCTAAGGCTGTCCAGCCAAGGATTACACACAAGGCCAAATGAACACCAAGACACAACCAAGCCAACAGATGGGTTTATCAGGCTACCAGCCAAGCCATCCTTTAAGTTGGGGTTTATCAGGCTATTAAGCAGTGGACAAGAAGAATTTCTAAGCTAGTGAGCTCATCCACGGAGCTAAGGACACCTTCACAAGATCTATCTGGCTTGGCATCCACGTTGCTTACACACCCAACACAAGGAAGTGTCCCCTTCTCTGCTCCACAGTCCCTCGGGCTACTCCTTCCCTTCCAATGCTCTTCAGGATGTGCAGAGCAGATTCACCAGCCACTCTTATCTTATTGTGAGCTTCCACACTAGGTTTATCAAGCACATTCTACCTCTCTTCCACTCCTAAGTCTTGCATACAGTTCAGACCCAACCTAGGGTGCACAACACAACAACCACAACGTAACACATAATAAAATAGGCTCCACTCCCTCTGTAACAGAGGAGACCACTACGGAAAACACCTTCCGCGATTAGGAGAGCAAAACAACAGGTGAGTGACTCAGAACGAAACATGGTTCTACAAGCAGGGAGAACGCACAGCACGCATGAGCATAACAGAATGGAGAGAGTGGTGTATGAATCCAATACCCACGGGAAGAATAACCAAAATGTTCAGTGCGACCCCAAAAATGACGGACTAGGCACGCAATCCAGGGTTTGCTTGCTTTAGAAGCAAGAATGCAGCTTCCCAGACTGCAGACCTGCGCAGGCTTGCTCAGACAAGCAATTAGATTTCCATGCCTTGCTCTGCCCAAGGCATTAACTGCCTCAACCAACTTTTGGAAGAAATTGATGATTGAGGATAGCGGACAAAGAGGTAGCTGAGGGTACATGGGTTTCCCCATTGACATCTGGTCACACCCGATTGGTTCAGGGGGTTTGACTAACTCCCCACCCTATCCCTTGTGGAATCATGCCACCATCTCTTTCACGTTGCAGTCCATAGCTAGCTGTGGATTTTATTAATTGCATAATTACATGATATTCACAATATATACTGTGCTTGACTTAGCACCATAACCATAGGCATCAACCTTAATCACTAATACACAAAACATCAATCAATGGCAGGGCCTTGGCCTTGAGATCCTTGCCATGATTCCATACAATATTTACATCATGTACAATCAAAATACCATGGGGTCAAAATGGGGGTATTACATGGCTTCCCAGGTCAAGGATTCCTTGATCTTTCTGAAGACTCTAGATAATTCTTCCAGTGATATTGTGTGAGAAGTGGAAGTGAGATTATGTCTTCAATCTTGGTTTCGGACCTACCACTTGGGCTTGTAAGACACTGTTAAAGTTAGTGCAGCGGCGGGACCCATTCTCATAGAGGGTGGTACCCTAGTTAGTTAACTAGGGCAAAGTAAGACCTTAGAAGGTACCCTAGGGCCCCCAGTAGTCTCTTGGGGTTCTTGGTCTGGGACCAAATAGGTTGATGTCGAGGCAAAGCCCCTAGCATGTGGCTAGGGCCCCTATGTGCCTCTAGGGTATTCTGGTCTGGGACCAGGGATGCGATGTCCAGGTAGAGGCAGAGACATATTCTGGCTTGGGACCAGGGATGCGATATCCAAGTAAGTCCTGTAGGTAGTTGATCAACTTTCAGTCTGGGACTGAAGCTTAGCTTAGTACTGAGGACCATTCTCTGGAAGAATGGAGGACCCGGTCAGGGTCCAGGGTGATCAACATGATTCAGTGTGAAATGAAACTCAGCCTAGGGCTGAAGGCCATTGTTTAAGAATGGAAGATAATGATGTCCCCTCTCCTAATCGATTATTGCTAGGTTGCTTCTCAAGGGACTGGCCACCCCTTGACGATGTCCCTAGCACCTAACCCTTAGGAGCAGTGTTGAGGACCTAAGGATTGTACCATTCGTTTGGATCTTTCTTTTATACAGTGAGGACAAAATATATCTAAAACAATGTACCTTGAGAGAGAGAAAAGTTTACTGGTCTTGTTGGTCCTATAAAGGAATCGTTTGTCCACCCTTTATGGTTCATCTTATCTTGTGGGTATGTGGGTTGTTGTGACCCTCTTGGTTGACACTTGGTCCTTTACGTTACTTGGTTTTGACACTTTTACTGGTGTGTACCTTTGATTATGATGACTCCTATTTTATGGATTTTAACCTAAGTGTATTTACCTTATGGTTTTATTAAAGGACCATTGGACCATTTATTGTTATGGTGACATTTTGTTTTAAAAAGGACCTTTGACCCTCTAACTTTTGAATGTTTACTTTAACCATTAACATTTATTTTATGGTTTTGTATTTGAACCTTTGGATCTTTGTTACTTTAACTTTTAACTTTTTGTTATTATTGGACCACCTAATATTTTGGACGTTTGTAAATTTTTTTTGTTGCCTAGAACCTGTTGCACCTGCAACAATTTCCCAAAATTCTAAAAATTTTGGGGCCCTCCTTTTCTTCAAGTTAGTGAGTTCTTTTCTTGGTTTCATCTTTGATTTTAGCTTATGAAGGTTGAAGTGCTTTCTCGAGTCTTGAATGCTGTAAGTTGAATGGTTTCTCATTGTTTAAAAGCTTGAGGTTTTTTCCATCTAAAATTGAGCCCTCTGTTGTTTTGCAAAAAACCTTTTCAAGCCTTCGCTCAAAGTTTCTTGTATCGGGAGATTTTCATTTGACTGCCCGACCGTTGCGGGCGTCCTCCGGCTTCTAGTTTCTCTTACCCGTCCCGCCGTTGCGGGTGGCTTCCAGGTCGTCATGTTCGGTTGTCGGGCCGACGTTTCGGGTGCCTTCGAACTTTTGATTGTTTCTATCCCGAGCCCGCCGTTGCGGGTGTTCTCCAGATCCTCCAAATCTTTTGCCACGCCGCTGTAGCGGGCGCTTATCGACTCTTGTTTGGCTTGGTTGTGCCGCCGTTGCAGGTGGTCTTCAAGTCCGCATGTATTCGTTTTGCGACCGCCGTTGCGGGGGGGTTTCGACTCTTGAGTTTCGTGTTCATCGCGGTATGTTGCGGGCGTTGTCTCTCTACCGTATCGGAGGAGGAGGAACACTGCTGTCCCCGCCGTTGCGGATCAGCATAGACTCTTAAATCCTGGTCTCCCGCCGAACCGTGCTTTTGGAGTGTCTTTTCCTCGTTGCGGACAGTGAGGTGTGGAGGATGTTCCACCATTGCGGGGGAGGCCAGACTCTTGGTCGTCTGACCAAGGTTTCCGTCGACGCCCTATATGGGATTCTCGTTCGCAGGATATTTGTAACTGATCGGGCGAGTTGGGACTGGAGGTGGTCTGCCGTTGCGGATGGTATGAAGCTTGTGCCGCTTGACATAACTTTTGGAGCCGCCCCGATTGATGTGACTCCTCGCACGTGTGGCGTTGTTCATATATGTATGGCGACAAGCGGGGTTTTTTGTATTGTTTTTGATCACTGTCGCAAGGAGTCGAGCTGTCGCATTTCGAAAGAGTCGAAGGGATAGCTGTCACTGTACCGGTTTCCAGGTGGCGAGGGCGGATCTCCAACTGTTATTAGCTTGATCACTGCGTTGATTGCCAGGTAGGTGCATCTCGTCTTTCATTTGCGTTTAACGTTTGTTGGTTTTCCGCCGAGTTTTGGGGCCCCGCGTTTTTCTTCCTCGTCCAGCTAGGATTTTGGTTTGCTTAGATCGTTTTTTCTCTTGACCTAGGGTGAGGGGGGGGGGACGTTTTCTTTAACTGTCTGCCCGTAGTAGTTGCTTACGCGCTAGGATTGGGGGTTTTGAGGCGCAGACGGCCGTTACGCCGTCTGCGCCGGGCTTCGGTATGCGGTCGCGATGAGTAGAGACTGCGTTGTTGGTGAATGTTTAGGGGTCAGGTTTGGACTGGCCGCAGTTGCCATGATTTTTTTTTTTTTCTTTTGGTTTTCCTTTTTTCCAGTCCGGGGTTGTGCGCCATCTCGATGGGAAATTATTGGTAGAACCTGGGACTGGCTCGACCGGGATAAATAGGGTTGAGAGGATTGTTTTTGACAGTGTCGCCTTCTCACTGCGGCCCGTGTTGTTTGAGCCACCTTTCGCGATCTAGTTTTGCTGTTGACCGCCTAAAACCCCAGTTAGGGTCGAAAGAAAGTGTCGCTGGTAACGCGGCTTTCATTAAGGATAGCGTGGGTCGGTTTCGATGAGGATACCTTATCCTGAGATGTGGTCGTTTCCCGTCGAGGTGGGTGAGAGTGTTAGCAACATAATGTTTTCTTCGATGCTGGTCGTCTGCGTTTCTGTCGCAATGGGCATGTTGGGCCGTAGGGCTGAAGTGTCGACTGATTAAGCCTGACGCTGTTATTTTTTTTTTTTTCTCTTTGCGTGTGATAAGCGATGGAATGTTAATTGCATATTGCATCTACATATAGCGTGCACATATTTGCTTCGATATATTACCTTCATAAAA
>LPNX010954333.1:145431-184893 GCA_001517045.1 Pseudotsuga menziesii
TGTATTGCATTTTAAGTCAAAATACAAATTCCGGTGGACCGAGCCGCAACCGGTAGAACCTTTTTGTTACTTTGACCTACGGTAGCCGGACTGTAAACCGGATGGATTCCCTATACCAAACAGTCAACGGGCTAGTTGGGAACGTTGATTGGGGAGAATCCTTTACTGTTGCCGCCTGCGAATTTCCAGGCCTCAACAGAACCTTATAAAAGGCTTCGAAACTTATCCAAGAATACATTCGATCCATTCTCTTTGTCTAATGTGACTGGGTTTCTCTCCGCTAGCTTTCACGATTATTCTTCGGCTTACTCAGCATGTTCTTGGGTTTGATTTCTCAGCGTGTGTGATCCCTCAGCACCAACGATCCTCCTGTGATTCTGCGTGTCTTTGCACATGCGACCTTTCTCCTGCGCATGGATCGTCTTCCTCCCTGCTGCTGACCATCCCGCGTGCTGCACTTGCGGGCTTCCCTGTTGCTGACCATTCCACATACTTGGGGGCTGCTCGTTTCTCCTGGTGGCTATCCTGTGTGGCTCTCTTCCTGCGTGAATTCCTACGTGATCTCCTCCATCCGCGTGATCTCCACCTTGCCAACACTCCTGCATCTGCGTGACTGCTTGCACTCTGCCCGTGTGATCTCCACCTTGCCAGCACTCCAGCATCTGCGTGACTGCTCGCACTCTGCCTGCGTGACTTTCACCTACGTGAATTACTTCGCCCGCATCCGCGTGACTACCCGGTCTCCACCATTCGCGTGACTGTAGTCCGATCTGCCCTCTGCGTGATTGTATTCTTCTCTTGCGTGACTGGGATATTTTGTGATGCCTTCACTGCTCCTTACGTGTGATCCTTATCCACGGTGATTATATCTGTATCCCGTGGCTGTTTTTACATAGCATCGTGATTTTCTCTCCTTGTAGCAACGTGGCTGCACTCTCTTGCAGTGTAAATGGTTTTCCCTTAGTCAGTATGACTATGGGTCACTGCCCAGTGTGAAATTTATCTCTGATTGTGTGTGTCACTACTTTGTATGATTGTTTATCTCTGCTTAGCGTGACTGTACTGAGTATGACTGAGCTGCTAACTCGATTAAAGAATCTAAGGTCTGAACTCTCTCTCTCAAGGTATGCAAATGGTTTAGTTGACTTGTCCCTGTGGTGACAAGATCAAATCAGAAATATCTGAGTATAAGGCAGATTCAAACATTGGTTATGATCCTTTACTGCTGACTTCTACTGTACATTTTAAAAAAAAATATTTTGTTACTGCACATGGCAAATGGTGAAACCTCTCTAGGACCAACTTTAACGCAGTGACCAACAGAGTGTTAAGGTTGAATCAATCTTAACATAGTGACCAGCAGAGCGTTAAAGTTGAAAGAGATGAAAATTATGTTGTTCTGTTTTATTACAGTTTAAATTTTATTAAGCAATACTATTGTAAATCTGAGTTTATATATTCATGCATTAAAGTTTACTACTTGTGGTAAAACTCATCTAACCTTGAATTTCAACATGGTATCAGAGCCAAGTTGTAGCTATCTCTATTTTGCAGTCAACAGAAACTACATCGATCCTAAGAAAAGATTTATACATTACAGAAGCTTACTTCTTCAAGCTGACAAGTAAAGGTTAAGATGACTACTCCTTCAGTAAAATCCGAAGATAGGCTTGAGGGTGCCTCAAATTTCAATGCATGGAATGCTAGGGTTCTAAACTTCCTAGAAGAAAGTGATCTCGATGAATTGATTACCAGAGTTGTTGAAGAGCCAACTACAGGCCAAGGAAGAGCAACATTCAAGAAGAAGCAAGCCAAGGCAAAGAGGGTCATTTTTGACTCAGTTAAAGATAATATGATGGTTGTGTTAGCTCCTTTAAGGACAACCAAAGAATGCTTCGATACTCTATCTAACCTCTATGAGAAGAAAGCTCCTACTCAGAGAAGAGCCTTGAAGAAGCAACTTAGATCACTTCAGATGGAGAAGGACGAGACTATTGCAACCTTCTTTTCCAAGATCTCTCAAATAAGAGATCAACTCATGGCCATTGGAGATAAAGTAGAAGATGATGATCTTGTGCAAACAGTGTTCGATGGCCTTCCTACAACTTGGGAGACATTCTTGGCTTCAGTAAATGGAAGAGAGGCTTAACCAAACTTCGAAAGGTTGTGGCATGATTGTTTAGATGAAGAAAGTAGGATCCAGAGTAGATCCGGGCTCCACCTAATAAGAATCAAGCTCTAGTCGTCAAAACAAAGAAAGGAAAGAATCCCCCACCACACAAGGACAATAGTAAGGAACCTTGAGGTAAGTATTGTTTTAAATCAAGGGTTAAGTGTTATAACTGTGGTAAGCTTGGTCATTATGCATGGGAGTGTAGAAAATCACCTAACAAAAATTGGCATAGAAAGAAACATTATGTTTCAGTTGCTACAGAAGAAGAGCAACCTTAGCAAAAGAGGTCAGGGGTTGAGACCAAGAATCTAGATCAAGGAAAATAATATTATTTGGCTTCAGCACTTTCAAGTTCCATCTCCAACCTATCAGATTCCTGGTGGATAGATAGTGGAGCCACCAAGCATTTTACTGGATTCAAGAATACCCTTACAACTATCGAGGCCAAGCAGTTCCACAAGAAAGTGGAACTTGGAGATGGAAGAACCGTTGACATTAAAGGGGTTGGTTCAACTAACATACAACTTGATTCAGGTACATTGATTAATGTTAGGGAAATTTTATATGTTCCTGGTTTAAAGAAGGATGTTATTTCAGTAACAGTTTTAGAAGACAAGGGGTTCTCTGTAACTTTTTCAGAAGGAAAGGTTTTGATATGGCGTAAAGGTAGAAGTATAAGCTCAACCATTGTGACTGGAGTTCGTGAAGATGACCTCTATAAGGTCTCAGGACATGTTAAAGATTTATACCCCAGTCAAGATTCAGAGATCAAGAGGGAGCAAACTGTACTCTGTAGGCCCCAACCAAGTGGGATTGTAGAAAATGGAAATGTAATCTTCCATTAGTCCTCCAGTGACTCAGAGATGGAAGTCTATGAGGTTTCTTGTTTAGAGAAGTAGAGGGAGAAGTCCAAGAAGCCTTCAATTGATCTCATTGATAAGCCTATTGAAAAGCTTCAAGATTGCTCCAGTAGGAGCCTTGTCACTGATTTAGTTTACTCCCATTATAAGGAGTCAGTGAAACAATAGAAAGATGATATGTGGAAAGTGATTCTCAGCCATCAGGAGAAGTCAACTATAACTTCCAAGAGGATCTATGAGATCATGCTTCGTGCTGAGGTGGAGAGCTGTTTGAAGCTCTCAAGAAACCTTGTATTTGATGACAGGTTATAAGACATCAAAATGAGTTATCACCATGTAAGGGTGCAGTATGTTATCGATGTGCTAAGAATGTTTTTCTTGCTGAGAGGGAGTGTTAAAGTTAGTGCAGCTGCGAGACCCATTCTTAGAGACGATGGTACCCTAGTCAGTTAACTAGGGCAGAGTAAGACCCTAGAAGGTACCCTAGGGCCCCCAATAGTCTCCTAGGGTTCTTGGTCTGGGACCAAGTAGGTTGATGCCATGGAAAATCCCTTAGCATGTGGCTAGGGCCCCTATGTGCCTCTAGGGTATTTTGGTCTGGGACCAGGGACGTGATGTCCAAGTAGATCCTGCAGGTAGAGGCAGAGAAATATTCTTGTCTAGGATCAGGGACGCGATGTCCAAGTAAGTCCTGTAGGTAGTTGATCAACTTTCAGTTTGGGTTCGAAGCTCAACTTTGTACTGAGGACATTCTTCGGAAGAATGGAGGACCCGGTCAGGGTCCAGGGGTTGATCAACATGATTCAGTGTTAGGCTGAAACTTAGCCTAGGGCTGAAGGCCATTCTTTAAGAATGGAAGATAATGATGTCCCCTCTCCTAATCGGTTATTGCTAGATTGCTTCTCAAGGGACTGGCCACCCCTTGACGATGTACCTAGCACCTAACCCTTAGGAGCAGCGTTGAGGACCTAAGGATTGTACCATTCGTTTAGATCTTTCCCTTATACAATGATGGCAAAATATATATAAAACAATGTACCTTGAGAGAGAGAAAAGTTTACTGGTCTTGTTGGTCCTATAAAGGAGTCGTTTGTCCACCCTTTATGGTTCATCTTATCCTGTGGGTATGCGGGTTGTTGTGACCCTTTTGGTTGACACTTGGTCCTTTACCTTACTTGGTCTTGACACTCTTACTTGTGTGTACCTTTGATTACGATGACTCCTATTTTATGGATTTTATCCTAAGTGTATTTACCTTATGGTTTTATTAAAGGACCATTGGACCATTTATTGTTATGGTGACTTTTTGTTTTAAAAAGGACCGTTGACCCTCTAACTTTTGAATGTTTACTTTATGAACATTTTACCTTATGACCTTAATATAAAACCATTAACATTTATTTTATGGTTTTGTATTTGAACCTTTGGACCTTTGTTACTTTAACTTTTAACTTTTTGTTATTATTGGACCACTTATTATTTTGGACGTTTGTAATTTTTTTTGTTGCCTAGAACCTTATAAAAGGCTTCGAAAGTTATCCAAGAATACATTCGATCCATTCTCTTTATCTAGCGTGACTGGGTTTCTCTCTATTAGCTATCATGATTATTCTCCGGCTTACTCAGCATGTTCTTGGGTCTGATTCCTCAGCGTGTCTGATCCCTTAGCACCAACGATCCACCCGTGATTTGGCGTGTCTCTGCACCTGTGACCTTTCTCCTGTGCATGGATCATCTTCCTCCCTGCTACTGATCGTCCCGCGTGCTGCACCTGCGGGCTTCCCTTCTGCTGACCATTCCACATGCCTGCGGGTTGTTCCTTTCTCCTATGCACGACTGCCGATGGCCATCCTGCGTGGCTCTCTCCCCGCGTGACTGCCAACGTGATCTCCTCCATCTGCGTGATCTCCACCTTGCTAACACTCCTGCATATGCGTGACTGCTTGCACTTTGCCTGCGTGATCTCCACCTTGCCACCACTCCAGCATCTGCGTGACTGCTTGCACTCTACCTGCGTGACTTTCACCTGTGTGAATTACTTCGCCCGCATCCACGTGACTGCCCGCTCCATCATTCGCGTGACTGTAGTCCGATCTGTCCTCCACGTTAGTGTATTCTTCTCTTGCGTCATTGGGATATTCTGTGACGCCGTCACTGCTCCCTACGTGTGATCCTTTTCCTCAGTGACTGTATCTGTATCTCGTGGCTATTTTTTCTTAGCATCGTGATCTTCTCTCCTTGTAGCAACGTGGTTGCACTCCCTTGCAGTGTAAATGGTTTTCCCTTACTCAGTATGACTATGGGTCACTGCCCAGTGTGAAATTTATCTCTGACTGTGTGTGTCACTGCTTTTTATCACTGTGTATCTCTGCTTAGCCTGACTGTATTGAGTATGACTGAGTTGCTAACTCGATTAAAGAATCTAAGGTCTGAACTCTCTCTCTCAGGGTACATAAATGGTTTAGTTGACTTGTCCCTACGGTGACAAGATCAAATCAGAAATATCTGAGTATATGGCAGATTCAAACATTGGTTATGATCTTTTACTGCTGACTTTTACTGTACATTATTTATTTGATTTAATATTTTGTTACTGGGCATGGCAAATGGTGAACAAGCTCTTTCTCTTTCTTCAGTAGAAGCAAAGTATCAAGCCGTAGTTAATGCCAGTTTGGAAGCTTTATGGCTTCGACAGATCCTTTCAAATTTTGGATTCAAGCAACAACATTTGATTCCCCTTTGGTGCGACAATCAAAGTGCCATCAAGCTCGCCAAAGATCCAGTTCAACATCAGTGCAACAAACACATTGAGCTACATATGTACTTCATCATAAAGCTTGTTTATGATTGCGTTTTTGAAGTTGTCTTTTTCCCTACAGAAAATCAAGTTGCAAACATCTTCACCAAGTCTCTTACAAAAATGAAGTTTTCTAAACTTCGATCTATGTTAGGAGTTCGAGAATTTGTCATTAATGGGAGATAGGCTCTAATGCTTCTTTCCTTCTCCTAATAGTGTCATTTTTGTAAATCCTTCAATCCCATCCCAAGTTGTTCTTAAGGGGGATGTTAGGATATTTAGACACTTAGGAGTTAGTTAAGATCAACTTGTTATAATATATCCGTTAGGAAAAGTGTGTTTCTTTAGTATGCATTAGTATGCATTTGTAAATATGTAATCTGACCGTCATGATATGTTCTAGACATAGAGTAATCTGACAATTCAACTTCTCTTAGATCGTAACTACCATTGATCCATGGCTTAACACACAATTGGTCCATGATATCTATTTAAAGAGTATGGAGGGTCATTTGCTAGTTGATTGATTATGAGAAGCTCATTTGTAAATTTCTTTCTTTTGCATAATAAATTGCCTCAAGTAGCTATATGGCCGGGGCCGTGGAATGTTTCCCTTACGAGGGTTTACAACTTTAAACCACGTGAAAACATCGGTGTGTTAAAATGTGATTTGTTTGTGTGAGCGGCTGCTCTAGGTGTTCGGTCTTTTGGAAGCATCCTGTGTAGTCGAACAAATAGCCAATCAGTATTGCTTTGGACGGCCTTTTTCTTGCATTTTTGCCAATCTAATGGATTTTACTTCCTAACTAGGAGGTCTTTCAAGTGAATGGCATCCTTGTACACTTTGGCCTTGTTGACCAGGATGTCTTCATTAATGAGGCTGTCCTTCATTAATAAGTTTATTCTGACATTCTAAGTGATTTTCTATTTTTATAACATCAGTACATAAAACTCTTTGGACTTTCAAAACATCATCATTCATTTTTCTCTACATAATCATTAAGTCAAGGCCTGCTCACCAGACAATCCTATCTCTGCATGACAGCATCGTTCGTCACATCTTCTTTGCTTGAATTTCATCACGTTCATCTTTGCAGAATGATTTCTCCTGGTCACTGGCATAGATTGTCCATTCGGTGCTGTTTTTGTCTGTGGATGGCTGTCTTTGTCTGCGGCTATGTCTTCTTCCATAGAGACTTGAAAATGTGATGGGATAAACATTTCATGATCTTCTAAAATAGTGTCTTTATCCTTGTACGTCCCCTCATCAAATAGTCTGCCATAGGTACTTGTATATTTCTCCTCCTCTACATCCTTGATGTTCTTTTCCCAATCTTTGTTGCTGTAACTTTCATGTCATTAACTACTATTTTCTATTACTCATTTAATGTTTGATCATCTAATTTGGGTAGTAACAGTGTCATTCTGTGTTGCATACTTTCAATGGCGATACAATTCTTAATGTTCAGTCTTGTCAGATGCACTTGCAGTTATATTTATAAGATGCAGAAGCTTAATACAGTGCTGAAGTCATGCTTACTAGTGCTACTTTCTAATAAGATTGTATCTTGGGTTTTTGTATTACAATAATTATTAGAGATAAATGAATTTCTCTGAAATTGAGATGCTTCTTAAACTTGCTGAATTTGTACACGTCTGTTATTTTAGAGGTGGGAGCTGTCTTATTTGAAATTTTGAACTGATATGGAATTTAACGGTTCTGTTGTTGCAGTTTGTGATCCCAAAAGTCTTCTCTTTCTTTACGGGATGCAGCTGGATTACAGTGATGCTCTAATTGGTGGGGGTTTCTCATTCACAAATCCAAATGCAACATCAACATGTGGCTGTGGGAAATCATTTGCAGCTTGATTGCTAATAAGCATATCTGTAGTTCTGCCTGGGCGTTTTTTTTCTTGGTGTTTATTTTAGTTCTGTAAAAAAGTTAGGGGACAGAAATAGAGAGATGATTCCTGTGATCTGAATTACTTTGCTCTCATAAATTAATATTGTGTGTATTATATAATTTATATATACTCCAATAAACTATGTTTCTCTCAAAATCAATTTTAATATTTATAATTTTGATTCATTCTACTGTCCAGTACATTTTATTCTATATTTTGGTTGAAATTATAATTATCTTAGTGAGCATCCAAAAATGATTAAGAGTGCATGTTTGGGCCGTAATCTGGCATTGCTGTATATAGTATATAGTATATACAGTTATGTGTGGTTGCTGTTGCAACTTGCTCTTAGCCCAGGATCCCCTTTCAATGGGAGCTTGCAATTTAAAGATTACACAATTTATATCTGATCTCGATTCTCAGGGATAACTCTGTCATGGAAGATAAATGAATTTTGAGGGAACATGATTACATTTGGTAATTTTTGCGACCTAGTAGGTTCTTTCCTGCATCATAAGGATGCTATTGTTTCTATTCCTTTCAGGTTTTGGAAATAGTATATTATTATTAATTCTGCAGAAACTTAAATTGCAAATTTGCAAGTTACTCTTGCCAACCAAGCATCTGGTATACCTGCATTCCTGTACTGTTTTAATTCAACCTTACTAAAACCTAGTAACTACCACCTTCACTAATTTACTAGTGATTATTGCAAGCAAGCCATAAATTTGAAAAAATTGGTACTTAAACTTATTCTATCCTATGGTTGCCATGGATAATGACGTTATTATAAGAAATTCAACAAATTTGCTTGTGGTCTTTGAAAAGCATGAGAACAAATAAAATACAGTTTCTTTTAGATTCCTTACGGGGTAGTAACAAAATAGTCTATACAAACTATAACTTTGGCTTTGATGTGCCTATGAGGGAAAATCCAATTTATGTGGAGTACTCTCAATCGAATTTAACTTCATAAAGTTCATAGCATTCCACAGCCAATATTACCTGTTTCTTAACATGACTATTCATTCTCAGTGCCTTTGCGTCTTTCCTCTGCTGAGTAATCCTTTTAAAGAAGCTCCACATATTAATATTTTTTCTCTCTTGCTGTTTTCCACTAAGTTGAAGTAGTACATAGTTTGGTTGAAAGCTCTAGGAATTTGGGTAAATGATTTCAATAAAATTCCGGAAAATGGGACTTGAAACCAAAAAGGAGAGAACTGTGGTAAAAAGTTAAAATAACTAAAACTACTGTTCAAGTTTTAGTGCAACCTTAGTTTGAAGAATCCAAGTTATTTTTATAGTGGGTGATCTCCATCTTTTTTGGTAGAAAATGTTTATATTGCAACCTTAGCTTGGACAATCCAAGTAGTTTCATGGTGGATGATTTTTTACTTTCAATTTTTTTGTGGTATAAAATGTTTTCTTTAGCAATTTGCTACTCAGTTATGTACATAACTGTTGTTTTGTAAAAGGAGTGGGCTGCTTAGAAACCACCACAGGGAAATAAATATTGGCTTTAGTAGCCCTAAAAGCTATCAGGATTACCCAGATGTACATAGCACACAACTCTTGAAATTTGCCACTTGGGCCTACAATAAAGAAGCAAGTCCTTAAAAACCATTGGGCAGAAAAGCATAATATCTAGTCTTTCCATAAAGGGTAGACAAAAAAGCATTCACACAATTTTGTGGATTAGACCAGCATTGGAGGACGATCATCTTTTTGTCATTAGGGTTGCTTCCAACCGTCATTAGCTGGCTTGGCATCCAGGATAATGTAACTTTGTCCATCATTAACAAGATGAACATTTTCAAGGGGCTTTTCAGAGTTGGAGATAGTAAGGGCATGTGTTAGGAATTTATTATTCAGGGGCCATGGAGGAGGGATACAACACTAGCTATGGCAGTGTTCTCATCTCTCTTGAACAATACTACTAGCTCTGCGCCTCAACCTCCAATCAGAGTATTGCATCTTCCTAGGGCGGATATAGGGTGCAAGAGAGTTGTCAAGAGGCTCTCTACTCAGTACAAGGAGACTAGCTAAGGCAGTGTTCTCATTTCTCTCGAACAATACTACTAACTCTGCACCTCAACCTCCAATCAGAGTATTGCATCTGCCTAGGGAAGATATAGGGTGCAGGAGAGTTGTCAAGAGGCTCTCTACTCAGTACATGGAGACTTAGCCCCCAGCACTCCAACAACTGGCACAGATGTGCCACATCCAACTCCACTCTCTCCACTAGGACAATACCCTGCATATAAAGAATTGACACAAATTAGTGCATTATCAATATCAACACACAAAGCAGTTTGGGTTTGGTTGAGCATTGCATTATTTTGTTTCTTGTGGATAAAAAATAAAACTGTCAATTTCGATGAGTTTCCATTCTGTGGAATTCGTCACAATAGGGTAACATGCCCCCTTAACATAGCAAATGATTTTGATTTTTTTTCTTTTTAAATTATTTCGTAATATGTTTCCACAGCCCATTCTAGATCAAGAAGTATTGTGCACACAAGAGACCAAATTTGTTCATACTAATTGCTACCCTAGGAAATACATGAAGCTCAAACTAAGTATAAAAAGCCTTATAATCTCTCTTGATTCTCGCACATTCTTGAGAGCTTGAGCATGAATAAATTGTTGTTAAAGTACATATATCTGATCAGTCACAAACTTTTGGCATTCTATTTTCTTCAATGCTCAATCTTTCCTTGATGATTTATCTTGTGTGATTGCGTTGTCTTTGACCATGCGGGTTTGCTTAAAGCCATTGCACTATGTTGTAAGTTCTATGTTTTCAACCTTCCATGTCATTGTTTACAATTCTCCATTTATGACACCTTCTCCTTGATATACCTTGGTGAATTAATTCTAATTGCAGTGTATGTCTTTGCAAAATCATTAAGCACTTTCAATTCTATTAATTTGAAATCATACATTATTGATGAAATATCATTTGCATTGCTATAATGCTATGGTCAACACATTTTGTCTTTATAAATGTTGGTTGTCAAATAACAGCTCCTCAACTTCAATGCTTCGTGGAATGTTTTGGTGGAGCTTTCCTAGGCAATAGTGCTTCACTTGATCCCAAGCCAACTTCTTTTCTCAACATCATAGTTTTAGATTTTCAACTTCAACTTGATTTTCAAGCCTAGTGATCTGATTGTTGGTATAATCTTTCTTCTTCAGCCATGTTCCCATCGCTCTCATTGACCTTGAAATCATATCATATCCGGTCTGCTAAGTAATGCACTCTACTGTTAGGGTTGTAATAGTGGTAGTGGTAGTGGCAATGACGATTGTGGTAAATGATTCTATTGATACAAGTCAACCTATATGTTGAATTGAAACACTGATAAGCAGTGACCCTAGGTTTGATGCCCTAGGAAACCTCATTTAAATGTTAAACTTCGAATTTCGGTTTCTCCAATAAACTGCTGCAAAAGAGATGTATGAGATTTATGTTCCATTGTGTTTTCAAGAAGCTTTCATCCCTTGATCCTTTAGGAGTAACCTTCATCCTCTTCACTAAAGAGGCAGCTTGACCACTTGTGAGTAGTTATTGCTATCATTGACTCCAAGATCATGTGAATGTTGAGAAATTTCTGAAGTCGTTCCTTTAACATTTCTTTAGCTGGCTTGATTCATGATGTTCCCAAGGGCTCTAAAATAACCATAATCATAGATTCTACTTCCTTAAAATCCTTCTATTTATTCTCTTTGGGCAAATTTGCTTTAAGACGCTAAAAAATTGGGCTACAACCACTCCATGAACTTAAAATCCTTCCATTTAGTTTTTCTGGACAAATTTTTCTTTAAGATGCTACAAGATTGGGAAGTCGAATCACTCCATGAAATGTTCAATTTCATATTAGCATCTTCACAGTGCTACTCAACTTTGGGTAAAATTCTTATGAAACTCTTTTTGGTAATAAAAACTTTAGTTGTAAAGGATGCCTTAAATTTTAGGGCTGTCCCTATTTGGTCATTTACCATGAGTTTGGGCCTAGTATTGAGGCAAGGATGGGCTTTTGTTGAAGGCATAATAGTCTATAGTATGAAAGAATGTAAAATAAACATGATGTTAAGAATTAGAATAAGGAGTAGCCTCTTATTTCCATGCTTTGTTTTAATACATTGACATTAGAATGGAAAAGAGCATAAACATAATTCATAATATATTGATATTTTCAATAAATAGAAAACAGTCAAAATGCAACAATCACATGATCCAATATTTGCAAGATGTTGGGACTTTTAACTCAAAATACTTCAACTCTCACCTTGTTTATCCCATAGGGTCAACTTAATATTTGTACAAAATTGCAACTAAAGCACATTAATTGCTCACAACTCTATCCTCATAACGAATGGAACAAAATTCATGTTCGAATTCCTTTACACAATGTTAAATGCCGTGGGTAAGTATAAAAAGTAATGCCTATGTTGATCGAGAAGATCATGTTAGAGTACACTTGCAAGCTAAGTGACACTTGCCTTTTCAGGTTGATTCATGATTCATTTGTTGTGGTCAAACTCAAATGTCAACACTCTACCAAGTACTGTATATTTACATAATTAGAGGGAAACATCCCTAAATATTGAGCACTCGCTGGTAGAACACCCTCACTAGACTTGTGCTTGTCAGGGCCCCTAGCATTGAAGGGTGTGCTTGTTAAAAAGTGCATTGAATATGGGATCTAATCTCCTCATGACAAATGATTTAGTGTTATTGAATATGTTCTCTCGACACTTGACAATATTTGACCTTTAATTGGTTTGTCTTTGAAGCTTCACTTAACATTGTTTGGTCAAGTGTTGAAGTGTGGGTTACTGAGAAGATGGGATAAAAAATTTGTATTGGATGGAAGCATAATGAGGTCTATCGACTATGGACTTTGAAAAATTGTGCCAGATTTGGTAGTGACCATTGAGGGGGTCTCAACATGGTGATTGCTAATCAACCACCTCTAGTCAAGGCAATGGAATCCACATAGGTTATAGTGGGATGGATGGTGAGCCATATAATTAAGAAGAGTTCAACAATGTCTCAGTTCTACAAACTCCCTTGTTGTAAAAGCTATGAGAAGTGTTTTTAGTTCAATGCAGAGGTAGTATTAGATGACAAATTGTGGGAATGGTGACTTGGCCATTGTATTAGGTCCTTGAGAGGTATGGGTGATGCCACTGCATTGGGCCTAGTCTTAGCGAAATAGGTTGGGTCATTTTTCTATTTAGATAGATAAGACAAGCAAGTCAATGAATTTATAGGGAGACTTGTGCCGATGAAGTTAGCTGCAAAATTGTGGAATTCCAAGTTTGCTAGTCTTGTACTTAGGTCATGGCATTGTCACCATAAGTGAGAGGTTGATCAAAGGACCATAAAGTGCACTCAATTCATCAACTAGATCCTATTGTTATGCCTTGAAGGTCGGTGGGCGGGCACACACATAGGATTAAGGGATATATTAATATAATAAATAAGGGTTATATTAGCGTAGGGGTTAGGGGTTATATTAGTACAAAGTTAGGGGTTGGGTGTTATATTATACAAAGCTTACAAGCTATTATATTAAAGGATAGGGTAGGGTTTAGAGGTTTAATATATTAGGAGTAAGGGGTTAAAATTGGGGGTTGTATTAGTTCAAGATTAATGTATTGCGGCTTAGCGATTATATTAGAGCAAAATCATGGAATTCCAAGTTTGCTAGTCTTGTACGTAGGCCATGGCATTGTCACTGCCTCATTGGGTGCTATAAAACCAACCATGAGCTTGCTATGATCCATAAGTGAGAGGTTGTTCCAAGGACCGCAACTTGCACTTAACTTGTCAATTAATTCCTATTGTTATGCCTTGAAGGTCGGTGGTGGGCACACACACAAGAGTAAGGGATATATTAGTATAAGAATTAATGGTTATATTAGCATAGGGGTTAGGGCTTATATTAGTACAAAGTTAGGGGTTTGGTGTTATATTATACAGGGCTCAGAGGTTATTATATTAAAGGATAGGGTCTAGAGGTTTAATATATTAGGCTTAAGGGGTTGAAATTGGGGGGCTATATTAGTTTGGGAGTAATGTATTGCGATTTAGGGCTTATATCAAAGCGAGGTTAAGGGTTATAAAGGATAGGGTTTAGAGGTTTAATATATTAGGGTTAAGGGGTTGAAATTGGGGGTGATATTAGTTTGAGGGTAATGTATTGCGATTTAGGGTTTATATCAAAGCAAGGTTAAGGGTTATATTACAAGTTTGGAGGTTATATTGGGAGTTAACAATTATATTAGGATGAGGTTGGGGTTAATATACTAAGGGTTAATGGCCCAAAGGGGTTGGATCCATTGGTGAAGATCGGGGAGTTTTTCACCAGTGGGCAAGGTTTAATTCCAATGAGGGCCTTACCTGGAGCCATGGGGGCATCTTGAGGTAGTGGTTGAACGTGTGGTTTCACTCAGAGAGATTGTATTAAATGATTTTGTGATCCGTGGACACATAAGTGGATCAAAGCCCATCCCCATGTCCTCCTAAAAACAAAATGGGGAGGCAGGTGTTGGGGGGGGGGGGATTATTTTCGATCCCGGTGGAAATATAGTGACTTCCTATACTTGGGGACTTGGACATAGATCCAACAATGAAGATGAATGGCTTTCGCTTCTTCTTGGCTTGGAATTGGCAAGGTAGGATAATATCTCAAATCTCATAGTCTTTGGAGACTCAAGGCAGGTCATCCAGAAAATGAGTTCGGAATATAATCATGGTTCAACCAACTGCAGGAGAATTTGTGACCGTATTCGACGTCTAAACATTGTTCCTCAGGCCACCTATTTTCACATCCTCGGAAGAAACAATAACTTCGCAGACAAGATAGCAAACAAGGGGGTCAAGAATAAACTTGGAATGGTTACAATAAAGGGTCATTTTCTTATCCAAAAACATGTTCCATAGTTGGCATGGTTCTTTATTTATTAGGATGGGGTGTTTTCTATGGCCCTTTCACATGCCATTATCCCATATTGAAGTCTTGAACTCCAACAACATGCGTCCACCCTCGTGGACATGTGGCTCCTCCAATCACGTGATGGCTTTAATTTCTTGTCTTTCTTTTCGGCTTCCCGAGGCTCTGGATCGACTGCCAGCACACTCCATGGCAGAATTCAGCAGTTTGACTGCATCCCACTTGAAATTTGTTTGCCCATCGAGAGATTGTGAGGAAGGCAACTATGGTATCCGGTCTCTTGAAGAAGAACGACAGCTTCTGTATTTGTTTGCATGTTTAAACAATGGTAGGGAGAACAACTGCGTTGGCTCTACTTTTGGCTCCCAACAATCCCATTTCTCGTTCTCTATTCCTCTTTAGGCTCAATGCAACAGTTCTCTGACTCCAGTGGCGAACAATCCAGAAAATTCAGACATCAATGAAATCAAGTCCACTCTGGTAGATATCAAAATCCATCGTTGCAGGGTTTATGAAATGGTGTGCGTTGGCGTTAAGGAAAACATAGTAGCCGTGTCTGATGTTAAATACTTAGCAAACCAGATGGGCTACCACGAGTCCAGGATTGACGACAACGACCATGACCTTCGAGAGCTGATGGGCACTGTGGATTTTATCAAAGAAGAAGTCCAGAAAATGGTCAACATGAATCAATGCAGCCACTATCAGGAAGCCCTGAACCATGGTGACCACCCAATGGAGGAAGCCTCGATCATGCAGCCTGCTCGAGGGCTCAAAGGAAAGAAAAATTAGTAGTTTCAGCTTTATCTTTTTAGATGTATTTCTGTATTTTGTTAAACAATATTCAGTATGTAAGAATCTACCCTTCAATGGGTTTGAAATATTTCAGAATGCACCCCAGGACATCCAAAAACTCTGTTAATTGTGTAGGTATCTTAGTTTTACTCCTCCTTCAGGACAGTCTGAAACCTTGGTTTCTTTTTTGTAAGTATGGCTATGCTCAACCTTTTTTTTGACTCTATACAAATTTATTTGGTTCTTGTTTTAAAACAATTTACTAAGGGTTAACGATTAATATGGAGTTAACATATAAATGGGTTATAATAGTATAGGGGTTATGGTTAATATTAGTATGAGATTAAATATTATATTAGTAAGGGTTAAGGCTTGGAGGTTAATATACAAGGGTTTAGGGGTTAGAGATTATATTAGTATTTTATTAAGAGTTATATAAGTATGGGGTTGGGGTTTTTATTGATACAAAATAAGGGGTTATGTTAGCATATGAGGGGTTAGGGGTTAGGGGTTAATATTAGGGAATGGGAGTTAAAGTAATACAAGATTAATTATTATATTAGTATAGGGTTGTGGGTTATATCAAAAGTAAGGGGTTATAATAGAATGTTGTGAATATAATAGGGGTTAGGGAGTTCATACACCATTAATATATTAGTGGTTATATTTTACCAACATAGATCCATTTTAAACTAGGATCTATCAAGCCATTGAGAGGGTTTGGATTTCTAGAGGTGTAATTTCTTTTATCATTTCATTTTATGTCATGTATTATTTACTTTTGATTAAATGATACAAAATATTACACCTCAATAAGTTGATCCATCTAGGTGTTACATAGATCTAGGTTTAACATGGATCTAAGGTTAGTTTTAATTTTTTATAGGGTGTATAAAAAATAAAATTGAGCCGACATAATTTTGTTTAGTTGCCACGCACAAACATATGGGATGTATGTAGAACATCTTCCCCATATTGGGCTGCAGAGCACCTCACTACTCTTGATGCAATAAGGTTATGGCTTAATATTAGGGATTAAGGATTTTATTAGTATTGGTTCAATGATTATAATATTACATGCTCAAGAGTTATATTAAGGGTTAATATATTAAGTTAAGGATTAAAAGTTAGTATATAGGTATTATATTAGGGGTTATGTATTAGTAAGCCATTATATATTAGAGTTTGTATTAGATATTGAGTTTAGAAGTTGAATTAGGGATTAAAGATTATATATTTGGAGGTTATATTAGTCTAGAGATTAAAATATTATGGATTGAATATATAAGGGTCACTAGGTTAATAACTTAAAAAGACTATTGAAATGGGGTCAGGCGTTAAATTCTTGTAGGATTTTGGTATTATGTAACAAATCCTTAAGATATCATAATATACTAAAGCACACACCATGTACCACAAATGTAAATGTGGAGTGCAACAACAAATTAATAAGATATATGAGTTACACTCAAATCCTTAAAGAATACGAGAACCTCCTCTAGATACCCAAATACATTTGTATATCCAATTCACATGTTCCTCTCAATAATGAATACTTGACATATATCAATATACTTATTTTCTTATTGCACATGTGGGCCCTTCATTAGACCAACCACTATTACATATACATTTAACCTCATATATTTCCCCTTTAGGGTCATATTAAATGCATTTAACCCCATATATGCCACCTTTGTCATAACATAGTATTGTATTTCAAAAAGCTTAGCAATTAAGGGCTTCACATGTGATGAAACCAAGTAATATGATTTCCTTATATTTTTTCTTTCTTGTTGCCATTGATGATGATCCATCCATCTAAATCTGGTTCTTTTTGGTCTTAATCCTTGATAGCTAGTTGTTGGATAATTTTCTTTCCTTTTGATTCCATTGTTGTTATTACAACTTCTCCAATTAGTTGTAATTTTTGGTCTTTGATATTATCTTGTCAAATAATGGTATTTTGATGCCATGTTCCCTGAATATTGTTCAATTTTCCATCTTCCGTGGTAGTGTCAATGCAGATCTTCTTGTGTTTCTTGGAAACATTCTTGGTAATGGGAGTGTAGATATGGTTTCACATTTGATGGTTGCCCTTTATTTTGCACACCCATATCATCAATCTTCTTTTTAGAGACAATGACATCCTCTATCATCAGTGCTTGGTCTTTGATCACTTTAGCCAAGAGGGACATGTATGGAGTTAAATGATTATCATATGATCCCAAATGGGGTGTATATGGGGTTAAATATATATGTAATTAAGTAAATATATACGTATTAGTGGTTGACCCAATGAAGGGGCTACAAGTGCAATGAGTGAATATGTCTATATAAAGGTCATGTAGTCATTGTTGGGTGAAACATGTGAATTGGATATATGAATGTACTGGGGTATTTAGATGAGGTTCTCATATTCTTTAAAGGGATATAATGTAACTTCTCTCTCTCTCTTATATATTTTGGTGTTGTGCTCCACATTTACATTAACTAATCTTTTCTTACTTAAAATTCTTAGTCTCCTTAATGAGTGATTTATTGAGAAATTGCATCTTAGACAATTGGTCAATCTTCTTTTAATTTCTTACTATCTTCCTATAACTTGGAAGTTATTCTTTAGATTTCTTGAAATTATCTTCCATTGTATGTGTCGCTTCTATTTTTGAGTCCTCAATCCAATTTTTTGAGATTAATTCTTCAAATACTTCTCGTGTGGTGTTTAGTCTAGTCTCTTTATCAATATTCACTCACTAATTAAAATCTTCGCCTAAAATATGAATACTTTCCCTATAAGGAGTGTTTTTTATTAACCTTCACTGTCTTCAACCAAATTCTATTGAACCCTAAAAAAAGTTATGGTAACTTTTCCAAAACTTGTTGATTTTGGTCATTTCAAGAGAGATAAATTGTATGGATTGCCATGTGTCTAATTTTTCATATCTAATTTTGAATTTTATTGCAAACATACTATGTTTTGTTTTCTTTCTGATGTAACTTGTGGAACTCAATTTGGATCTCGCATGCTTTAGATATAACAAGTTTACTTGGAACACTTTTCTAAGAGTAGCTTTTGGACCAGTAAAAACCCTAGATTCCACAGGTATTTTCTCCGAAATATAGAAAATGAGATCATGAAATTTTTACCATTGGTATTTCACTATGTCTCCTTAATTCCCTACAAATTTCATTATCTAAAACTTCCTAGAAAACAAATTATAGCAAAAATGACTAAATGATTCATTTTGAAGGAGTCAAACCAAAGACCATATGCTCTAGTACCAAATATTATGTAACAAATCCTTCATTTAAAAAAAATACTAAAGTACACTTTTCTTGAATCTATACAAGATATCATGGTATAAGGGTGGTTAGTTCATTAATTTTCTTCAAAATATTCATAGGCTTCATATATTCATAGTATTATTATTGCCATGATTGAAATGTTGACATTATTTACTATCTCACATACTCAAATACAAAGTTTAACTACAATTCTCCTCATCTATGTAATCAATTCTGTGTGGTTTTTCGTAAAACTATACCTACATATATGTAATTTCATTATGGTGACCTTCTATGATCATCTTTTCTAGAATATAATGTGTATAATAATATTACTTAATGTTTTTTAAAAATAATTTTAAGTATACGTTTCTTTACGGTAACAATGAACCAATCATCTTTGCCTGTTCCTCAATATGCAATTCCAATAATGTGATATATCAATAGTTTGTATCATATTAACCCCATTTTTATGTTCAATTTACTTCCATAAGTAAAGTTTCTAGGGTTTTTCTTAGATAAGTTGAGAGTTGTTCTTTTTCTCAAGTAGGTAGTAACTGTTATATAAAACAATGTTTCTCTATGAAGATTGACTATACACTTTAACAATTTAGGTCCATAAGTTACAACGCTAGTGAATAACTATGCCTACTAACAATGTTTGTTGTTATGCTTACTTGTAAATATACTTCAAATTTCGGGCCATTAACAAGGGTGCATCCACTCCCACGTGACTACCTTGCTAGGATGCACCTCTCCATTTGTTGAGCTGGAGTGCACCACTTCATAATTGCACATTATTCGAGAAGAGAACCAAGCTCTAGGTAGATTTGTAATTAGATAATATAAGAAATAAACAAAGTGGGTAACTGCTACATGCATATAGGTTTTGGGTTAAAGTTAACTCTGCCAATCTGCTATATATTGAAAAATCTATAAAAGGGACACCTATTTAAGTAATGAAGATGATGGTATTCTAGGGTGTCATTCTTGTTGTCTATTTTCTCTTCACTTGTTTATTGTTTCTACTTAAATGGATCAATTGGTATAAGAGCAAGCATCTCGACTACTGTAATTTATTGGGCTCTCTGAGATTCTTTCTCCACACATTTTGTTCTGGTTGATAAAGGTGTGCAACCACCCAAAATTTTTGTACAACTCATCGTTGGAAACATTGTTGTCATTGATGTCAAAGGAAAAGAAATATTGTTTTTATTGATGCCAAAGATTTGTTAATACTACATATGTCCAAGGTGAAGATGAAAGATGGCCCTAACAAGAAGTCCCAATAAAGATAGAAGATTATATTGACATGATGCCCAAGTGAAGATATTGTTGTGCACCCATAGGTAAAGATGATGCCCAAGTGAAAATATTGATGTGTCACCACTTCAAAGAGACGTAATGATGATGCCCAAGTGAAGATATTGATGTACACCTCACATGCCCACTTGTGGAGGCAAGAAAACCAAAGGAATATGAATATTCTTGGAAACATTATGTCATTGATGCCCAATTTGAATACCTCATCTTTGGAGGCATTTCTACTGGAAACACCATTCTCTTCAATTGAGAACCAACTCAGTAATATGTAGGCACCTACCTACTAAAGAATCAAGTACAAGACTACTAACATAATCACCTCAAAGATAACTTCAGAATCAACTTCATCTGCTACACAATAAACCTTCAATCATTTCAATAACTTTCCTTTGATCTACTTCATAATATACCTCTTTTCTGTTTGAGAATTTTACTCATAATCTTCCTCCGATCTCTACTTCATCTCCTCCAAGGGTCACTATTTTAAGTTTCTTAGAACAAACGTTATAGCGAAAATTCCAAACTAGCATGTTTAAAGTTGTTTTCAGGATCATTCAGAAATGCTAACTTCTAAGGTGATATCTTTGAAAATATAGCAACCAACATTTGAAACTCCTACCACAGGTTCTTCAATATCTTTACTTCATCTCCTCTAATGGTCACTATCTGAAGCTTCCAAGAACAAAAGCTATAGCGAAATTGTCAAACTGACATGTTTAAAATTGTTTTCATGATCATTCAGAATCCCTAAATTCCTGAGGTCATATCTCCTAAAATATAGTGAACCAACATTTGAAACATGAACCACAGGTATTTCAATGTCTCCTCTACATATGCTCAAAGTGGCACGGTCTGAAACGCCCCCAAACAAAAGTTATGGTGAAAATGGCAAGATGACATGAAAATATCCCGTTTTGGAATGGTACTCAATCTTTGCTCATCCTCTTCATGAAATGATGCAACCCTTTTCACTAGGGCGCCTCTCTTATAAGATCACCATGTCTTGGATGAGTGAGTTAGATAATGAAATTTTTTAAAAGTTTTCCCAACCCAGTTGAAAGCCTTTAGGCTTCTCTGCATGGTTTAATGCCCAACCCTTTCAATGCATAAAATTTAACAAAATTTAACTTGATTGAAACACATGAGGAAAATTTTCTCAATTTTAATCAATTCAAAAATTTTCTTTTCAATTGGAAAATTAAAACTCAGAAAACTTCAGACAGTCAAACACATGAAATTTTAACACACTTGTTTTTGACCAATGGTCCAGGATAAAACCCCTAAGGGATAGCCTATTTTCTGAGTGAGAGAGATTTTATTTTCTTCAGTAAAAATTACAGAAATGAAATCAGTAGTACTTATCAATTTTCCAGTTTTGAAATTTGAACCGACTGTTGAAATTTCTTCCTCGAAAAATGTGCCAGAATCGGCCTCAAAATTCATGCCAATTAATTGTTGTACGAACAACAATTAATTTGTCTTTTACCTTGAAAAACGTGCATATAGAATCTCCCTCGATTTCTATGTCAGTCCGTACTGTATGAACAGTATTTATTGCAGGCCGCATGGTCTCGAAAATTGTGCAAAACCCATAATTCCGTAGAGTGTTGAAATCTATGCAAAATATGAATTTAATGCAGGGCCGCACCTTCCTCGATTTTTGTGCTGACCGTAAAGTCTGTACGGAAACCCTCCTCGAAATCTGTGCAGTCAACCTTCTCCTCAATTTCTGTGCACTAGTATGGTCCTTCTTGCCTGCAATTAATTTTCAGTTTTTCTCTCTGGTTAAGAACTCTCTTCAAAACCATCACTCATTTTTTTCTTCTCTCTCTCTCCAAAATTCTCTTATGAAGATGAACATGATGAATTGAACTTTTGCCTTGCCCTAGCCCTTTTTGTTCTTGGTAACTTCCCTATCAATCTAACGGTCAAGAATAGATTAGATGAAGGGTTCACATTAAATGCTCCATTAAATAATAATTAAATGACATTTAGCGCACTCATGTCATTTAATAAAGTTGAGCAACCCATTTTTCTATTTAATCATTCACTTAACTTTTTAAATGTGAACTTAGGAAAATACCAACACTTAGCCTTTTAATAAAGTCACTTTAAAATTATAAAGTGCTTCTCACTTCATTAAATGCACAAAATGACTAGGAGTCACATTTAAGTGTCATTGTCCACCCGAAGGAAAATCTAGGTGGACAAACACTTCCTAGGTAACTTTTGAACAAATAATATAATAAATATAAAAAACAGACAACTACTACATGCATATAAGTTATGGGTTAAAGTTGACTCTACCAATCTACTATATATTGCAAAACCTATAAAAGGAATCATCTATTTAATAAATAAAGATGATGGTATTCTAGGGTTTCATTCATGTTGTCTATTTTCTCTTCACTTGTTTATTGTTTCTTGCAAATTGTTTCCAGTTAAATAGATCAATTGGTATTAGAACAAGGATCTTGGCTACTGTAATTCTCTAGGCTCTCCGAGATTTGTTCTCCATCCTGGCCGACGAACAATTATTGTGTATCAATTTGCACCCACTCAAAAATTTTCCTATAGCTCATCCTGGGTTCTATTTGAGGCCATATGCCCCCGCCCCAAGTTTTTCTCTCTTGGATTTTCTAATCAATCTCGTTCCCTTGACACCTCTGTCCACCCAACCCTTCTCAACCCATGTATGTCATTCTACAACATATTTCTTCATAATGTCTTCATGGTGAGAGCATACACCAAAGGACTCACACTTCGGGAATTCCACTGTGGCCCAAGATTTGGTCCTCACCTTGTAGGAGGTCTTGCAACTCCAACAAATTTTGGTCCCTTCTCCATTTTAGTTGGACACTTGCTTCACCATGCTCAAATACATTCGTTAGATGCAAGGGGAGCTTATTGATTCATGAATATGCAGTTTGTTTTCTTATTTCAAGAGTTTCCCAGACCTCAATAAAGAGACCAAGTTACAGTTTATTGGTTTACAACTTGAAGGTGTGGCCTAGACTTAGTGGGATACTCATTCTAAACATGCTAAGCTGGTAGTGGAACTCAAGTTAGCTATAATTTTAGCATTCCCTCCCCGTATCTAGAATGATTTTTACCAAGCTCTTTGACAATGCTTTTACTCTCTAGGGTATTTACAAAACCCGTTGTGCTACTAGTTAGAACTTCGCCAACTTCCTAGCTAGACTATGCAACAATGCATCGATATCTTATGTAAGCTCCACACCCAGCTCAAGTCCATGAAAGTTAAATTTTGTTAGTGTTTTTTAGACATGAAGTAAAATTGTTTGCGAGTTCTAACCTTGATGATGCATTCCTTTGTTCCCACATTGTTGAGCACAAGATTTCCCCAAATTTTCACTCTCCTCAATGTCTTTTTGATTCACAATTTGCTTCCTCTTTCTCTCAGAACTCTCATGCCCCTACTTCCCAATGCATTGGTCCTTGATGTCATTACCATCGCAAGACCAATATTTTTTTTGTAAGTTAGTACCCATGGGGTATTTGAACTCATGAGCTTCCATTTACAACTTCTCATCTCAATTACTCATTACCAATTGCTCTAACCCCTATGGGCTTCCACCGCATGCCCAATCATTTAGTTGCTAAATGCAAAATTCTTCAACGTTCCTTTCCTACCAAGACTCTATTGGCCAATTCTCATGAGCTTATTGCAAGTGATATTTCTAATTTTGAACTCATCCTATTACCAAATCCTACCACATTAGACCCTTCTTTTCTCCTCATGGACATAAATGATGTCCTAACTATGTAGGCCTCTCTCTTAACCCATAATTTCTAGGTTAAGCATGTCCTTTCGACCATGATCCTTAACAAAGACAATTAAAAAAACCTTGTGACCCAGGACTTTGTTCCACGCTTGACCCTCCCTATTACTCCACATCCTTCTCCTTATCAGTTGGTATGGGTTGACAAGGACGGCCCTCGATTATCAATCAATCAATGTCGTGTTGTTACATTTTCCATTGGCCCTTTCCATTACATTGTGGAATGTGATGTATTCCCCTTTGGATTGTGTCAATCTCATCCTTTGCATCCCCTATCAGCAACAAAGAAAGGCTATCTATCATGCCAATAAACACACCTATACTCTATCAAAGATGATAAGACCTATGCACTTAGATCCTCTGTGTTGTATTCACCTCCTCTAGTAATTGACAATGTTGTGATCTGCCAGGTTAGTTTAAACAAGTGCGTCTCACTTTGCTTGGTGCACTAGTATTCAAATATACAATCATGTGAACACAATACACGCTTCTTTAGTTCTCACACAATATCTGCTTCTTTACTTCTCACATATAACTATGCACTCTCACAATCACTCTAATAAAAAAGAGAGGTGGGACTAGAACTTAAGGAAAATATTCACTTGTAAATAATAACATCTTATCTTTAATCACTGGGCCGCTTACACCTTTTTAGAATAAGCATAGGAGTGTACAAATATATCCCAACTATAAATATAAGTAAAAGTATGCAACTTGCCAAAGATAACTCCTCCAAAGAGGATGAATAAGTTAAAGAAGCATAACATTCTAAAATAAACCGAGTTTAGCTCAAGTAATCTCTCCTCCATGCCATGGGCTCTCTTCTAGATGAAAATAGGATAATTAAAATATGCAAGTCCTCCAAAATAATACTCTCCAAGTTCATGCACTGCTATGATAAACATAACATGTGTAATTAAGGAAATTCCCTAAAAGCATCCCCCTTCCTTAAATAGCTCCCCATATCATGCAACTCCCCATATCATACATTATGGATATAGACATGAATACCATGTATAATTAATGAAAGTGGACAAGAATAGGCCTCCCTAGCTCATACGCTCCATCCCTTGACTTAAATTTTTTTTTTCTTTTTCAAATGTCAACAATATCAAGTTAAGAAAGTGGGCATTCCCATGTTAGGCCAAAAATAGAAAAGCAGAGCCTCCAAAAATGTCAACAATATCAAGTCAAGAAAGTGGGTACTCCCATGTTAGGCCAAAAATAGCAAGGCAGAGCCTCCAAACATGTCAACAATATCAAGTCAAGAAAGTGGGTACTCCCATGTTAGGCCAAAAATAGCAAGGAAGAGCCTCCAAAAATGTCAACAATATCAAGTCAAGACAGTGGGTACTCCCATGTTAGGCCAAAAATAGCAAGGCAGAGCCTCCAATAGGTCACACGAGAGCCTCTTAAGTGTAATGTACCATCTCCTAATAAAATTAATATTGAATCAAAGTCCAAATGTCACTCTAACCATGAACTTCCAAAAATAGTAGGTTCCAAAATGTAATCGATCCTTGAAAAATAAAAGTCCTCATAGTGGTTTGAGATTTTGCATTAATACTCCATGCCATATTGGGTACTAAAACATGTAATCACCCTACCTGCCATCCCTTTACTAAAAGTAGCTTACTAAAAATAAACCCCAAAACAACAAACTTTGATGTAGCTATAATTTGAACCATAGGACAATCTTCAAATCGGGTCCTCAAAAATATAATGGCTATGGTATTCCAACTACTCTCATAAATCATAAAAGAGAAGCTTCTAAAACTTGCTACAAGATAAATGTAAACATGGCTACGATGTTCCAACTAAGGCTCATAAAGAGAAGCTTCTAAAACTTGCTACATGTTAAATGTAAACACACTTGCACTCCATCTAAAGTGGGAGGAAATGTGTTTGTTGACTTACGTGAGTCCTAGGAGAAAATATGAGGATGAGGGTGTTCCCATGGAGATGGTAACAATTTTCGGCAAGATGTAGGCGTGGAATTGGATTTCCTGAAACACGAGCTCGATTGAGGATTATAATAATCCTCAATCAGGATTTGGAGCTCAATGGATGGTTAGCTCGATCAAGCTAGTCATGCATAAAAAATGTTTAAATTTTATATATAAAAAAATAATATTAGCTCAAAATTGAGCTAATGTTTTTTTTTTCCATGTAAAATTAATTAATTAATTATTTTTATTGTTATTTTTATATTTCGTTTAAATATTAATATTAATACCCAATATTTAAAACTGTATCAATTTCAAATCTTTTAAATTCGTCAATTGAGTTAATATTATTTTTTCCATATAAACTTTAAACATTATTTTAATGATTATTATATTTTTATTTACTTTAAATATTAAATAGTAATACATAATATTTAAAACTATAGCTATTTCAAAAATTTATGAATCTAAAAAGATTCAAAAATATTTGAAATATTTAAAACCAAAGCTATTTCAAAATTTTATGAATCTAAAAAAATTCAAAAATATTTGAAATATTTAAAACTATAGCTATTTCAAAAATGTATGAATCTAAAAAGATTCAAAAATATTTGAAATAACTATGATTGTAAATATTATCTATTATTATTTAATATTTAAACAAATAAAAAATATAACAATCATAAAAATAAATAAATTTTATATGGAAAAAATAATATTAGTTGTAATAGTTTAGTCGAGCTATTCAACCAATATTATTTTTTACATATCAAATTTAAATTTTTTATGATTAAATAGCTCAATCGAGATTTTAGCTTAACTGTAGTTAAAACCTCAATTGAGGTATTTAAAAAATCGCTTCAACTCTTGATCAGGGTTTTTAATACCTTGATCAAGCTAATAGCCGGATCGAGGACTTTAAAAATAAGACTTTAGCCCTTTTTTCGTGCAGATTTAATTTTAATGACACATTTTGCAGGCATAAACCCTATCATTAATTGTACCTTAGATGGCGAACTTCATGTTGGTGGATTCACTAACTAATCGTCTATCATATAGCATATGAGTTACATGTTTTTGAGTTTGTATGATATATATATTTTTAATATTTCTTTTAAAACTTACACCTAAAGACCATTTCCACAACTTCGAAGTAGCTCAAAGAAAAATCAACAACATAAAATGTATACAACCAATTTTTCTTTTAAATATATAATTTTGGTTTTCAATTTTTGTAAGGAATTAAAAAAAAATTTACATGCACACAATTGTGTACAAAATGCGATTAAAATTTTAAATGGCCAATTTCAAAAATTAATAAGAAATATAATTTTCTAAAATAATTAAAAAAATGTGTGCCACAATGCATTTTGTGAAGATTATAGATATATAGATATATATGAAAAGTATACATTTATCATTAAATTATTTTACATGCACACAAGTCACTTGTTAACTTTTCTTTAAATTTTCACGAACAAACATTTCATTAAATGCAAATTTGATACATTAAATGATATTAGTATTTGAAAACAAAATATAATTGGAAAGACAACATAATTTCCTATAATTTGTTTTTTGTTGCATGTCAAAATTCACAAGGAATTGATGAGTTTCAAGGAATTTGATTTAATTAATGAGTAAGATATCGAATTTTCATTGTTAATTTTGACAAAATGTGTTACCTATTTTCAAGGATTGAGCCAACAAAAAATTGCAAAAGTCCATGATATGCTAGTGTTGTTGGCATCCCTATGTATGCAATGAGTTGTAAGTCTATATACATGGAAAATCTATGGATTGATCATTGGTCAACTATCAAGAGGATCTTTAGGCACCTATAGGGCAATAGTGACTATGCTATTTGCCATAAGAAGATGGTACAAAAAAGTTTCAAATGCATGGGTTTGTTGATGCTCATTGGGCATATGATATGGATAATGAAAAGTCTATCAATGTGTATATATTTACATTATTTAAAGGAAATGTGAATTAGAGGAATAATAAACAACAAGTGGTTACCCATTCTAGAATTAAACCAAAGTACATTGTAGTGTTAAAGGCTTCCAAGGTAGTTTTTTGGTTGCAACATGATGCAAAGATATTAGAGTTGATTATGACCCATATCTATTTGTTGTGACAATTAGAGTGCAATTTCTTTGTCATAGAAGTCCAAGTTTCATACATAGACAAAACATATCATAGTGAAATTTTACAATGATTAAAGAAGTAGTAGGGGGAAGTAATTATACTCAAGGTTAGAATACATGATAATGTGACAAAATATTTAACTAAGGTAGTGGAGGGAAGAAAAGTGTTTACTGTCCGGGCAAGGTAGGGATTAAACATTGATCATATCACTTCTAAATTTACACTTTTATGTTTTAGTAATAGACTTAGACATTCAAATTCTTTGAACTAAATAAATTCACGATAATGTTAATAAAATCGTTAATTCTTGAATATTCTAATAAAACATTAAAAGATTGATATTCTTGTATTTCTATTTTTTTTTGTAATTTCAGAGACTAATCTATTGAATCAAAATAATAATACAATAAAAAATACAAATCATAATGGCAATAATGTGAACATAATGTAGCAGAGAGAGAGTTAAGACCTGCCCCTCGAGGGAATTCAGGCTTTTACAGTTAAATTGATCCTCCATGTAGAAGTGAAAATAGATCATAGTGATTGCAAAATTAATAGTGCTAAAGCAAAAAAGCCTTGGAAATCAGGACAAGGATCCAACATACCCAGGAATGATCAAAACCAAAGGTAAGGAGGATATGTTTGATGAAGTTCCAATTGATTTTATAAAAGGATTTGGAGAGATCCAGTATAAGGAGCATACCGAGATTTTTGGAGGTTTTAAGGGAGTGGATAAATTCATGAGCAAGGATGATACCATCGAGGATATAACATCCTTCCACGTACCCAGTTTGTTCAGGGAAAATGAGGTGAGGGAGGAGAGACTTGAGGTGATTGGTAATGATTTTAGTGATGATTTTGTAAAGAAAATTGCAAAGAGATATAGGCCTGTACTTACCAGGAGTGGCGGCTTTGTCTTCTTTGGGAATGTGAGTGAGGAAGGTGGCATTGAGTGTTGGAAGCATTGCAATATTCCTCCACCACTTCCTAGATTTCGTGTTTGAGCATATCCCAACATAAATGAAAGAAATCGATAGTAAAACCGCTTAGTCCTGGAGCTTTATCCTCCTTCATTTGTTTGATAGCCATTTCCACCTGTTGAAGTGTAGTAGGTCTCACGAGTATGGCATTTTGATCATCCGTCACCAAGGAGGGGATGTGTGAAGTTACATGTTGAATGTATGCTTCTCGATCCTGATAATTTTTTGTGAGCAAATATTCATAGAATGTGACAAGTTCTGCTTCTATGTCCTTGTAAATTTCTAGTTTGGTGCCATTTGTGTTTTTGAGATGGGTGATGTGATTGTGCATGCGATGTTGGATAGTGGGGCGATGGAAGAAAGAAGTGTTGCGCTCCCCCTCCTATAGCCATTTGATTCTGTATTTCTGCTTCCATAGTATCTCTTCCTGTCTGGATCACTCCTCTATCTGGGAATAGATTCGTTGCTCCTGTTTATTCATCTTCTGTGTGCTACCTTTGGTAATGATATGTTGTTGAAGTTGTTCCATTTCCTGCTCGAGTTGATATTTGCAAGTGAAGATATTGTTGAAGGCGTGCCTGCTTCAGTATTTGAGATGGTTCTTTAAGTGCTTCATCTTCTTCTACATTCTAAGCATGCAAGAGGAACCAATGACCTGAGTAGTATACCACCAATCCTTGATCATATCAGAGAAATATGGGTGAGTGAGCCAAAATTTCTCAAATCGAAAAGGCTTTTTGTGCGCGGCCTCTTCTAGCTGCCAGTTTAAGCAAATGGGCCACTGATCAGAGCCCATGACAGGAAGAATGAAGGCTATGAGTTCGTCATTTATGAGCATCAGATGTTCGAAAATGAGGAAATGATCTAGCTTGGTGGTGATCTATGCAGTTCCTCCTTTGCAATTGTTCCACGTGTGAATTCCATTATTGGTTTCCATATCTACCTGGCCATTGTTATCAATAAAGTCCCTAAAGAGAAGATCTTCCTAAGAGAGTAAGTGGTTCCCCCTCATTTGTCCTTCAATGAGGTGATGATATTGAAATCCCCTCCAAGAATATCGAGGGGATAGGGTTGATCCTGAGTGCTTGAGGGGATAGGGTTGATCCATTGTTTTCTTTGCTTCCTTGGAGCCGTTGTTGATGATCCCAAGTCTAGCATGAGCTTTGGATGAGTTTAAAATGTCTGTCAGCAGCTAGATTTGGTTGGGGGCTATTGCATGTAGTGTATTACTTTTGCAGGAATCTTCCAGTGCTAATAGATCCAGATCTCCTAGCTCTATGTCCCCCATATCCTTGTCCATTAAGACATATATATCTTGGGTGGAGGTGAGAATGTCAAGGTGAAGAATGCTTTCTTCAGGATGTTGGGGTTGTTTGGAGGGATCAACCCTTGGGTTCTCGCCGGATTCTGCTGCTTTCTTTCCTTTCTTTGTTTCTTGATGGAGTCACTTCATTGCAGGAGGTGCTTCATCTTCTCCAAAATTTTGTTTGTCATATTGAGTAGCAAGTGCTTCAAAGCTGTTGCTAGTGGTGGGATTAGAGGGTTTACTAATGGTGGGATTTTTCTTGCCCTGTTTTCTTCTATTCATGAATTTTTTTAAACCCTCTTCATCCACATTAGGGTTTTGTTTTTGCTTAGAGGAGGCTCTGTTTTGAGCGAAGTCCCGATATAGATGTCTATGTTCATGGAACTTCTGCATCTGAAAGGCGCATGCTCATAATCTAGCAGCTAAACCCATTCTGTTTCCTCATGTGCCAAAGTGACAGAGTCTGAAAGTGTTTTAGCTATGTGCATGTGACATATATTCGAGCATAGGATGCGTACCTTTGTTGTTTTGTTTGCTAAGTTATCTTGACAAATTCGCCCAAGGAGTTGTTGATGTCCTTGAGGGTTTCTTTTTCCCAGTAGTCCCAAGGAAGTGAGTGGAGACAAACCCATACTGGTACCCAGGAGAAGTTTTTGGTGTTTGGGTTGAATCGTTCGATCTAGTTTCTAAGAAATAGGCCCACGAAGTTGAATAAGTAAGGTCCTCTTTCCAGAATGTGATCTCTGTCCTCTAGCAAGGAGAAAATGATGGTAAAACACCCTTTGGAGCCTAATTGCAGGTCAAAATGCGCTTTTAGTTTAGATGGCGATCCAGTTGAGGAGAGCTCTTTCTGTGGGCCAGATGCCTATAAACTTCCCAATGAGGGAAAAAGTCTTCATGTAATCGATTCCGACGTTAATTCTGGAGGGAGGAAGGTTGATCCTAGGGTTTTCGGAAGATTTGGATATGCATGTATGAGTTTTAGGTTTGTTCGTAGCTGTGGTCAGATGCGGTCGCCCCGTCAATGTGCTCAGAGGTGTCAGGTTGCAGGGCTTCTATAGGCAGAGAGCTGCCAAAAAGCAGAGAACTGTCCTAGTGTTGCAAGGGGCTAGGAGGATCCAAGAGAAACTGAGAGGGACTAATGGTCCCTCCCGTATTGGTAGCCATGACTGAAAACAATGAAAAAAAAAGAAGTGGGAAGAACAAAGCTAGGTAATGGCGGCTAGAGGAAAACTGTACACAATCACGGGGAAGCCATCAAGCAGCTTGCCGAAACCCTAGGCGAAACCCATCTTGTATTTCTATTAACATCCAAATTATTTAACAATAACATTTCTATTTTTAATATTGATCATTATATTAGTTATTAAATAAAAACTTTTTAATATTTTATTATTATTATAATATATAAAATAATTTATTTATAATTTATCTAAATTTATAATAAATCTAGATTATTAAATTATTATTATTATTTTATGTAATACCACTAAATTATAACTCTTCATATCGGGTGATGGATAAATGTGTTGGATGAGATTAAATGGTGAATTATGTTAAATATTTACGAAATGGATAAATGTATAGATTATTAAATTATTGTTATTATTTTCTACAATACCACTCAATTATAACTCTTCATATCCGGGAGATGGATAAATGTGTAGGATGAGATTAAATGATGAATTATGTTAAAAATATAGATGAATAAATATAATAAGAAATATACACAATAATAAAATTAAATTGTGTGTTGTTTTTTTAATAATGTTTATTATTATTCATAATTTAATATAATGTGTTTTATACGTATTTTTATTAAGTTTTGTTTAGAGTTTAAGAGAAGTACGCAGGTAAGAATCTTTAGTGCATTGCTTTATATTTTTTAATAAAATGAATAACTTAAAATTGAAAACCTGATTTTATACTAGAGTTGAGTTGCAAATGAGTAAGTAGGGTTAGTTGAAAAGTGATATATATATATATATATATATATATAATTAGAAAAAAGAAAGTTGAAAGGGGAATTATATATATATTTTATGAATCATTATAAAACAAAAATAAGTAATTAAAATTAATTAAAAATTGACATATCTATATGAAAAACACAAAAATATATACTCATGGTTTCATCTTTTTTCCCATTTAGATATTGAATACACTTTTTATTTATATTGTGGCATATATATACAAGGAGTTTTAAACAGAGGACGATTTGACTTTGAGGCTAATTTTCCGTCGAAATCCGATGAATTTAACTCATAAAATCAGTAATTTATGTTGTTAGTTGGGCGATCTTAAGTGCAGAAATGAAATCGTGTGACACGAAAAACCCCCATCACGCACACTCTGTAAGATCTTGTAGTGTTTTTGCGCGTTTTGAAAATTCCGTGAAGATTCATGGCCAGAAATAGATAAAAACTAGCCCAAAAAAGAGAGAAATCCATCTCCTGTTTAGACAACTCGTATATAAAAGATAAGGGGCAAATTTTAAACATGCATGTTAAATTGAGTTTCATGAACATACAATTTATAGACAATTTAAATACAGTTTAGATGATCTCCAAACTGGTTGTTTCATAAATAATGAAACGAAAAATAATGCATTTCAATTTTAAAATAAAGGCTATATTAGACTATCTAATTGCAGCTGAGATAATTGTAGAAAGTACACCATGAGTATGGAAGCAAAGATCTGGCAAGCGCTTTCAGAAGACCTGTTGCTTTTGATTTTAGGAAGGCTACCAGTTAGATTTCGTGTGAAACTGAGGACTAGCTGTCAACGATGGCATTACTTGTTGTGTTTCCCTGAAGCTCTACAAAGAGGAATGAAAACTAATTTGTTTGTGATTCCCACGAGTTCCATCCCTATTTTTCTAGTTCAGATATTTACAAATTACAAGGAATGTGAAACATGGGTTATAGAAGGGGATGGTTCCTTAAACATCGACATAAACAATGCCTACTCTATCCAAAATTTATAGGCCCAACCACAATAATGTTCTCATCCTCCATTTTCATTTGGATGTTCTTAAGGCTCTCTTAATTATTTGAGGATTCTACACTTTAATGTTTGTTCTCCATATGAATATGCTTGAGCTTAACTAAACTATTGGAAGACTGTGTTCCCTTTTCCTTTTGAAAAAACTTTATTCTTGCAAGAATCTTTATTCTATCAAGTTCCCCTATGTTGCCTCTTCAATGAAAATTCAAGCAATGTTGGGTCATCAACTCTAGAACACCAAATTGCTTAGTGAAATCCTTCCAAATGTAATGGTAGAAATCATTTTCCTTTGAGGACTAGTGAAAAGCTTCATTGAATCACAAACTATGAATGTTAAGTTTCCATGAAGGGGCTCACAAGAAGTTTCTTCCCCTTTTGATTGCAACAAGAACTCTCACTTGTTGCTAAATTACAAATGTGTGTGCACTTCTATGAATGTGCATGAATTCCTTTTCAAATAGCTTCCCTCCCTGTGACCCTCCATGCAACCATATGTCAAGTCCATTATAAATTCCACATCTATTTTAAAACTTAAAAAACATTCATGAAATAGGAGCGTGTGAATGTTCTTGAAAGCACACACATGCTTCTAAGAACATATGCAATAAGATTTTGTGTGCATTCCTTTTTGTAAAACACAAATATATAGTCAATTACAATTTTGTGAGAAACCTCCAACATTAAATAATGAAAATGCATGATATAACGGAAAGAACAGAACACAAAAGGAATTTATTGATCGTAGGCCACTTCGAGGGGGAAACATCCCTTAATCAAGATCAATACAAATAACTTGTGGATTCCTTAATTGGCCTCAACACGTACTTATATACTAAATATAATCTAAACAACTATTACTTCCCATGAATGTGGGATAATACAATATACTCACAGGACGACTTACAAAGTGTATGCGTCCAACAACAATATACTAACGAAGTAAGGAGAAGGGTTGACACAGATTCCTAACATCCCCTCCCTCTTAAAAAAAATTTGTTCTCAAAGCTTTAGATGTGGAAATTGTTGTTGAATCTAAAGGAGTGGTTCCCATGTAGCATCCTCTGGTTGCATGTTGTGCCACTGAATTAATGCCTATGTGATGGATTGAGAGTGAAGCTTATGATTGTTCCTATTTAGGATGGCCTCTGGCTCCAAAATAATGGATCCTTCATTATCCAGTTCTGGTAAAATTGTTTGTTCTTTGATGTTGTTGCCAATAAATTTCTTAAGACAAGAGACATGAAATACTAGGTGAATGCGAGAAGAAGCAGGAAGTCCCGATTTATAAGAAACATACCCAATATTCTGAAGAACCTTATATGGACTATAGAACATTGGAGCCATGTTATGACGCCCTTTGAGTTTCAGGGAGGATTGCTTGTAAGGCTATAGACAAAGAAAAACCATATCATCGACTTGAAAAGTGTGCTCAAAACTGTGTTGATCAGCTTGTTGTTTCATTCAGTTTCTTGCCATGTGAAGATCATCCTGCAAATTGTGAATATTATGATCTCGATTTTGGAGAACCGTGCCAATTTCCAGAACTGGTGAATGGTTGGGGGTGTATGGAAGGAGCACTAGCAGTTCCCGACCATAAACTGCTTCATATGGACTCATTTTAGATGCAGTATGGTACGAGGTATTGTACCACAATTCAATGAGAGGGAGCCACTTTTCCCACTGATGTTGTTGTTCAAAGGTGAGGCAACGAAGATAAGTTTCCAAACATTTGTTGATAACTTCAGTATGACCATATGTTTGTGGGCGATACCTTGAATTCATATTCAGTTTGGTGCTAGTGTGGCGAAATAGTTTTGTCCAAAAATGACTTGTGAAAGTTGCATCATGGTTTGAGACACTGGAAGAAGGGATTCCATGAAGACAGAAGATCTGGTCCATGAAAATTTGTGTGACTGAGGAGGTGGTATATGGATGGATGAGGGCACAAAATGACTATATTTGGAGAGGCAATCAACCACAACCAAGATCACGGCCTTCCCTTCAAATTTGGAATATCTGTCCAAATCCGTGTAGAGATGGGAAAGGGTTCGAGCAATCTCAGAAGGAGTGTCTTTCACCCTTGTCGCATTGGTAGGTATCACATTTAACCACCATTTGAATTTCCCTTTTCATTACATTCCAAAATAAGTTACGTCGTGCGCGCTCATACGTTTTGAGTAACCTAGAGTGCCCTGCCGATGGAGAATCATAGAGTTCATAGAAGACATCCTGTTGAATATCTGTGTTATGGGGAAGCACCAGACGACCCTTTTATCTTAGAGAATAACCATCCCAATAGTAATTTGGTACATAACAAGGGTTATTGGCTAGCCGTTGGATGATTTCAGATAATGAAGAGTCATTGACATAGCCTTGCTAAATAGATTACAACCAATTTGGAATAGGCATAGAAATAACTGAAAGAGAAACATGGTCATCAAATGTGTGAGAAAGAGAATCCACTACAAGATTGTACTTACTCTTCTTGTAAGTGATATCATAGCCATAGCTCATGAGTTTCTGTTGCAGCTGCAACTTTTCTCCCCAAGTTTCTTAAATTTTGGGCCCCTCCTTATCATTTAAAGTTGTCTGATCGCGTGAGGTCTTGCTTTAACTTTGGTTGATTCTGAATATCAGATTGCGGCTTGTTTTCAAAGTTCGTTTGTGTTTGATTCTCGTGTTGGACCGCGGGTGTGAATTTGGAGAAGTCAAATCTTTGTCCTTTAAGGCCGCCTTTTCATAGGAGGAACGACTTTAGCTGTTGCTGATCCTTAACTGTTCAAAACACTTAAGTTTTCTTGAATTGGGTGTCTTTTTATGTTGAATCGGAAGCTCCAATCCTTCTCCCTTCCGCCGTTGCGGCTGCCAAAGCGGTTTGGCGTCCGAATTCTAAGTTTCCCCGACTGCCGACGCGCATTGATCTTTATTCGCCGTTTGCTGTTGCGGCCAGGAAAGTCTTTCCACGTCCGATGCCCAAACCATGTCGACTTCCGATTGATAACCTTCCCGCCTGCGTCGAGTATCTTTAGCCTTCTCTTGTCCACCGTTGCGGCTAGGAAATCCATTTGACTTCCGATGCCCAAACCATGCCGACTTCCGATTGAAGCGTTTCCCTCCTGCGTCGAGTATCTTTAGCCTTCTCTTGTCCGCCGTTGTGGCCAGGAAATTCTTTCCACGTCCGATGCCAAAGCTTGACGACTTCCGATTTATAACCTTCCCACCCAAGGCTTAATCGAGACTCTGTCCGGGTGCACCTGGCTATTTTCTTGTGGATTGACCGTTTCGAGTAGATAATTGTAATGTTTAAAATCCCATTCCAATGAATGATGCACCGTAATTGTTTGCAGGAGGAATTCAATGGACTGTTGAAGTGACCCGGAATGAAGGCTTAGCTTGGTCAAATCGAAACCGGCAGGGTCACAATGAAGACAAAGCGAAGAAAAGGACAAAACAAGAAAACGATAGAGGTACAGACTAGGAAGACCTATCAGTTACTGATCAGGAGATGAACGCTCACAGAAAATAATTGGGAAGACAAAACGGCCAGAAGAGGAAGCTGAAACGTTTGGAGAGACTGGAAAGTCAGACATTGGGGAATCCCTAACGATAGGGGGTGTAGTTTAAATACTATAAAGATAGGACTAATGAGGGACTTTTTCCCTCAAAAAATTTGTAAACTATTTTGGCTTGTAAGAGGAACTACTTCGTTTTACAAATCAGAAACTGCAATTTTGCCTACTGGAGAAAGCGAAATGTGGAATATATGAATGCGACTAAATGAATAATGTTGAAGAGGAACTATTTCGTTTTCAACTGTGTTTCATTTATTTTGAGAGTATTTAACTTCATGAACCTATGTTCTTGTTGAATGTTCTTCAGTATCTTTTGGGATGTTTTCCACTGTGAGTAATAAATGTTGTTCATCAAATAATCGGCTATTTGGTTGTTTAAATATCTGTAATTGTTCATGTGTTTTGAATGAAGTATCAGCTATCTGTAACTCTTCATAATGCACGTACAAAATGTATTACTCACCAATGAATGATAACTCTGCTCCCTAGGGATAGTTTAGGTAGTTAGTTTATTTTCGTGTTGTATGTGTTTTGGGTGCTTGTGAACCTTAAGACGAGAGGAAAGAACCTGCACATCACATTGGGACTGTTCCTTGCATCTTTAGCACCCTGCATTGTTAGTTAGGCACTTGCATATCATACATTAAGTCAAAAATACAAAATTCACGGTGGACCGGGCCGCAACCGGTAAAACCTTTGTTTTGTTACTTGACCTATGGTAGTCGGACCGCAAACCGGACGGATTCCCTATACCAAACAGTCAACGGGCTAGTTGGGAACGTTGATTGGGGAGAATCCCTTACTGTTGTTGCCTGCGAATTTCGGGGCCCCAATAGTTTTGGCGCTAGAAGGAGGGCCGCCAGTGTATGGCTGGCCGAGGAAACCCGTTTTCCCGAGACTATACCACCGGTAACAGTTCTGAAAGCAGCGGGTTTCATAATCCAATTCCTGAAGAAAGAGAACATCTATATTCTATTGGTAATGAAATTGTTAACGATCTGAGAAGACACACCAGGGCATACGTAAAGAAGCTTGGAGGTTTTCCAATCCTCCCTGAATTGCCCAAAAGAGAGTATAAAAAGAAAGATCGTCCTGTAGCGGAAGATTCAGTGTTGGTTGGAGACTGGGAAGAACTTGTAGAAACAACCTTACAAGAAGTTACACTACCGTTGAATCAAGAAGGTCCAGAAACCCCTCATAGTTCTCTTGCTCACACTCCAGTTGGTTCACCTCCTCACTCTCCACCTCTACTCATGGCTGGTGTAAACGCAAATCAACCACCTAACCCACCAAATCCACCACCTGCATGGAGAGCCAGATCACCCTTAAATCTTACACCCCCTTTACATGACATACCTCAAGCCTTTGAAAAGTTGCTGCCTAAATTCGACCCCACTGAGAAGATACTAGTAGATGATCATCTGCAGAGTTTTTACTTGGCAATAGAAGGATTGACGGCTGGGGAGCATGAAGATGTAGTCTATAGACTTTCCCCGCATACCCTTAAAGGAGATGCCACGTCATGGTACTTTGGATTTCCTGCTAACTCTATCCCTGATTGGGATACCTTTGAAAGAATTTCAGAAGTAAGTATGCAACTCAGAAAACTCATGCGGCTCTCATGAAAGGGTTGTGCGCGTTGAAGAAAGAAAGAAAAGAAAAAGTGCACAGTTTCACTTAAAGGTTTGCAACATATCTCAAGAACTTCTCTGAAACAGATAAGCCTTTAGACAAAGTTCTTATTGAATACTATACTTCAACTTTAGGTCCTGATTTGGCCATGTTTGCCAAAGGTAGGGCCAAACCTACCTTGATGAAAACTTATGAAGAAGCAGAAGTGGTGGAAGCTGAAAGAGAAAGCATTGAAGACTATCTAGAACAGTCTGGAGAGAAAGGCACAGGAAGAAAAGCCTTATTGTTCACTAAGCTTAAGGAAGAAAAGTCCCCAGATTTGGAAAATATGGCCAAAATGATGCAGAAGCTTTCCAATAAAATCATAGATATGGAGAAAGAAAAGGAAGCACAAAATTTTTATAACCCATATTATAAGAAGAGAGAGGATAATCACCAGTCTCAACCTCCTCCACACAATACTGCATCTATGAATTTAACAGAGGTAGGCTTGGATAATTTTTGCACATTCCACCAACAGCGACACTGTTATAGCAGATTTCACCACACTAGGTGAATCACACATTGTATGGCCTTCCCCTATCCCGCTGCAGACTCATTATTCCCTATGGACCATTTATTGTCTTTTGATGTATCATTGACCATCCCTAAAAACATTAGAAAAATGATATACACGGCCTTTTCCCCGATAACCGCGTACATATGCGGATATTCCCTCTATAGTCGCATACATCGAGATGTGTGCATAATCCAAAACTGTTGGACCGTTCCTTGTCTTGAATCCAACTCATATGACTCCTGGCCTTCCATATGCCTTGAGATCGCACGAATTCGACCTTTCAGTATCACTTTGAAAAGTTATATAAGGAACCATTGAGACATTGAAAACAAGAGGAGAGAATTGAGAGTACCGAAACTATAGTCCATTGTTGCCAGAACTATACTTGAGTCTGCATCCCTTGT
>LPNX010954333.1:189311-287377 GCA_001517045.1 Pseudotsuga menziesii
CACTCTGAGAAGAATTGTCCACAATGGATTAATTCGATGACGTTGGTCATGAATCAGCTGTTAGATTCTAGATTGACAGAAGAAGGAAATGAAGAAGGAAAGGAAAATTCTACCTCCACATCTACTAAAGAACAGGAAGAGGAAACCATGGATTTACGGAATTCTGTCTCACTATTTGATGCTAAAGAAGAAAAGACTCAGGGGTGTGAAGACGTTATGGAGACCAATGTAGCCACGAGGAGCCACGGGACGGTTAATGAAGACAATCTTATACTTCCAAAGATTAAAAGGTTGCAGAGAAATGTTAAGAAGAGATTTCAAGACAAATCTTTGGCTGATAAAATTCCAGAATTCACGATTACTAGCCAAAGTCCTAGACAGAATGATACAACGTCCAAGCCAAATGAAGGTAAGGGGAATGCTGATAGGCCTCATCCCACAGAACAACAGATGGATTATGACATTGTGGAGGATTTAAAGAAGATAAAGGCGAATGTTCCACTATTCGAGATGTGTAAAGTGCCGCAGCAAAAAGAAAGGCTGTTGAGAGCCCTTGAAACATCAGATGAGAAGACGCCCACTAACAATCAACCAGAAGAAGAAGAAGAGATTGGAGAGAACAGCAGTGGAGGTAAGTCCAAGCACAAGCTTCCACCTTTCCTCCTTACTTTTGAAATCTTTAACTACAATGTACATAATTGCTTGGTAGGTTCAGGGGCAACTGTTAATGTCATGCCGATATCTGTCTGTAAAAGAATCAATGGGTAGCCCAAGCCATCCCCGTGGAGAGTAGTTCAGTTGGACAGGACATATGTGAAGGTAATTGGTGAGATGGAAGATGTCCTAGTCCATCTGGCTTTAAATGATAAAGTATGCCAGGTCATTAACATCATGGTGGCTGATATACCAGATGCATACGGCCTTATCCTGAGCAGAGATTGGTCGGCCAAACTTAATGGATATTTCGCTTCTGATTGGTCACATCTGTGGTTTCCATTCAAAGGAAGTCCGAACCAGATCAAGATTTTAAGAGAGCCTCACATGAAGTACAATGTTACTCGACTTGAAGAGAAGAATGAACCTGTGGATTCTGTCTTGGGAAACTATTTTATTGAGTTGGAACCAGGCAATTACCAAGCAGAAGAAGCCAGCAACACATCTGATACCCAGCCTGATCTCCTTCGATTCTCATAGGCTGATGAGATTGACTGTAAAATAGTAGACTTAGCAGTAGGAATAGATTCGTTTTCAGTAGTTAATGATTTTTGGACTTTATTTTTCGATGGCTCTAAGACATTAGAAGGGTCAGGGGTCGGCTATGTCCTGATCGACCCACAGAAGAATAAACATTTCCTTTCATGTAGATTAGAGTTTGAATGTACTAATAATACTGCTGAGTACGAAGCACTGGTGCAAGGACTAAAGAAAGCAATTGAATTAAAGGTAAGTAATCTAAAAGTCTTTGGGGATTCTGAAATTATTGTAAAACAAATTCGGAATCAGATACATTGTATCTCTCCTCACTTAAAAGCTTACCAGAATGAGGTATGGGATTTGCTGAAATATTTTAATGCATTCAACATTATTTCAATTCCAAGAATAAAAAACGCAGCCGCTGATCTGTTGGCCACATTAGCCGCTAGACTCGTACCCACTAATAATCGATGTTCTATCGAATTGCTTTTCAGGCCCTCTGTACCTGATATGATTACGAACCTACGAATGTGTGATGACGACCAGCAGATCATAGAATGTTTAACGAATGATGAGGTGTTTAAAGGAGCGATCATAGACGATGAAGAGCATCAGGTTGAGATGAAATACGATAATTTCATTCCTAAAGGAGTCAAAACGTTGGAAAAAATGTTCGATTTAAATGAAAAATTCAGAAGACCACCCAACGTGAAGACCCACAGCTCATCTCTGCAGTTTGAGCTGATTAATTTAGGGACTGAAACAAATCCTAAGTTTGTGAATCTCGGCAAATGCTGTTCACCAAAAGAAAGAGACAAATTCATCAGTCTATTTAAACAATATAAAGATGTTTTCGCATGGACTTACGAAGATTTGAAGACATATGACACCAGCATCATCAAGCATGTTGTCCCCATTAAAGCAGGCGTCAAGGCATATCATCAACCTTTGAGGAAAATGCATCCGAAATTGGAACCGCTGATTCAAAGTGAAGTGAAGAAGTTATTGGACGCAAGAATCATCTTCAAAGTCAGACACTCTGAGTGGGTATCAAACCTGGTACCAGTAAGGAAAAAGTCTAGAGAAATCAGACTCTGTGTGGATTTCGGGAACTTAAACCGTGCATCAGATAAAGATAACTATCCTGTGCCACCTATGGAGCAGCTGCTACAGATGGTTTCAGGTTCTGAACTATTTTCATTATTAGATGGTTTCTCTGGCTACAATCAAGTATTAGTAGCCGAAGAAGATAGGTTAAAGACAACGTTCAGAACTAAATGGGGAACCTTTGCCTATAGAAGGATGCCTTTTGGGCTGATTAATGCTGGAGCAAAATTTCAAAGGGCTATGGACATAGCCTTCCGCGGATTGATTGGATGAAGTGCTGTAGTGTACCTTGATGACATTACAATATTCTCAAAGAAAAGAGAAGAGCACATGTTTCACTTAAAGCAAATTTTCGAACGATGCCGGAAATATGGCATCTCCCTAAATCCTAAGAAGTGTGTATTCGCTGTCACGGAAGGAAAGTTGTTGGGCCACATAGTTTCAAAGCAAGGGATCTCCATTGATCCAGAAAGAACTAAGGCTATTGAACAAATCCCCTTGCCCCATAATAAAAAGGGGATGCAATCCTTCATGGGAACCATAAATTTCGTACAAAGGTTTGTGCCCGATTTCACCCAGACTGTTAAGCCGCTGCAGCAGATGGTCAAGCAGAATGCACAGTTCAAGTGGACAGAAATTGAGAAGAATGCTTTCAGCAAAATCAAGACGGCTGTTGCGCATGCACCCTCTTTGAAAAGCCCAGATTTTGATAAAGACTTTATTTTATATACTTTTGCATCCGATGATTCGCTTGCCGCTGTGCTTACGCAAAAGGAAGAAGGGGGGGATGAATTCCCAATCTCCTTTATGAGTACTAGTCTACAAGGGGCTGAATTAAACTACCCAGCCATTGACAAGCAAGCTTACGCAGTATTTAAGGCAGTGAAGCAATTCAAGCCTTATATATTAAAAGATTGAACCAAAGTAATAGTCCCATACCCAGCTGTAAGATCCCTTCTCATACAGAAAGAGTTAGGAGAAAGAAGGGGAAACTGGGTAACGGCTCTTCAAGAATACGATCTTGAATTCAAACCAGCCTCTATAGTGAAAGGACAAGGATTGTGCAAGCTTATGACTAAAAGTGGGAACAATGAAGAGCAAGCATGGGAGGATGAGGCCGAATTACATGTAATGGATGTATGTCCTTTGTTTACAGCTCCCGAGTCTTGGTATAGAGACCTTGTGCATTACCTGCAGTCAAGGTTGTTACCAAAACATTGGAATTCCAAGCAAAGAAGAGCACTGCGTCTTAAATCGGCCTCCTATCAACTTGTTGAAGGAGTATTATTTAGAAGGAATTATGACAGGGTTCTCCTCAGATGCCTAGAAAAAGAAGATGCAAAGAAAGTAATGTCAGAATTACATGATGGTCCTGCTGGGGGACATTATTCAAGAGACACTACAGCCCACAAAATCCTTAGAGCTGGTTACTATTGGCCTACTCTCTTCAAGGATGCACATGCACATGTCAGGAAATGTGACAATTGCCAAAGGTGTGGTGGAAGACAGCCTAAAGCAGCAGCACCCCTAAAGCCTGTGATGATCACAGAACCATTCGAGCAATGGAGGTTGGATATTATTAGAGAAATAAAACCGAATTCTTCTCTCCAACACAAATACATTCTGACTGCAACTGATTATTTCACTCACTGGGTCGAAGCTATCCCGCTGTGCAAGATAAATGAAGATGAAGTCATTAGCTTTCTACAAGATCATATCATGACCAGGTTTGGAGTTCCAATTTCGTTAGTTTTTGATAATGCTAAATACTTTTCATCAATTAAATTAACTGCTTTTGCTCATGATAAAGGAATGAAATTGCATTATTCTGCTAATTATTACCTACAAGGGAATGGCCTGGCTGAATCCTCTAACAAAAATCTGATTAGAATTATGAAGAAGACTGTGGTAGAAAACCAGAGGAGTTGGCACTCAGCACTACCAAACGCCCTGTGGGCTAATAGAGTCACCCCCAAGTCTGCAATAGGAGTGTCTCCTTATACCCTTGTCTATGGAAAAGAAGCCATTCTTCCTCCCAACATCATGCTACCATCTTCCATACTAGCTCAAGAGTCTAGAGGGTCTGATGATGAAGTTTTACAGATAAGGATATATAATCAACTGAAAGCAGAAGAGGCTAGGTCTAAAGCTAAAGAACGCTTTAAGCAACAACAAGAGTCAGTTAAGAGATGGTTCGACAAGCACAAAGCTGGGACAAAAGACTTTGAAGTAGGAGACTTAGTCCTCAAGTGGGACCACCCCCACGATGAGAAGGGAAAGCATACCAAATTCCAGCAGTTGTGGGTAGGCCCCTTTCAGATTGCAGCCAAGCTTGGTCCGTCTACTTACAAGTTGTAGGATCTACAGGGGTGGGAAGAGAACTTGCCAGTAAACGGTTTGGTTCTCAAGCCTTATTTTTCTTGAGTCTTTTTTATTTCTTCTGTCTTGTATGTAAATAACCCATCTGGTATTCTTTTGAGTCATGTTTTTCAGTTTGCTTTAGTTTGATTTTTCTTGTTTTCAATAAAGGGGACGAACCTGCGGTTGCATGGGGAGCATCAGAATTTTTGGGAGTGATAAACAATTTAGTGATCAGATTGTGGGTTGTTGTTTATATTAAATATTTTCTTCCAGCTTAGTCATTTTCTCGAATAATTCTGTGCGCATTGAAGTCCTGCTTAATCCCTGTATAATAAACCAGGTTCAGAGAGTCTGGAACACTATGTTGGGGCTCCATCCACGTCACACTTAAAATCTCTAGGAGATGATAGCTGAGGACCCATGGAAAGAAGCAAGGTGAACAGTATATTAAATATAAATGATCCCATGCCAAGAAACGAATGCCAAAAGGCAGATAAGAATCAAATAACTCATATGAAAAGCATCATACATCAAAGCAGATGCTGAATCATAAGTACTAAATTGCCGAAAGATCCTCTCCGTCCGTGAGCTTAAACTTGAAATACACCACTCACACAAAAGGACACTATGGGATAGAGGATCCTGAATCAAAATTCAGTAAGAAAGGCATGTAAGCAAACTCATATGAAAAGGGACAAAAGTCCAAAAGTACAAAAGTACTCAAATGGCATGGGAATGAGGAACAAATGAATATTTCTATTTACCATATGCTACAATCCTGTGGTGTCCAAAGCTATCAGCCACCTGAAGACAAAGGTAATAATGAAACTCATCCTCTAGCCTCAGCATAGTTATCTGGACTTGACTATTCTGGTTTCCCCTCTCCCTAATTGGACTGTCATCAATGATTAAGGGTACACACTTAGGTCATTTGAGAAATCCATATTGCTGGAAGAATTCAAAATGATGCTTTTGCTGTTAAATAGTTTGTCACTCAAAGATTAATCGCCCAGAGATCTAGGTTCACCAGGTAATCGCCAATTGTTGCAGCTGCAACTTTTCTCTCCATGTTTCTTAAATTTTGGGCCCCTCCTTATCATTTAAAGTTGTCTAATCATGTGAGGTCTTGCTTTAACTTTGGTTGATTCTGAATATCAGATTGTGGCTTGTTTTCAGAGGTCGTTTGTGTTTGATTTTCGTGTTGGACCGCGGGTGTGAATTTGGAGAAGTCAAATCTTTGTCCTTTAAGGCCGCCTTTTCGCAGGAGGAACGACTTTAGCTGTTGTTGATCCTTAACTGTTCAAAACACTTAAGTTTTCTTGAATCGGGTGTCTTTTTATGTTGAATCGGAAGCTCCAATCCTTCTCCCTTCCGCCATTGCGGCTGCCAAAGCAGTTTGGCGTCCGAAGTCTAAGTTGCCCCGACTGCCGACGCGCATTGATCTTTATTCGCCGTCTGCTGTTGCAGCTAGGAAAGTATTTCCACATCCGATGCCCAAACCGTGCCGACGTCCAATTGATAACCTTCCCGCCTGCGTCGAGTATCTTTAGCCTTCTCTTGTCCGCCTTTGCGGCTAGGAAATACATTTGACTTCCGATGCCCAAACCATGTCGACTTCCGATTGAAGCGTTTCCCGCCTGCGTCAAGTATCTTTAGCCTTCTCTTGTTCGCCGTTGCGGCCAGGAAAGTCTTTCCACGTCTGATGCCAAAGCTTGCCGACTTCTGATTTATGACCTTCCCGCCCAAGGCTTAATCGAGACTCTGTCCGGGTGCACCTGGCTATTTTCTTGTGGATTGACCATTCTAAGTAGATAATTGTAATGTTTAAAATCCCATTCCAATGAATGATGCACCGTAATTGTTTGCAGGAGGAATTCGATGGACTGTTGAAGCGACCCGGAATGAAGGCTTAGCTTGGTCAAATTGAAACCGGCAGGGTCACAATGAAGACAAAGCGGAGAAAAGGACAAAACAAGAAAATGACAGAGGTACAGACTAGGAAGACCTATCAGTTACTGATCAGGAGATGAACGCTCACAAAAAATAATTGGGAAGACAAAACAGCCAGAAGAGGAAGCTGAAACGTTTGGAGAGACTGGAAATTCAGACATTGGGGGATCCCTAACGATAGGGGGGTGTAGTTTAAATACTGTAAAGATAGGACTGATGAGGGACTTTTTCCCTCGAAAAATTTGTAAACTATTTTGGCTTGTAAGAGGAACTACTTCGTTTTACAAATCAGAAACTGCAATTTTGCCTGCTAGAGAAAGCGAAATGTGGAATATATGAATGTGACTAAATGACTAATGTTGAAGAGGAACTCTTTCATTTTCAACTATGTTTTATTTACTGTGAGAGTATTTAACTTCCTGAACCTATGTTCTCATTGAATGTTCTTCAGTATCTTTTGGGATGTTTTCCACTGTGAGTAATAAATGTTGTTCATCAAATAATCGGCTCTCTGGTTGTTTAAATATCTATAATTGTTCATGTGTTTTGAATGAATTATCAGCTATCTGTAACTCTTCATAATGCACGTACAAAATGTATTACTCACCAATGAATGATAACTCTGCTCCCTAGGGATAGTTTAGGTAGTTAGTTTATTTTCGTGTTGTATGTGTTTTGGGTGCTTGTGAACCTTAAGACGAGAGGTAAGAACCTATGCATCACATTGTGATTGTTCCTTGCATCTTTGGCACCCTGCATTGTTAGTTAGGCACTTGCATATCATAGATTAAGTCAAAAATACAAAATTCACGGTGGACCGGGCCGCAACCGGTAAAACCTTTGTTTTGTTACTTGACCTACAGTAGCCGGACTGCAAACCGGAGGGATTCCCTATACCAAACAGTCAACGGACTAGTTGGGAACGTTGATTGGGGAGAATCCCTTACTGTTGTCACCTGCAAATTTCGGGGCCCCAACAGTTTGCTAACCCATTTTTGTTGTGTTGGGGATGAGACCCGTTGCTCTAGGAAATATTTCAGACTCTAGTGATCAGTCTTGACGTAGAAATGCTTACTAATAGGTGTGGCCACCACTTCTGTACTGAATGCAAATAGCCATTATTTCCTTCTCATATGTAGAGGCGAATAAATTCTTACCGAAAAGGAATTTGTTGGTGAATGCAATGGGATGTTCATCTTGAAGGAGAATAACACAAAGTCCATTGTCGCAAGCATCACTCTCAATAATGAAGGGCTTGGAAAAATTGAGCATAACTAGAATAGGTGTTGTACACATAAAATGTTTCAGTCTATCAAATGCACACTCAGTAGTATGTATCCATGTAAAAGCATCATTTTTAAATCGAGTTGTTAATGGAGCTACAATATTCCCATAATCCTTGAAAAACTTGCGGTAGTATCCAGTCAATCCCAAAAAACCACAAAGGATCTTGAGTGTTTGAGTATACGACCAATTTTTATGGCATATATTTTGGTAGGATCCATAAGAACCCCTTGTGATGAAACAATATGCCCAATATACTCTACTTCCTCCTGCCCAAAAAGAAATTTAGACTATTTGGCACGGAAATGATGATCACTGAAAAATTGTAGTACAATATCCAGATGCTAGAGATGCTCAACCCATGTTTTACTATAGATGAGGATATCATCGAAGAAGACCACAATGAAGTTCCACAAGTAGGGCCGCAATAATTTATTCATCAATTCCTGGAATGTGGAAGCAGCATTCGTTAGGCCAAAGGGCATGGCCAAAATATCATAGTGGCCATTATGTGTGCGAAAAGTCATTTTAGGGATATCATCCTCATGAACTCGAATTTGGTGATACCCAGAACGAAGATCCAACTTGGAGAAAAAATGAGCACCATGAAGCTCATCAACAACATGAATTGGAAACTTATCCTTAATTGTGATGTGATTAAGTACTTGAAATTCAATGCAAAGGCGCTATGACCCATCTTTTTTTCAAACAAGAAGAACTAGTGAATAAAAGGAACTGGTACTAGGGCGAATAATACTTTGCTTCAGTAAGTCCTAAACAAGCATCTCAATCTCTGTCTTTTTGTGAAATAGGTAGTGATAGGGTTTGATGTTGGGACGGATGCTTCCAAGAGGAGTGGAATATGATGGTCCTCTGGTCTTGAAGGTGGCAATCCCATTGGTTCAACATAGACACATTCATATCGATCCAAAATTTGTTGTAGATCCAAGGGAGTAGTGGAGACCACTGATGGTTTCATATGAATGGAATGGCACTAAGCGATGACACCATGTGAATTATTCTTAAGGATCTTTTCCATGCGACATGAATTGATGATGCCAAGAGACCCTGATTGTAATCCCTTCAATGTTATTTTTTCCCATTGACTGAAAACTGTATCCAAAATTCAACAAAATCCCATAAGATGGGTCCACGTGTGCATAACCATTGAGCGCCCAAAACCACATCACATCCGCATAAGGGAAAGGCAAATATGTCAGAGCACAAGTTATAATATCCAATAGAGATACTCACATTGTGACACTTCTCCTTGCAAGGTAAGGTGCCCCCATTGGCAATCATGACTTCAAAGCTGGAGCAAGAATGGACAAAACAATCAGCTTGTTTGGAGATCTGAGGGTCAATGAAGTTATGCGTGCTATAAGAATCAATGAGTATTGTAAGAGGTAGCTTCTTGAAGAAACCCTTGACCCACATGGTTTGTGACTTTGGATAATGCATGGAGAGATATCTCTGGGTGGTCATACTGAGAATTAGGAGGGTCAACAGGAGGCTGCAGAATGTCGACATGATCATCTAATGGATCTTGAGCATCTTCACAAATTTCAGGTGCACGCAGAGAATCCACATCTAAGAGATGGAGCTTTTGCTCAGCACATCTATGTCCCCGGGTGAATTTCTCATCACAATTATAACAAAGCCCTTTTTCTCTACGTGCCCGCTTCTGCTACAAACAAATGCTTGACAGGAGTGGTTCTAGGAGTTGGAATGATTGGGGGTCTTTGAGAAACCATATTTTTGAATGGGACAAAAGAGGATTTGGAGCGTTGTTGAGATATGATATTGTCCTCTGCCAACTAAGCCAACCCTAGATCTTCCATCATTGTGCTGGGACATAACATCTTAACCTCATATCAGATCACATCCTTCACACCACTAATAAAACAACTCTATAATCCTTTTGTGTGATTGGTCAGTTTCTCAAATTCTATCTAATACTCTCTCACAGTCCTAGTTTGGCGAAGTTTAGTGAGTGCTCCTATGAAGTCATCAAAAGCACTAGGGACAAATCGTTGCAAAAGGAGTTCAAAAAAATATGTCCATTTGGATCTCCATGAGCCTTGATGTACCAACGAAACCATTGAAGGGCTTCATGTTCCAAATGAAAGGATGCAAGTGAGACTTTGTTGACATCAAAAGTTTTATGCAGACTGAAGTATTGTTATGCCATGTATATCCATCCAACTAGATCGTCACCATTGAAGCGAGGAAAATAAGCTTCAGCCCATGAAAATTGCTGGAAGGAGAGAACCCAATGTCTGCAAAAGACTTTGGTTGTCATCTATTGTTCATGGTTGAATGGTGAAAATGGAGGCCAAGAAGTTTTCATCTAGATATTGGAGTTTGGTCTTTAGGGAGGCAAGTTCATCTTCCATTTGTTTGTTTTCTCTTGTGCGGGTGACAACCATAACCAGGAGTTTTTTATTTTATTTTATTAGCGGGGTGGGGGGGGTGAGGGGAGAATGGGTAGAAAAACAAAAACATAATTTTTTTTAGAAAATGAAAATTTGGAGTTTGAAAAAACTATGATGGGTAATTGGGGTTTGACTAGGTTTTGGACACTTTCTGAAAGTCAGGGAAGAAGAAAATGGGGATTTCTAAAGTGGGGTAAAAGAATGGGAAAATTTGTCTAATAGGGACAAGGACACATAAATAGGAAATGGATGGTGTGGAAAAATTTGAAGGTGATTGGGTGAGAATCAAAGAAGTTGTGGCAAACCCTAAAAATAGACAAATGTGGGATTTTTGGCTTCAGAAAGTGGAATTTGGGATAGGGTCCTAAAGGAAGGAAATAGAATGGAATTACAGGGGTTACAGAGAATTTTCAAGGGAAAAAGAGCTAAAGCAAAGAAGATATGGAAAAAAAACATAAATTTATACTCCTTTTTTGGGTGGAATTGATATGTGACGGATGTGGACATATGTAATATGCGATTTATCAACTGGAAATAGATATGGACCCGAAGTATGTTCAACTTCCTAAAGGTTCATTGGATTCACTCGACTACCAATGTTGTCTAATGTCTCATGTATTGGGGCAGTACCCCTCACTCCATGACTTAGGTAAAACTACTAACCGCTTTGCCACAAACGAAATCTCTTGGTTTACCTCACGGTTGGGAACTAGTCAATTCGGTAGGGGTTGTTTCCCTTTTTCGCTGGAAGGTATTCTCAATGGCCTACTACTTTGGGGTTCATTTGGTACTCCTCACAATGATTTTTAGGTCTATGCTCAAGTACTTCCCAGAATTAAGCAGATAGGGGTTATTCCCTTATCTGAACTTGCAATTGAAATGAACAATACATATGCAAAGAAGAAGAACTACTGCAATAATCACAGGGCCGGGAAGGAACTGGGACATAATTTGTTTTTGGAAAAAATTTCACCCAGAGATCCCAAGAAAATGTTCTGATACAAGATGTGAGAAACATGCGACAATAAATAATGAAAATGCACGATATAATGGCAATATCATAACACAGAAGGAATTTATTAATCGCAGGCCACTTTGAGGTGGAAAAATCCTTGGAGCAAGATAAATACAAATAGCTCATGGATTCCTTGATTGGCCTCAACGCGTACTTATATACTAAACCTAATCTAAAAAACTATTAGTCCTTGTGAATGTGGGATAATACAATATACTCACGAGACGACTTACAAAGCATATGTGTCTAACAACAATATACTAACGAAGTAAGGAGAAGGGTTGACATGGTTTCCTAACAAATTTTTATTCAACACTCCCAAACTTACAATTACTTTTATGCATCAAGCTATTGTAAGTGAATTCTAGGAGGAGCTTCAATCATCTCTTGCCAATTTCTAGGGAACATTTGTAGGTAATTTTTTTTCTTTCCATTGTTATAATTTTTACATTTTTTTTTAGATTTAGAAAAAAATATGTTGTTATTGTCGAATTACAGTTATTGTTATAAAAACATGGTGGAAAACCCCATCACAAACAAAAACCAAAATACTAACCCCCACACAAGGCATATGCAATGAAATAAATCAATGTTTAGATGAGCTTAAAAAATTAATTGGAGATCTTATGAGCACAAGAGAGTCATCTTTCCTTTCACTATACACTTACCTTGACAGCATGATTACGTCCATTGGCCATGTATGTCTACAATTATTCGATATATTCGAATATAAGGAAAGGATACGAGAGTTTTATTCAAGTGTATGTTAAGATTAGTCAATAATCCTCCTTGTCCACCTTGGTTTATTTTAGTAGTTTGATAGATTAGGATAATGTTATCACTTAATTAGTGCCTTGGATATGTTATATGGCCTCCTTATAAACTTGATGCGCCCTCATGCATCAATTTAGGAGCTCTAGAGACAAATCCCTAGATTTTAGGAGTCCACACTGAGTTACAAGAGTCGTACCTTTAATTAACTCTCACCTGAGTGGAGTCAGCCTCTAATGACCACATTCAGTTCACCCTTAGTTAGACCATGTGCCTCCTTTGCATGTTTTTTGGATAATATGCACCCATTTTTGTCTCCCAGTGTCAATTGAATGATTTATAATTGATTTAGTTATCCTGAGTTGCAATAGTTAGTCTTCAGTGATAATTTTTCCATTTCTAGTCATGTCTATAGTCTGAGATTCGAATTCCTCCTGGGTAATTCAAGTTATCTCTTTTGTATTATATTATGTGTTTACACATATTAATGTAATATGACACCAGTTATGGTTTCTTTTTGAGTTTTCCTTTCATGTTCAATTTTCCAGTGATTTCTAGCAATTTTTCACTGCAATTATTTTCCTTAATTCATCTTTCACAGTAAGGTTCAATTCAACTTGAAGATATTGTGGAATTGATAATTTTACATGGTATAAGATCTCTACATAGCTATATTACCTACGAATTGAGATTTTTATGCAAGTTTTGTGAAGAATTGTGTTGTTGCAATTGCTGCAAGATGGAGAATTTGAATCCTTTGACACCAAGAGTCCTCACACCTTTCAACTACATTGATTAGAGGGAAGATATGTAGATTTCTTTGCGCAATAAGAGTATGTACATGGTCACCATGGGAAAAGAGATCAAACCCCAGCCAACTATTGAAAATCAAAGTACTTGAACAAGTTAGATAAAGCTTTTGGTTTCATGTGCATTCATATTTCTAGGGAATTTCTCTTCCATATCAATGGATTGAAGACAACAAGGGAGGTCTGGCTGAATCTCGATTCACTTTTTGGAAAGAAAGATGAGCTGAGAGGACACATTCTAGAGAAAGAACTGATTTCTCTTCAACCCAACAATTTCAAAACCATCCAACAAATTTTCACTAAATTCAAGTCTTTGGTAATGCATTGCAAACAATGTGGAATTGACAAGAAGGATGGGTAGTTGGTGCTCTCCATTGTGAGTAAGCTTGGCCTTGAATTTTTAGTTTTGTGTCCACTTTCCACTCCAAGAGATTGACAAATCCAAACTGGTGAATTCCTTCACTTGATGTATTCACTGAATCCTTCATCCAAGAACAAGATAATCTGATCCAAATGGGATCTATGCAACCTTCCAATAATCAAGATTTTTTTGTTGGGGAGTCAAATAATTCGAATTCTAAAGGGAAGCAGAAGGGAAAGAACAAGATAAATCTTGAATATAAACCTAAGGAGGAGCTTAGTTCTTTATATGAAGCCTTCAGCTCCAAGAAGGATAAGCAAAAGAAGGGTGAAAAGAACAAGTGTCCATATTGCAAGAGAGGATACCATCCAGAGAGTACATGTACGAAGAAGACTATCGATCAAATGGCCAAACTTCTTGAACAAAACAACATTTCCCTCCTAGAAGGCACAAGGAAGACCGATTCTGGAAGAAAGACAGATGATCATGAGAGATATTAGAGATGCCATGCACTGAAGAATTGATTCTCAAAATCTCAATTTTTCCTCATTGATTCTAGAGCCTCCAACCACATGGTTGCCCCCAAAGATTCATTTTCTTCTTTAATTCTCATTGATGGTCCAAGTATTTGCATGGGAGATGGTACTTGGATTACAACTGCAAGGAATGGCACAATACACTTCAAACATGGAGTGTTAAAAAATGATCTATATGTACGTTCTTTAGCAACAAACTTGTTATATGTTTACCAAATAACACAGTGGTTCACCAAAGAGACTTGTTTTTTGACCTGACACAATTGAGATATCAGATATCTCTACTGTGATAGCTAAAGGTTTTGAAAATCATGCCTCTAAGGCATATGAGTTCTCACACCTTTTTCCATACTCACATCAAAGTTTTCTATTCAAAAAAGATCCAATGCAAGATCTGCAGCCAGTTAAAGAGGAAGGTAAAAATGTTATACCTAAACCATCTACGCATGTTGATGTTTCTTCTGTTGATCCAGTTTCAGAAATCGAAGATGAGGACCAAGTGCAACCAAATATCGAGGTTGAGTATGAAGACCAAGCAAATACTCTAGATTTAGCACCTGCTCCTAATCCAAGGCATAAATGGGTTTAAAAGCTCATTGAAGCTGTTGGGAACAATGATGGGGATCCATCTGATAGAAGGAGAACCAAAACTTAATTTCATGATGAGAACCTTACACTATGTCATACATATCCACTTCCCCTAGAGAGGTTTTATGCTCTCCTAGAGAGGTGCTACATGATGATGGGGTTTGATCCACGGTCCTACAAAGAGGCTTTTCATGATCCAAAATCGCAGGCTGGCATGAATAATGAATATGAGTCACTACAGAACATTGAGACATTAGATCTTATCTCTCTTCTTCCAGAAATAAGAGACAACAATACCTTCCTACATGGTGACTTGGAACAAAATATTTGCATGAGATAGATATTTGAAATGTGCATGTCTGGTTGCAAAAGTAGAAATGTTTATTTTCCTATCTAGCATTAGGCTGGAAGAAGGTGGAAAGGTTCACATGCACTATATCAGGGAACAAGTGCACAAAACGACCATCACACTGCATCACTATTCTACAGAGGAGCGAATTACAAACATATTTCACAAAGTATGTTACTTAGGATATATTTGTCTATCAGGTCTCTACTTGGTGTGAAGGCTTGATTTGGTTTTAGTTCCATGCCTACTCATTTTTTAGGGGGGGGGGTCTGTTCCAATATGGTTTTCCTTGTTTCCTTAGTTTAATGAGCAATTTTTATTTTTCATTATTGTTGTATGGGTGACCTTTGGTCTCAGTTACTGGGGCCCATGTGTCCAATTTTGAATTAAAGGGGGGTGTTAGGATTAGTCAATAATCCTCCTTGTCCACCTTGGTTTATTTTAGTAGTTTGTTGGCTTAGGATAATGCTATCACTTAATTAGTGCCTTGGATATGTTATTTTTCCTCCTTATCCACTTGATGCACCCTCATGCATCAATTTAGGAGATCCAGACACAAATCCCTATATTTTATGAGTCCACACTGAGTTACAGGAGTCTTACCTTTAGTTATCTCTCATCGAAGTGGAGTCAGCCTTCGATGACCAACTTCAGTTCACCCTTAGTTATCCCACGCATCTCCTTTGCTTGTTTTGTGGAGATATGTGCCCATGTTTGTATCCTAGTGCCGTTATCTAATTCATAACTAATTTAGCTATACAAAGTTGCACTAGTTAATATTTAATGATAATTTTTCCTCTTCTAGTCATGTTTATAGTATGAGATTCGAATTCCTCCTGGGTAATTTGAATTCTCTATTTTGTATTATATTATGTGTTTATACAGATTAATGTAATATGACACCAGTTATTGTTGTGTTTTGAGTTTTCCTTTCATGTTCAATTTTCCAGTGATTTCCAACAATTTTTCACTACAATTATTTTACTTCATTCTTCTTTCACAATAAGGTTCAATTCAGCTTGGAAATCTTGTGGAATTGATACTTTTATAGTGTAATTAGTAAGGAAAAAGGTTAAAAGATTGAATATAACCAAAGAATTTATTGTTTAGTTTTCCATTGGATTTAGAAGCAACCAACCATATGATTCAAGGTGTCATTGTATGTTTGGTGCACATTCCAACCATAGAGAGACCATTGGATGAATCAATGGTTTATGTTATTTGATAAAACTCCCTACAATAAAAAGGATGCTCCCTTATATTTTCTTCAAAAATTATGGGTTGAGTTCCTTCTTAACTACCATGTTGTGACTATTTTGACATTAGTGAATTCTATGGGTTTGATGTTGGCTTGGTTCAGGATCAAACAACTGTAAAAAATAAACCACTAAGAGGGATGCTTGCTCCTAGTTTCATGCCCCCCATCCACTTCATATTGGAGACATTATTCTAGCTACTAATACTACCATACCAGCCTTGACACACATTCTAGTCTAACATAATGCATTTGTAGCAACTTCTCTTTGAGAGACATCGTTTGATGATGTTGGGCCACTTGATGTTGACTTCATCTAACTAGGGTAGCTATCATTGGTTCCAGATGAACTTAAGTTTTCAATGATGCTTGCATGGTGATGATACTTGTCATTGTTTGAGAGAGGATTTTATTTGGGACAATTTATTGGATGAGGTTAGTATGAGATAACAAGTTTTATATTTTCATTGCTTATGAATTTAATGTTGCAATTGAAAAATATTTAGTAGACATAACTTTAAAGTATTTGTAACTATATTTCATTTGGAATGTGTAGTGGTTGCAAGATGACACCCCTGCATCCAAGTAGCGGGGCCCCTCATCTCCCGAACTTGATGCAATTGTCACCACAACTTGCTCCCTTAGGGATAATCACACTCAAATATTTATATGAATTTTTCCCTATGCATGTGTGTGTATAGGTTTTACATGTTAAATATAAATATTTCTTACATGAGTTAAATACCAAGCCCAATTAAAGAATGTAGACTTACAATTTTATATAACTTTCTAAGTAGCATAGTACATTATAAAATCAATTATATAATAATAATAATGTGCAAGAATCCCAAATGGAAACCTAGATTACCTACATAAAAATGGAGTTCCAAAGATGAGTACTTACAAAAAGAAAGACATCCTTAGTGGCAACCCACTCCTAGATTATTGTAGTAACTCTGCATTTTTTATGTACATTCTTGACAATCTTTGTTTTGAAACAATCATATAACAACCATCTACTAAGCTTGAAAATCAAAGTATATCTTTAAATGCTAGGTTTTAATTGACCAACAATCTAAGCACCTTGGCCTTAGTGGATGAGTAGTCATTTAATATTCTTGACACTTCTTGACAAATTTGGCTCCAACATATTGCATGCCTAATCTTGTTATGCATATATGTATCGGAGCACTTTATCAGGTGGATTTCTTAATGGAATATGTAGTAGAAAAATGAAATGTTGAATTTGTGATGGGTTTAGTACACAATAAAAAGTCCATAAAACTATTTTAAATGTTGGTAGAATATTCGTTTATTTTAAATGTTGGTAGAATATGTGTAAGAGTTTAAATTCATCTTCTTGGGAATTTAAATATAATTGCATACTACTCAAATATCAACTTTGAAGCCAAAGAAAATTTACCAACCAACATGAATTAAAATTGCAACAAAATGCTTAAAAACAAACACCACAACTTAAAATTAAGATTACTCTTTCCTAAAATACATTAAAAAAACACCATATTCAATGGAATTGAAAAATCTTGGCATGTGAAGGTTGAATTATAAACATCATATCAGAGTAATATTATAGTTTCTCCATCATCTTAGTTTTACTCTAAACACCTGCTTTGTATCATGTACATGAAGGTTGAACTATGCGTATTTTTACTATAACACATGTGACATCCTAGTTGTACATTAATTTTCTCCTATTTCTAGTAGAAGTTATGTTTAAATGATTGGCATGGGTTCTTTGAGTTTTAGAAGGAAACAACTTTTCTCATTATCTTTATGATTTAAAATAATATTTATTATTTTTCCATATTAGTTGATTGTGTAGGAATGATTTCTTTATGCATCACGTTAGGCAAATTATGTCTTAAAGATTATGATGATTTTGTTGTAAATAAGAGTTGTCGATGTAAAAATGGTTTCTTCACACTTTGATTTTGGATGATTGAAATTTAAATGTACGTTTAGAAAGAAATAATTCATCTTTTAATTTTGGAATATTAAAATTTAAATGTTATATTTTTATTAATTTTTATTATTAATGGAGGAACACCTGTTTTATTTAAAATTATTTAAAAAAATATAAAAAAATTTGATTTCTTTATTAAGTTTCATTTTAATACGCGTGCATGTTAAATATTTATACACATAATTCATTCCTCAATGTGTGTAAAGTTTGGAGTTGTAGATGCTTATCCTCATTTTTAGGTCAACTTTAATATGCATTAAAGATGCTTGCAACACTTACTTTATTTTCGTAGTGTAAGAGTGATACACTACTAAAATTTTGTTTTTATGTAAAATATCTTTAACTACCTATACTAAATTTCATTATGATATACATGAATGCTAGATATTTATACACCTAACTCAATCCTTAATGCATGATAAGTTTGGAGCTCAAGATATATATCCTTGTTTCTAGGTCAACTCTAATATTCATTGATGATGATTGCATGACTCAATATTAATTTCATATTGCAAGCATGATACACTCAAAAATTCTTTTTGTGCCTATCTTTCCCTTTCATGTCAATTGGATTTAGAGATTTCCAATTTCCCTTAAGGAATTCCTAAACATACAAGTTTTAAGTTATCGAGCGATACTAGGATGCTTAAGTTATTTCCCCTTTTCAGTTGGGTTCCTTAAACATCGACATAAACAATGCATGTTATATCCAAAAGTTCATATTGAGGGCCAACCGCAATATGTTTTCATCCTCGTCCATTTTCTGTTGGATGCCCTTACGGCAGGCTCTAAATTATTTGAAGAATCTACACTTTAATGTTCATTATCCATATGAATCTATTTCAGCTTAATCAATCTAATGGAAGGCTTTGTTCCTTTATCCTTTTAGAAAAAAATTATTCTTGCAGGAATCCTCATCCTATCAAGGTCCCCTACCTTGCCTCTCTAATGACATTTCAACCAATGTTGGGTCATCAACACTAGAACATCAAGTTTCTTAATGAAATCCTTCCAAAATGAAATGATAGAAATCATTTTCTTTTGAACACCAATGAAAATATTCATTGGATCACAAACTATGAATGTTAATTTTCCCCAATGGGTCTCACAAGGATTTGCTTCCCCTTTTTAATGCAACGAGAATGCATGCTCATTGCTAAATTAAAAAATGCATGCATGCTTCTAAGAAAATGCAAGTACATGTTCCTTTTCTAATAGCTTCATTGATACAAACCTCCATGCAACCATATGGCACTACATGATTTTAAAAAAATTAAAAAAATGTACATGCATTAGGAACATGTTCACATTCTTGAAAGTGCACGTGCTTCTAAGCACACGTGCACTAGGAATGTGTGTATGCTTATTTGTATAAACAAACCAAAAAAAATTGGCCCTCCTAAACCGATGTTGAATTTATAGCATCAATCCAATGTGAGCACATTATAGGAGGATATACAATCACCCAAGGAGCTATAGTCATCCATTTCCAATTGTCAGGGAGCATTCACACGTAAATTTTATTTTTCTTACCATTTTTATAATTTTTACATTTTACATTTTTTTAACATGTTATTGTTGAATTGTAGTTCTTATTCCATAAATGTGGTGGAAAACAACGATCCAAACGAAAACATAACCTTGACCCCCCACGGGACCCATACAATGTAATAAATAAAATTTTAGATGATTTTAGTCCATCACAGTGCATTTGTGGTAGCTTCTTGTTGAGAGACATCATCTCATGATGATTGTCCACTTGGTGTCAAGCTTCATTTGGATAGACTGGCCATTCTGGTTCAATTGGCCATATGCTCCTCATCTATGCTTGCATTATGGACATATTGTTCATGGCCTAAGGGAGGATCCCATTGAGGATAGTTTCTTAGATGAGGTAACTATGAGATAAATTTAATATTTCATTGATTATATATTTAATTTTGCATTTGAAAAAATATTTGGTAGGAATAACTTTAAAGTATTTGTAATTGTCTTTTTATTTGGCACGTGTAGGTGTTGTGAGATGACAATCCTGCATCCAGGCAGTGGGACACCTCATCTCCTAGGATGATCACTACGACTTATCATATATTTAAATGAATTTATGGTTCTTTCCCCTATGTGGGTGTGCATATGTTTTAAATGTTAAATATAAATATTCATAATATGAGTTAAAGGTTAAGGTCAACTAAAGAAAGCATAGACTTAGGATTTTGTATAACTTTTTAAATAGCATAGTACATTATAAAATCAATTATTCAATAATAATAAAATGCACATGACTCCCAAATGGCCACCTAAATCATCGACATAAAAATGAAGTGCCAAAAAGGAGGGATTACAAAAAGAATGACAAACTTAGTGGTAACCCACCACTAGATTACTGTAGTAACTCTATAGTTTTGATGCACATGATTGATGATCCTTGTTTTGCAACAAATAATACAACAAACATATAGTACACTTGGAAATAAAAGTCTATGTTTAAATGCTATATTTTAATTAACCACCAATCCAAGCACCTTGATCTTAGTGGATGAGTAATATTTTAATATATGTTGACACTTCTTGACCCATTTGACTCCAAAATCTTTTATGGCCAATATTGTTATGCATGTAGTTATTGGAGAACTTTATCAAGTGGATTTCTCACCGAATTGTGTATTAGAGAAAAGAAATGTTGAATTTGTGATGTGTTTAGTAGAGAGAAAAAGGTCCATCACACCCTTTTCAATGTCGGTATAGGAATAGCAAGAGTTTAAGCTCATCTTCCTAGGAATTTAAATCTAGTTGCAAACTACTCCAATATCAATTTTGGAGCCAAATAGAGGTTACCAACAAAAATGGACTAAATTTGCAACAAGAACTACATGTTAAAATTGGGATTATTCTTTCCCATTCCATTTAAAATACAAGAAAAAATTTGCATTTACATTGAACATTAAAGAAAATTGGAATTGAAAAAACTTGGCACATGACGGTTGAACTATGAGAATCATTCAAGGTTGAACATGCCTAATAAAGATAACAATCCATACACAAGTTGCAAACTACCATATCTTCTTGGAGGAAGTATATATACAATTACTAGTGAAGGCTAACTATATAATAGGTGTAGGAGTCTTATTAGCATGCTTCTTGTCCATATTATGCATGGGGTTTATTTTCAGAAAATAGGAAAAGAAAAGGAGACAAACAAAGAATCATTTTTATGGAAATGACTTAACTTGTAAATCAAAACGTTCAATTGTATGGGCTATCATATAAAAGGGGTGGAATATAATGTACACCCTTTTACATGCAACAACCTATTATTTTGATGCTTGATTTTTTAAAGGTGATCAAGAAGTTAATGTTAAGATCATGGGTGGTTTGTAGAAGTGCAAAGATAGAATTTTCATTTATCCATTGTATATGAGGTGAGACTCCTAATTTCTTCTCCAAGCAGATAGATGAGACGATTAGACAAATTCATGCTTTACACCAATATAATCATCATAAATAGGTGGGGGCTCAAGTCCAAATTTACAATTGTCTAGGTATGCACAACATATAATGTGTGAAAGAAATTGGATTAGTTTTGAATACACTCATTCAAACACAAGATCAAATTACCATTTCAACAATTGTCATATAGAAACACGCAAGACATACATCACAAATTTGCAAAGCATTGTAAATAATTATAAAATATTAGGCAATGATCAAAATGAAATTTTAATGGTGTGCTATATTCATTGTGTGTTTCTACAAGTTTCCACTAAGGATACTAAGAAATCATCTCCACCTAGGGTATACAAATCACCCTATTTCCAAGTATCATGTGTCAAGTTAAATTTAGTTTTAATGTGAAGTTTGTTCTTATTTTGGTTGTTTTTCATGTTTTTGTACTATTCATCGTATTATAAATTTGTATATAGGCAACACCATTAGAATAATTTTCACTAGAACTGCCTTTATGGGTCCATCCTCTACCTATTCCACACATGGAACAACATAGTGTCGATCTAACCCTTAGTCGCTTTGTGCCAACCCTTGGCATTCTAATGTCTTCCACAAGGATTCTTGGCATTCTAATGTCTTCCACAAGGATTCTTCCTCCCATCCTAAAACCAATGAAAGTATATTTTCTCCCACCCCCGCCACATTTTCCATTGATTCCACCATCCACCATACAATATTCCCCCATGTTGCATCCACTATGGTTGCACCTATCCACCATGCCCCCCTCCTCCTTGCTACAACACCCCCTATTGCATCCATTGTAGTTGCACCCATATGCCTTGAAAACATCCACTCATATTGTTATATTCATTGTATCCACACCTAAAAGCCCTTCACTAGTGGTTTCCTTAGAGAAGGTTTCTTATTTGAGTGCTCCTTCTCCAAACAAATCCTAGCATTGCCTCAGATATTCATAGTGAGATCATTAGTTGATGAATTTTTTATCCATCATGAATGGAATTGATTTTAGGCATTTTGATTAAATTTCAGTCATTAATTCTTGTAACTATTGTAAGGAGGAATCATAGAGCGATTAGGGTCACAGAGGAGGGAAACACCCTCATGATTTGCAGTCCAATACATGTTTAGTTCTCTTATATGGAACTCTAAAGTATCATTTTGTAAGTGTTAATTGATATAAGTGTGGAAAAAAATTCACTTGACTATTTTTTCCTTTTCTAGTCTCTATAAAGATGCACAACTATGAGACATAAAAAGACTTGAGTTGGCTCCATCTCTAAGACAAGGAAGAGTGTGTTTGGGGATACACCTGGTGCTGTTGAGGATCAATGACACGTCCATTATGTATCTCAACGATGATAGTATAGCTTTAGGAACTATGTGTCATTTTGTGTCTAGGGCATGATGTTCCATTCTTTGATGTTTAGGCACAAAGTTCCATTATGTATATTGGGCATGTCATGCCATTTTGTAAAATACGTACAATTTGACCAATTTTGAATATAGATGCATGGATTTGGCTATTTTTAGAGGTTATCATTATTTTAATTTTATATATGATGCCATGATATTTTTTATATGAAAATAAAATATCTTAGAAAGTGTGGTTTGCAATCCATAATACCCCTGGTATTGGTTAATCCTATATTTATATGTTCATCTTTTTAATTTCATCCAAGCCACTTTTACTAACCAATAAATTAAAATCCTTAGTTGGGAGTAGGGTTGGGAAAGTGATGAGGTGATATGTATGCAATATTTGACTTGGATTAGGAAGTGGTGGGACACAAATGTGTTATTTACATTAACTATGCCAATCCCTTGTAGTAAGAATCCTTCCACATATATTATGATTGCATGATAACGACCATTAATAGTGATAATTAAGTTGCATTGTTAAGAATCTTTGGTGACACATAAATTTTTCCCTTGATCCAACACCCAAATCTTGTTCAAATTCAACTTGATACATATTATGTAAAAGATATAATGATCAGAATTCCAATGAATATAATATATTGTTATATCAAGTAAATATCAAATAGGAAATGTTATTATTAATTTTGTCATTTCATAATATTCAATAGTTCACTTTGTCACCAATGTTTTTCATATATTTAGCTTCATTTCAATTGTAGTGGACTCTACATCTCCCATAACTATCCCAAGCATACCTAACATTGGTGCATTTGGAATTACAAAAATTGTATGTGAAGTTGTAGGCCTTTCCATAGCCCTTGCAGTTGTTGTGGTATGTCATTACATCCAGACAAATGCATTTGGAGAAAATTGACTTCACATGAGAGCTTAAACTCGCGTGGCGTGTCATGCACATGGGTTTCATCTAGACCTTTACTTCACACCAAAAACATTAGCCCTATTGTTTTGGATCTATCTCTTTCTTCTTTTGAGCTCCTACTTATCTCAACTATTTCTTATCCAATGCCAACTCACTCTTGTCAACAATTTAAAATCTATTGTGTTATGTACTTTACCTTTTTCATGGTATATTTAACCAATTCAATATCATGTCCTCCACCCTCACCTCTAATACAACCATCTCAAGTAGATTACAAAAGGTGATCTTGAGGTGGGTTTAAATATCTATATATTTAATGTATATCCTGCCTCTATGATAAGAAACACATAAACTCGTAATGGTTTTACTCTTTATATAAATCCAACCATCATGCACAATTACGAAATATGTGTTTTGTCATGTCTCCATTTTTTGTAGCACCATGGTCAGAACACTAACCACTCCATCCCATGGGGTTCTAGTGTTAAATTAATAGTAAGGTAATAATTTGAGGCCAAGTTACCTTAGGAATTAATTAAGTTAGCTAGGGCATAAATTATGGCAAAATTATTTTGTATTAAATTAATTTAGAAGGGTCGTAATATTATTTTGAATATTTAAATTTTATTTAAATGTAATAATGAGTTGGAAAAAGGAGATAAGGTGGACCAAATAAGTTTCCTTGCAAAAGAAGGAAACTTGAAGAAAAGCTACAAAAACTAAAAATCAATGCAAAGCAGGTAAGTGGAAAAAGCAGGGAAAGGTTGAATTTTGACAGAAAGAAAGGAAAGTAGAAAAAAGCAGTAAAATCCAATAAAGTAGGACAAAAGCAGTAAAATCTAGATTAAAAAAAGCAACAAAGCAAAAAAGAAGGAAAAGTAAAAAAGCAGAGCAAAAGCATCATAAAGCAAATATTTCTAATATAGATCATGAGGGTGACTTGGTCAAGGAATATTGTAAAAGAATAAATATTTTATATAAAATAAAGTTAGCACAGTACTCTCACATCTTTTGATAGTTTAACTTTTGCATTGAGAGCTCTAAGCTACTCATGACTTGGGAGATGTGCCCTTGCTGCCTCCTTCAATGAGATGAGAGGATAATTGTATTAAAACATTATCATTGTGATTATTGCATCTACTTAAGTCCCTCCAAGCTGATTCAAAATTCAGAAAGGAGAATTTCTAAGCCTCTAGTTTGAATTCTACAGTTCTCCTCCTTTCTTCTACTTTCTCCAAATCTCTGTAAAATATACAGTCTCTGATGTATTTGAGAATCCTATGGGATCCCATTTGAAGTATATGTAATGTTATGATATGTTTTATAAGTTCATAAATCAATAAAGTGCATAAGTCTAAGATTCCTTCCATCTTTCCCATGCCTCTCTAGAATTGCATCGAATTTCACTAGTTTTCAATATTCTATCAATATGTCAACTTATACTTTATGTATTTCGATTCTTTCACCTTTTTATTTTACTTAACATGTTAATGTGGACCAGCCATGTTTGAAACTAATAATTCATGACCCTTATCCATTGTTTGGGAAGCCCTGAATTGGAGCTAGTTGTGTAGTCCCGAGTGTCAATATTGCTTGTGTGATCTCTAATCTTGTCAAACCATTCCTAAAATTGCAAACCAAAAATTATTTATGACAGTGAATTGGAATACTCCAAGCCTCCCTAAGTTGAAATCCCTCACCCTTGGTTCTCGAGAAGTGCCAAGATGAAGATCTAGTTTGCATATGTTGGTGTACCCAGGTAGCCTAGGAATAGACTTACGGATAGTTGATTTCAAAGCATAAATGGCCCTAGTACATTTTTAAAAGGATCCTTGATCTAGCACAACCCTCCCACCTTTCATAGTTTTAGAAATGCCCTCTTGATCTCATGTTAAAAGGGACTATTTTGACCCTTGTTTATAATGTTTTGTTTAAATATTTTGGAAAGGTGAATTGATGTACAATCAGATCTGATTGGTACATTATATTTTTCCTTGGAATTTGTCACCATTAAGGACTTAGGTCAAAATTTTCCACTTAGGTGCTTATATCTAGGAGATTTAAAACTATGGACACATACAACAACAACACATATCCTATATTGTAAACCACAAGAATTCAAAATAACCAACTTGTTTTCACCCAATTAGATGCTTATGATGCACCTAGGTATATGGGTATCTAGCTACAATAAATAAATAAATTGTTTGTAACTAAGAAATAGACTAGTTTAAGAAATAGTTGAATAAAACAACATATAATCCATGGAATCGTGAAAAAGGAATGCCCCTAGTTGTATTTCGATGTCATGAGTCCAACCAACTCATAATTTTATTGATTTGAGTCTTAGCTCTCAGTTTATGACAAGTTGTAACTCACTTCCTGAATCCATGTAGTGGCACTTGGAAAATTTCTACCAATGGCATAAAAACAATCTGAGCAGTAGGACTAAGTGTCATAACCTACTACAAGTTTTTAAAGGCAATGTCGACATGAGCACAATGTCCACACTCTTTGTTGGTATAGTTTTAAAAAAGTTACCCTATAATGCAAAAATTGCATTGCATGTTATTGAGAAAAAATATAGCTATAGAAATCATCGACTAAAACAACATTTACGCAATGGACTCATGGGGGAGGGTTGCCCCTAGATATTATATGATGTCACGAGTCCATAATAATCAACCATTCATCAATCATAGTCCAAACTATTAGTTTATGGTGAGTTGTGATTCGTTTCCTAAATATATTAGGGGACATTTGGAAAATTTCTATCAGAGCCATGAAAACCAATCCAAGCAACATAATTGAGTGTTGTAACCTCCTACAAGTTTTTAAGGGTAATTCCAAATGAAACCATTATACTTTTTATATCCAAGGAATACATCACCTATATTATACTTTTGATATTTGAGGAAGGCATCAAATCCATTATAGTTTTCATATAAAAAACCACTCCATGTGAGGAGTCACATGAAAAGATGTAGCTCAGTCATTCAAACATGAATTGTGATTTGAATGAATACTTGTAGATATTAGGAGCACTTTCTTTCTATGGAAGGACATAATCATATCACTTTCTTTTGTAAACTTTTTTTTTACTTACAATCAATGCAAGGTCTAGTTAGAACTTTCCCCATACTAGTTTCCTTTGAATCCTTCCTCACCTAGTAAAAATGGAGCTATCTTCCTATGTATATATTGTCTAATTAGGAGTTTGCTTATGAAGTACTAGGGAATATACAATTAACGCCAAGGGGAATATATTGAATAAGGGAACCATGTTGGAATTTGATTGATATATTTTTGGTGTTGCAAAGAAACATGAACATGAGATTGATGAGTAAGAACAATACTAGCAACTTGGGAAAGGTGCTTGAAATTTAGTTACTAAAGAAACCAACTTTAACTTCAATTAATAATATATATTTCCAGGTTTCTATACTTATAATCTAAACAAAAAAGGCTAACTTTTACTACAATTATGAATATATAATTAAAAGTTTCCATACTTATCACGCAACCCACCAAGGATTCAAGTTAAGGAAGAAAGGGTGAGTAGTTTGGTTTTTTGGAAGGAAGGTGATCCATTAAGCAATTGGAGTGTCTTATGAAAAGATTCACTCTATTAAGATAGAAAAACTATGATCTATGGTGGTTAAAATTGATCTCTCAAGATATTTTGATAGGGATTGTTGGCTCTGCTTAAGGTTGTGGTTGATTCATTTAGGTTTTGGAGTACCATTTTTGGGCCATGCATTGTGTTTGTATAGTTTCATTTGTTGTGTTTATAGATGGGGTAGTATATATGTTTTTAAAACCTAAAGGGAGCTTGAGACAAGGATTTTCCCTATTTCATCCTTTGTTCCTAGTAATTGTTGAAGGCTTGAGTAGGGTGTTGATTGATGCAGAGATGAATTACATATTTAAAGGCATAAGAATAGGGAACTTTTTCTTCATGTATCATATCTTATTCATAGAAGGTATTTCAATTTTTTTTGAAGGCTTCCTGAGGGATGTAGAGAAGCTAAAAGAGTTTTTGGAAATGTATTGTATTTCCACATGCATAAGGTTAATCTGTGATAAATCCTCAATGTCTTTTGTAGGAGTTTCTGATGAGGATAAGGATACTTTCTCTTATTTGTTCCCATTTAATTAATTTGAGATAAATTATGGTCTAAAATATTTAAAGTTTGTCATCAAGCCTAACGATTACTTGAATAAGGATTGGTCATGGTTATTATCCAAAGTGGAAAAAAGGATTTGAGTATGGTGTCTTAGATGGATATCAAGGGGTTGGTGGGATTGTTCTAGTTAAGTCTATGTTAGAGGCAGTTCCATATTATTGGATGTCTCTCTCTTGGATTCCTAAAGGAGTATTTGAGTAGATTAGGAGAGTTAATTTCAGGTTTTTAGTTATTAGGATGAATATAGAAGAGAGGGATTCCTTTAGTAGAGTGGAAAAACATAGCTCTGCCAAAGTATATGGGTGGATGGAGTTAAAAAAGACTTTAATTATTAAGGGATTTGGTAACAAAGTGTGTTTAGAGGTTTCTTTAAGGAAAAGAATTGTGGTGTGAGATTGTAGTAGAGAATTATATTGCACCTAAATATATGGAAGAGTGGATTAGGAAGACTATGAAGAGTACTCCAAATGTTTCCATTATGTGAAACATTGTTGTTTTTTCCTTCTTGGTGATTGAGGACTTGTTGGGTTGGAAGGTTGGAAGTAGGAGTAGGTTGAAAATATGACCCTTGTATTGGGTGTAATTCCATTTTTAGGTTTCCAAATAATACAATTGCTTTTCTAAGGGGCATGGGTCTATATAAGGTCAACCCGATTATTGATTAGGACTAGACTATTATCTAGAAGAAACAATGGAGGTTAGATAACTAGATAAGTTTTAGGGGGAATATGTTGAAGTTTGTATGGTTTTCATTAAGAGCATCAACCTTAGTCATGTAAGGATCAAAGAGGAGGAACGCAGTTTGATTTGGTCCAAGAATCTCATTGGAGTGTATACTCTTTAAAAGATGGGATACCAAGTAATGATATTTAGAGAGGATCTAAGGGACCCAATTTGGTGGTGGGAAAGTGTGTGAAAGTTTAAGTTCCTTTCAAAATATTGCATTTGCATGTGGATTCTTTTAAACAATCAATTCTTAGCTTTAGGAATTCTACAAAAAATAAATATACAGGGTCTTGGTAGTTTTCCTTTGTGCAAGAGGAGTCATATGTTCATATTGTTATGTATTGTTATTATTCAAAACATGTATGGAAAGAAGTGGTGTGGATGGTGGGTATATGTATTGAATGGAGAGGTTCTTTAGAGAAGAAATGTTTAAGGGTTTTGTGTGGGAATGTGGGTCTTAAGTTGTTTAATACATTACTTCTTATTATTTCATGGAGAATTTGGATGGAAATAAATGCAAGTATCTTTGATGGAAAATCCATTCCTTAGATCCAATGCGCTTCTCAAGGATTGAGCATTATGAGCATATTTAGGGAAGTGAAGGTGGATAAAGTGGTTAGGTGGATTGGTGTGGAGGTCATAGATTAATCTATGGCTTGGGCATATTTTTATGAAGCAACACAAGGATACCCATATCACTATGGTGGAAGGGGTGTCATTTTTCTTAAGGAGACTCATTTTATTAGTTTAAAGTTATTTAGGGTCAAGGAACAAACAATTATTAAGAATTAATGGCTCTAAATACCCTTCTTATCTTCGAAGGGGAAAAGGGAGTCTCTAAAGTGCAAATTTTTGGAGACATTATGAATGTGATAAAATGGATAATGGTGAATTTTCTCTATCAAAATACTTGAAACAACCTTTGTTTGGTGAAAAAAAACATATATGTTTCTTTTTCATATATCGATTAGGGGAATTTTGAGGTAAAAAATGGACCTCCAAACAAAAAAAGTACTATTAAAATCAAGTTTTTAAGAACCAATTACAATATAGAGAATGACATCATCTATAATAGTTGAGTTGGCATTACTTGAGTTAAGGTTGCTTATTTTTCATATTCTAAAAGGTTGATCAAAATCTATGGTTAACCATGGTAGTCTACAAGTACTTTTACACCTAGAGTAAAGTACTAATGTGGTTTCACATTTTTTTCAATAAAATATATTATTATCCCTTCATATATTTTGAAAAAGACAATATATGTCTTTTCACTTAATATGCATGTCTTTACACAATTTTCAATATATGTCATATCTATCCAATTTTTCTTAATGTTAAAAATATCTTTTATTTACACAATTTTACTTATGAATATATATTCATCCATTTTTCTTAATCTCAAAAATATCATATAATTATATATTTTTAATTGAACTTTATTTTATTTTGTTATTTTTAAAAAGTATTATTAACTTTTCTAATACTTTTAAAATATTTTATTATTACATTTGTCTAAACAATTTTACAATAAAAAAAATTACAAAATAATATATTAAAAAAAAACCAATTTAAAAACTAACTTTCAAAAAACTAAATTCTAAACAAAACATCATATTAAAATGTAATATTTTATCGAATTTCTTTCTTTACTTTTGAGTTAAGGTCATAACTTTATAATTTTTTAGTGGGGCTATTCCCTAAGAAAAAATTCCAATTTATATGACCGATGTGGTACAACTCTTTGAAGGGTGAGGCAAATGCAGCTAAAACGCTCGCATTTTCGTGCCCAATTTTGCAGTTCCTCACCCTCTTTACTATCTATCTGGATGCTAACCACCTGAGGATCGTTACATATTTTTATACATGCCCAAATTTAATTGATTTTTATTACGCATATATCTAAGTGGAGATAGAGGGCATTTACTCTATGCCTACCCCTATATTAAAGGAAGAAATAACTAATTGCAGATACACACTAGAGGAATTAAATTATAATATAATTAATTAAAAACTACAAATCATTACTTTATATAAAATATTAAAATCAAAATTTAGAATATTAAATATTAACTTATATAATTACATTAAAATATAATATTTTACAAAATTATATTACAATTAATTAATTAAAATTAAAAGCTAAAAAAAACTCAAATTCTATCAAATTTTAAAGATTAAATTTAAGTATAGAATATATGTGCTAACCTATATTAAAATAAAAAATTATTAAATTCCAAATTTTAAAATTTAAAATTTAAAATGTATAATAAATATATTAATAAGGGGCAGGGATGTAGGTCGATTGGAAACTGCACGTTATTTTAAGGCATACATGATGTTAAGCAAGCCAATGGTTTGAGTCTCGNATGTGAATAATTTATTAATATAGAAAAAAAACATAAATTGGTTTAACGATTTTTTTATATATAAATAATAAACATCCTATTTTATGAGAATTTAATTAAATTAATTCTATTATTAAAACACATAAATTGGTTTAATAAGAAAATAAAAAATTTAAATTAAAAAAATACATATATATTTATTATTTAAAATTTTAATTTTTGAATAATGGGTTAAGCATATTAGATATAAATTTTATTGAGAACCTAAAAAAGATAAGTTACAATAAAAAATTAAAAAAAGACATGTTATCTTAAATTTTAATTTTCAAACACTAAATTAATTATATTATAAAAATACATAAATTATATAATAAAACAAAAGAACATAAGTTATAGTAAAAAATCAATAAAATACATATATCTTTTTTATTTTAAATTTCAATTTTCAATGTGTGGTTGGAGAAAATTTGAAAATTTTGATGTTTTTTCATTTTGTATTATTTGATTGTCTTTTCATTGTGTCTATATTTTATTATTAAAACACATTTGATTGTATTTTCATTGTGTTTATATTTTATTACCAAAAGTGATCTTCAAGGTCAAGGACATGAATGCATCCAAGTACTTCACTTTTTTTGGAAATTAAAATTAGCTTTTAGTCACTTAATATCACATTTTTTATTATTTGTGTTTCTAGTATGTAACTGAATCATGATTATCTAAATTGTACATTTAATGTAGTGAAATGTGTGTTGTCAAGTATACTTTCCCCATAAAATGCCTATTTCATAATATTTTAATATATCCCTTATGAGGCCCATTTTTTACCTCAAAATTCCCCTAATATATAGTTCCAATATATTTATAGGGAGTGAAAGCAAATTTCATATGGGTTGTCAAAAGAAGGTACCTAGTTGGTTTCTTGTTAATGGCGATTCTAGGATGAACATGATGGTCATGCTTGAAAGGAAGCATAGGTGAGGAATATGCTTCATACACTAATACAAGAGAAAATAATGTGCAAATATTTAAATAAACAAAATTTCAGTAATGAACAACACAAAAAACATACAACCAATAGACAATAATTTTCAGGAGAAACACTCCACACTCCAAAGCACACCCAAATTTATTAATTAAGATATCATGAATGGTTACAATATACTATAGCGTTTGTGTACTCTCAACAAGAGTGCTCAACAACATAAGCATTATGGAGAAATTTTGGCAACATAACAGTCAGTAAGAATTACACACACTATTTCCTCCAACCCTAGCCCTCAATAAATAGGCACAATAAAAAACATAAATTGCTTATGGTTTTCCAATTGTATATGATGGGAACCAATAACAATTGTTTGGCAACTTTTTTACTTAGCATTCATTACCCACAAGTGATATGCACTTATTCTTTTCTATTTATGAGTAGTTATTCCCTAAAACTACATAGCAATACTTATTCTTTTCTACAACTCAACAATCACTACATGCTCAACTATAGGACTGAAAGGTGTATGAAACACATATCCGGATTCCCAATAATCTCCCACTTTTCATATACCTTGCAAGAGTATAAGGGAGAATGCATAAAAAATGTGAGATAACTAACAAAGGCCATAAGGCCCATAGAATCATAACATCACTTGAATTTACCTATGCTCACTGGTTTCATCAATGCATCTGCAACATTTCCCAAGTGTTAACTTTATCTAGTACCACCTTTCCATATTCTACCATGTCCTAAATAAAATCGTATTGTATATCAATATGTGTTGGTGCAAATTTGAGACCATGTTCTTGTGCATGGGCCAACAAAGGCAGCGTTGTAACCTAGAGTGCTGGCAATTTCAATCCCTCAAAGGGGAAGGTCTTACCTAAAGAACTGCCTAGACCTGTGTGTGATAGGGAGTGGTTACACGTAAGGATACAATTGTGGAAGGTGATAAACATTCAGATCGCAACAAAATTCATCTAAGACACTATGACATTACTTAATATGGCATATCACAACATTAACATAACTTATATCAAACAATCAAAGAACATGATATACTGACATTGAGCAAACAAGCATAACACATAAAATCTAGGGACCAAAACTCCTTCTTTATTATAGTGGATGAAATTCATTACATAACGAATCTACAACCTTACAATCATTGTGGAATTGCCCATCGTAGCATATAACAGATGAAAAAAACCCAAAACCCAGATACATTATCTCTTTCTATGGATATGATTCATGTCTATGTCTTCTACTACTCTGTTATCTTCTTCTCACTCACATTTTCATTCTCTTATCTCTCTTTTCTGCAACTCTCTCTCTCCTTTACGCTCTAGTGGAAACCTAATACTAGGAATTTACTTTGATCCTACTAATATGTTTGGATTCTTCAAAACTACATTGAGAGACCTATTATCCCAGTCATAATCTAGGTGCTCAAGTAAACCAAGGAGTTTGAGCACCTCCCTAGAGAATAGATCTGCCACCCATGGAGCCTGATACTCATGTAAACTCCAAGAATAACTTGCAAAATGTGAATCTCGCATAACTCTCATGATCCTCTCCCTAAGTGATGTAGGGAATAAACATGGGAAATCTCTATAGGAGATGATATCATCTCCTACTCTATTATTTTCATTCTCTGCAAACCAATCTAATCTCTCTTAGGAACTCTATGCACCATTACCATGGTCCAATTGAAATACCTCCTCTATGGCCAAGATGCCACCCACCTCATCCAACTATCTCAGGTAAACCTCCCAAGCCTTGCTATATAACATCAATGGATATCTCCACCATCTCATGTGAGACTGGGAAGTATCCAGTCTCACTACTAAAGTTAGGAAATATACTTGTGAGGATATTGCTATTTATCCCTCCTCTAGTTATATCTTATATGAATATCAATCATTGATGGATATACTGCATCATGATGCTCACCCATCCACCTCGATCTTGGGTAACCTCAAGTCAATAGTATGCTCAATGACTCTATCAAGAGGTCTCCTTGGAGGAAAAACTGCAAAGCTCCATTGTACGCCAAGGTGTGTTTGTGTACCCTACTGTATATATATTATCGCATACAATTGTAACATCTTGTTCCATCTGGTATCCTATATGCACTAATACATCCAACACTCTAATGTTGTAATATGAATTTGTATCCCTGTGTGACTCCAAATTTGTCATATACCTGTCCACACAATCCATGGATGCATATACAATCATGTTGGCTATTTCACATGAAATGTGCTCAACTACCTCCTCCATGGCTACACCTCTATTCCACAAAGTCAACTCATGATCCTCATAATGTAAAACAAGTGCCTAGTCAAAACCCTCCATGTCAATCCTCTCCTTAGGTATCTGCAACTCCAAATGCTCCTTGTTGGAAACATCATGAGAGGATCTTCTCTCAAACCATGAGTTCCACTCATGTCCTCACGTGACACTGTTGTCAAAGATTGTGGAGTTTCAGTTGTTATCAATGATGAAGAAAGTGCCAAACATATTTGATAATGAATCTCCTCAACATCTCTTTCCTTGTCTTCTGCGAACTTAAGTGAGAGGTCTCTACCCATGAACAACTGCAAGTAATCATGATTTGTTTGCTCCAATTCTTCTTTAATGATGTGTAATTGGGTATTTGTGACCCCTTATGTAGCTCCTTTATGTCTTTCCTCCAACTGGGTCTTCCACATAATATCTTTAATGAACTTATGAGCACCATCTACTCTCATCAACACTTGCACAATCTGTTCCTCTATGACCAATAGTTGGATCTCCAAATCATGCAATGACACCTCATTAGCATTGTGTAATCTATTACCTAAAGGAACAACTGAATCGTGTGGATCATTATCCTCATACAATCTCTCATCTATCACTTTTGCCCCTTCCTTTTCTTCCTTTGGAGAATTGAAATCATCCTCAACAGGTAACTCATCATATGTTATGTTCTCATTCTTCTCAAGTGCACCCACTCTAAATCGTCATATATGAGTACAAGCATGCCTACATCATCATGCATTTCATAAATAGGATGAGGTGTGGGATCCATGTCATCATAAACATCATAGATAGGGAAAGGATTTGGCTCCTTCATATCCCCATAGTCATCATAAGTCGGATAAGTTGTTGCATATTCAACTTTTCCTGCTTCGAAAATTGCGTCGTCAGTATATCCATCCATTATACTAGTATCATTAGCCTCATAATTTTTTTTTGTCTTCCTATATGCACTAATCCTTAATAATGATAGCTACATTCTCTTATGCCTTCAATTTATGCCATGAATACTTGTCCAAATCATTAAACTGACTTTCATATCTTGTTGTAATAGTCTGGAAAAGACATTTCTATTCAGTATGCCTCACCTAATCATGTTATATTCTTCACAATTTCAGCCATTATTTCTCTCTGTGTCTTCATCTTTTCTGACTCATGTATAATACCTCTTCATTGATATCTTGTTGTAGCTTACTGCGGGTGTGGCTTGGGTTACAAATTTTGGCAAACACTTCACTAGGGTCCTGTTGTAGCTTACTGTTTGAGACACTGATTAAATAATGCACTTTTTGGGAATAAATATGAGCTTAATAATTTATCAAATACCTTAATGACATGCAATGATTCCCCTTTTGTCCACTATATGAGTTTACTGTTGACTTGCTGAGGCTGTAATCTTATGTTAGGGACTTAGTTGAAACTGATATTTTAATGTTTAGTGGCATTTATATATCATATTATCACCATACTTTATTTGCATAGATAAATTTGAAGGAAAATCATAAAAATGAGAGCAAGATATCCACCTAAATATAGTATTTAACAGTGATCAAAACTGAGCAGAATACAAGAGGACATGACTGTAACTTACAAATGTTGAAAACCATTTCACCAAAATGATCTGGAATAGCTCAATAAATAGATGGTTGTAGTAGCACCAAATATGGAGAGTTGTCCCTTTTTTGGATTCACATTCAAGCTATTAGGATTTATAATCCTCCTTTGTCCAAACTAGTCTATTAAATTATATTTTCCTAACTTAGGAGTCATTTAGTTATTATTGGGTCCACTAGTATCATTGGGTCCACTTGGGCCAATGGGGCCACATGTACCAGTCACTAGAGTGTGGGGAACACATATAGAGGTGAACTGCAACTGACTGCACCTTCATGCAATAGTTTATGTGCCTCCTAGACCAATCCCTACAATTTAGAATCCACTGAGAGTGTTGGCATCAACCTCCTTCAGTTGTTGGAAGTCGGTGACTAGTCAAGCTTAGTTATGCTCCAGTTACATTCAGTTATATATCCTCCAATTCAATTAGAACCGGTCTTGTATGGATGCATGTGGGAAGGATCCTATTCTCACCTACTTCTCACCTACCACATCAGTTATACTACTTTAACTATTGGAGAGACTGAATTAGAGCTCTGTAGTTAGCTAGTTATCTTCGATAGTGACTTAGACACTTCTAGTTAGTCATGCAGTCAAATTGAGTTGGTAGATTTGATTCATATCCACATGATTCGAATTCTCTTTTATGTAACACTGTTGTATATTGTTGGGATTAATTAATATTATACTGTAATTATACTGAGCAATACTTGTATGTTTCCTTTGATATTTTTTTGTTCAGTGGGTATTATTCAATCCTTTTAAACTGCATAATAATTAAAATCTAATGGCTCTCATTTCCTGAAGATCAATGGCACATTAATTTTAATATGGTATTATAATAATTCTAATATTTTGGTTCTGAGTATTTAGTCTTCATCTCTACCCTCCATTCCGGAAGAGTTTCCATCCCCAATTGGAATATGCCTTCACTTGATAGCTTTGTAGAGTCTTTAATACAAGAGCAAGACAAGTTGGTCCCAATGGGAGTTTTCCAAACTTCCAAGAACCAAGCTCTTCTGATGTCGGACTCTACCAATGCGCAAGCTAAAGGGAAGCATAAGGGTAAGGATCCTAAAGAATCTTATTCGAATTCAAAAGAGAGTCATAATCCTTCCGAAGGAACTCCGGGCTCCAAGATAAAGACAGAGTGTCCTTATTGTATGAGGGGATTTCATTCAGAAATCCAATGCATGAAGAATACCCTCGTCCAATTGAAAAATCTCCTTGTTCAGAACAATATTTCCCTTCCACAAGGTGCAAAGATGTCTGATGATGGAGAGTAGACTGAAGAAATTGAGAGGTGTCATTCCTTGAAGGCATGCTTCACTCCATCGAAGGCTTACTTTATAGATTCTAGAGCATCCAACCACATGGTTGTCTCTAGGGAATACTTCACCACTTTCACTCTATTAGGAGGACCTGGCAGTCATATGGGAGATGAATCCAAAATCCCAGTTGTTGAGAGAGGTTCAGATAAAATCTAGCAGGAAGAGTTCAAGATTGTAATCTATGTGCCCTCTCCTGCAACAAAGCAAGTTGTTCAAGAAGAAGAAGAAGAAAAATCTTCCACACAGACAATTCGAATTGAAGAAAGTCTCCTTGGAGTGACTCCTTCTCTTGTTGCTCCGAAATTTTATGAGATATATGATATCTCATATTCTCATGTGGATGATCCAGAAGAATACATTCAAATCTATGTTATTGAAGAAAAACTCTCCTTCCATTCTATGCAAAAATTCTCCAGTGATTCTTCTATTTTAAATTTTTTGCATAGTTTACCGATGATTGTTTCAAAATATGAAGAGGAATTTGATTTCTCTATCTCTAATGATGTTGCTGGAGTGAAGATAGGTAATACTTTGGATGTTTTGGAAGAAACATCATATTTTAGGTGTGATTCATTCACTCTCGTTGATCTTGAGCTTCCAGGAAATTCCTACATGATTGAATGCACCAATACTCATAGTTTTGAAGGAGAAAATTGTGCATCTACCATCTTGGTGGAGCACACTCTTGGATCTGATATGAAATTATTTGGATCTAATATGATATTATTTGGTTCGAGTTTTAAGGTTCAAGAGCTTCCAGTCATGCTTGTAGTTGTTCTCATCAATTTTGGTGTGAAAAATCAAGTATCGCAAGTGTCTTCCAAACGTGTTGCTGGGGATTTGATGTTAGTTTTCTCTTATGAGTTTGATGATATTATATTTTGTAAATAATTGGTTATTTCTGAAACTATATCAGATTATGGATCTCAAGCATTCACTCTCCACAGTCCCAAGGCTTCTCTACCTTTATATTTGATCACATGCTCATCTCCTCACAGAACAATAAAGAGGGAGACATTCTGCATTCGCCTGAACACATGCTCCTAACACTTGGAGCTAATTATACCTCACATGGTTCAATGTTCAAGGCTGCAATATATCAGTTGCTTGGGTGTTCCTCACATGGTTCAAATTCTCAAGCACTTTTTCTCTCTCATTAGTTGATTTCAATTTATCTACATGGGTCCAGTTTTCATCTTACAGCAGTCTATATTTATGATCAGTTGAGCATTTTATTCTTCTTCCAAAGAGGAGAATTAATCTAGACATAATGATTTAGTTTGGATTCATAGGTTCACATGCACAGCTTCAAGATGCTGCTGCACAAAAGAACCATACTACTGCATAGTGCCGCAAATTGTAGCAGAGTTTTGACAAGTTCTTTTTTAAGGAGGAAGCTTATTTTCTTCTAAATATGGCTTGTATTTTCATGTTCCTGCTTATTTTGAGGGGGGGGGGGGGTGTCCCATGATGTTTTCCCCTATTTCCTCGGTTTATTAAGCAACATTTTTTAATTCCTTTATATTTGTATATGCGTGACTTTTGGCCTTGTTGTTAGGGCCCGTAGTTGTCGAAGTTAGGATTAAGGGGGGGTGTTAGGATTTATAATCCTCCCTTGTCCAAACTGGTATATTATAGTATATTTCCTAAATTAGGATTCATTTATTTATTATTGGGTCCACTAGTACCATTGGGTCCACTTGGGCCAATGGGGCCACATGCACCAGTCACTAGAGTGTGGGGAACACGGATAGAGGTTAACTGAAATTGACTGTACCTTCATGCATTAGTTTATGCGCCTCCTAGACCAATTCCTACAATTTAGGAGCCACTAGGAGTGTTGGCATCAACCTCCTTCGGTTGTTGGCAATTGGTGACTAGTCAAGCTTAGTTATGCTTCAGTTACATTCAGTTAGATATCCTCTAGTTCAGTTAGCGCTAGTATTGCATGGTTTCATGTGGGAAGGTGCCTATTCTCACCTACTTCTCACCTACCACATCATTTAGACTAGTTTAATTGATTGTAACTGATGGAGAGACTGAATTAGACATCTGGAGTTAGCTAGTTAGCTATGATAGACTTAGACACTTCTAGTTATCCATGCAGTCAGATTGAGTTGGTAGATTTGAATCATATCCACATAATTCAAATTCTCCTTTATGTAACATTGTTGTATACTGGTGGGATTAATAAATTTTATACTGTAATTATACTGAGCAATACTTGTCTGTTTCCTAGATTTGTTTTGTTCAGTGGGTTTTATTCATTCCTTTTACACTGCATAATAATTAAAATCTAATGGCACTCTTTTCCTGAATATCAATGGCACATTAATTATCATACAAGAAAGGAGTCATGCAAAAATGAATATAAACTTTGATAAACACAATGTACTCTGGGAAACTTGACTTGGAGCAGACTGACTATTTTTAACTGAGAAATGTGTCCCAACTAGAAAATAATCAGATATGGATGACCTACAAATTGACTATAGCTTGTATTCTCTATTGTTATCTTGTCGTCCTGTGCATCAACCCTGCCATTTTCCCTTTGTTCAAACTGTAATTGTTATAAATGAATTCAACAAGAAATCAATCTTCACTAATTGAATCGTCCAAAGTATACTCGACCTCTCCACAATTGAATTTAGTTGGCATTGCAAACTTAGCAACCCAATACTGCAAGATGGATTGAAATTGGTCTCAATGTGAAGATTCAATCCTCTATATAAGGAAATTTGGCCCACAATGAAATATCTCCTCCATAACAATAAACAACCCTAATATATGTGGCTTCTCCATTGAAATCACACTAACCATCAGAACATATTTCAAATTCCTTAAGAGCTTCTTATCTTTAGAAAAAATTGATGACCCATACAAGAATTTGGTCACTGACGACATCGGCCACCAAAAAATTTGTCCCCACTTTTGATGTGTTTGATCCTCCATGAATTCCCTCAACAAATCTATCACTTCAATTTCCAACTCAACCCTCAGTCAATTCAGTAGTCCTTAAATTCACCCAATGTTGGTGCATGGTGAGAAGAACTATATTTCAACCTTAATTCACCTACGAAACCATTATATATCAACCCTTTCGACATCACTTGCAAGAATATGAAGTCTCACTCGAGGTGTATATGGTATCTACATGAACTACGTTTCTACAATAATGGAGGGACATGAGTCAAATATATTAACTGTCCTACTTAACCTTAGAATATATGTGCAGAAAAATATAATACATTCAATGAAACAAATATTACATTACCCAGATCACATGTCCATAGAGTTAAAACATAAAACAATGCATAGTAAACAGAGCATTCATCACATCATAACACATAGCCATTTCCTCCTCAATAATCTTATTTATTATCATCCAAATGGTTGCTTACAAAAGAAACAATGCACTACACTCTTACATCAGATATCTTTCTAACCCCAAAATGTCCCCTCTAATGTACTCATACAATAAGAATTCACTTCTTAGGATACTCTCCCCCCAAAAAATTATCTCACTATCCCACCCTTACATATTTATACTTTTCACAAAGGGGATTTAGCCCAACTAATGGACCAGCTATGCCTAACAGATTCCAACTGTCTTCTGCCTTTTGTGCGTGATTTTCCCTTAGATGACTTGTCACACGGTCCATTCCTTCTGTGCAATTCCCAAAATTGGCCCAAAATGCTTGCTCCAATAGGCACCCAACACTCACATGCGGCTCGTCCAAATCTACTTAGGACTTATGTTTCCTTGTGTTTACCATTGTGAGAAAGTGCTGAAGTGTTTCCTTCACTATTGTAACCTTCTCTTTAGACTTTTCTTCTTTATGGGAAATGAATTATGTTTCCTATGTTGAAATTGGTGCCTTCAACTTTTCCATGCTATCATCAACTGCTTGTTTGACTTCTCCTTGTATTGTGTCAAGTTGCTCTGTTACCTGGAATTCTTCCTCTTGCAATATTGGTTCTAGATTGCGCACAATGTTTTGTTGTTCAACTCTTAGTTGATTGATCTCCAAATATTGTTGTCTATTTTCCATCATTGTATCCATTATCTCTACTGCTAGAAAAGTACTCATTGTTTATTTTAGCTTATGCACCTTCTCCTGTGTAGACTATAGCTTCTTCTCTATTTCCTGTAACTTGGCATCCTCTATCATTTGTAACCAAACTTGTGTACTTTCCTTATATAGTTTGTCTCATTCCTCCTCTAACTTCTTAATACCTTCTACTGTTGTGGTGTTCGTTTTCTCCATTTTCTCTCTTTCTTTTGGTGGGGTGCTTGTCATAGTGAATGCTTCCAAATATTCAATCTTTGCACAGAACCCTTGGATGGATTCACCTATTTTCATCTCTTTGTCTTCAATCGAGATTTCTTCCTCTACCTGCACTTTAGGATTAATTTTGTAAACATATTCCACTGCCTCCTACAGTCTTTCATTTCTCTGTGCAACTTGTTCTTCCTATTGGAAAAGTTTGTTGTTTTCTGCTGGGAGTGTTTCATCCTCTCCATCTAAGTTGACTCAACTCTCAACTAGATTTCCTACGTAAAACGTGTCTGCAAACTATGCAAAACATCTATGGGTATCTGTGATAATACCAAATCAGTAGATATTATTGCTAGTGCGTACTCCTACATTTCTACTGTAGGTAAATATAAATCTCCTGGTGAGAGCTGCAAAATCCGGCACATTGTTGATGTTGATGATGGTTGTGACATTTTTGTCGTTTTTGTTGGAATCGATTTATGTTTTTATTTTATTCTCCCTGGTTTTATTCTGGTTGCTTTCAAAATTTGTCACAGCGAATCTATCTGCTCTTACACCCTCGTGTGCATCTCTTCTTGTCTCTACACTAATTGTTGCATTGCTTCTTCAACCACTTCCTTGACTTGATTGCCAATATCTTCCAAGTCATCCTTTGTTAATGCTTGGGTGGATGCTTCCTTTGAGGCTTTCCACTTCTTATGTTTGCTATATGAGCCCTTCTTTTCATGTTCCTTTATATTTTCTCCCATGCTCGGTTCCATCTGTTGCATGGTATCATCTACACCATTCGATTCATCTTCTTGTCGGGGATGATTTTAAGGAACCATAATTATTTAAAAGTGTATAAATGTTGGCGAATCTTACCAATTCTTAAAACACCAACTATAAAATGTTTGGCGATATTTTTCAAACAATATTTTAATTTCCAAGGATTTTATATCGTTTATATAATAATTTGGCAATTTTTAGGGTGAAAACATTTTACCCCATCTAAATTGGGCGAAACAGAGCTTCAAAAAATGCAAAATGGTGAATCTTTTTTTGGAGAAAAACATGGAAAAATAGCCCATGGGCTAAATTTCGCCCCTAAAATTATCCCTGCTTCTTGTTCTTGTTGTTGTTATCCTCCTTGAATAATTTTTTGCTATTGTGTTTGTGTCTAGGTTGCTTTTGATAGTGGAATTCTCCACTTTGTGGACCATTCATTGATAATCAAAATGATGTATTGTTGTCACTCTAAAATTTGCCATAAACCATTACTTATATGGGTCCCTCTTTGCTTGAATATACACATGGTGTCAACTTGCTTTGAAGCACACAATTGTTTTGTAAGCTTTAATGGTCTAGGAGAGGATGCACGACGTATTCTCAATGCATAGTCATACCATCTCCTTGTAAACATAGAAAATAATGTTGTTGTATGTTTTCTTGTTCTTGTGTGTAGTATGCCACAACAAAACATACCTTGCTGCTAGGCCCTTCCCTTGTGTACTGTTTAGGAACTAAGTCTTGTTTGGTTCCCTCTAAGACACCAATGTGATCAAAATCAATAGTTAAGCATAATGGAACTTTGTTCCTTTATCCTGCACCTCCTTGTAGTCAAGTAAAAACTGGTTCACTAGAAATATTTCCCAATTCATATGTACACTTGCCGGGCACTTTTTACCGTCCCTATTACTCCTATGGGAACCTAATCTCTGCAACACTTCCTTAGTAGCTTGCAAGCCAAGATTTGTGTTGCAAATATGACAAAGTCATCATTGATTCTCATGGCATCATGTCCATGTGGTCTAGAGTGTGTGTCATACTTGTCCTTCATCTTCTATGTTATTTCTTTATCTTGACTCTTATATGTAAACAATGATAGTGGGTATTCCCCTTCTGCTGGTAATCCTATAATCTGCGTAATCAGCTAGATGTTTATTGACACTGGTCTATCCAACCATAAGAAACCTTCATGTACACAACCCAAAAATAGTTTGACGCGGATGTTTATTTTTGGGCTTCTACCAAAATGGGGTGCCTCCAACAAGTTTTATATGCCCGTGAATTGTAGTCTTGTTTCCCATTGTTGTGGCTCCACTAGAATTGTGTTTATGTCTGAGTTGGTTATTATGCGTAGATAATTCTTTGGGCCCAACTCTAAAAATTTCTTTAGGTCCGCAATATCATGGTCTGCACTTCACAAGTTTACCACTGCTCCTAGAATATCCCCTTATACTATGACCTCCTCGAGGATTAATGGTGTCACCGGGGCATACTTTGGTTGTTTGGGAAATCTCACCAGTGGTGGTGTTGCCTTCCTTGGCAACACATATTCCCTTGGAAAATACTCTGGCTGTGAATCTGCTACTTCCTTCCTTGGGGTTTCTTCCCCATCTATGGTTATTTCCACCGATGTTGATGCCTGCTTAGTGCATTCTTTCTTTGGTTGTGTACTAGAGGCTCCTTCCTTTGGAGGTTCCATGTTTTCTCTATGACACTTTCATTTCTGCAACTGGCTCTATAACTTAACTATGTAATACTATAGCTCGGTTCTAAATACTTAAATAATTATGGCCTTTTTGCGTCCCCTTACATTGGTTTTATAGCCTAATGCTAGTTGTCCCATCTGTCTTCATGCCATCAATTGCATTCAATTCTTTCCCTAATTCTGTGGATCCTTGTATGAATTTGGTCTAGATTTTCCATTCTATCGAAATATCACCACCGGTCTTTTCATCTATTACGTTGTGTTTCCACTGTCTCACCATTATGATTTCTCTTTAATGTTTTTCATATCTTCTGCGCAGATCGTTTTCCAAGATTTATGTGTATGTTTTATTTGATTCTCCTTCCTATGTTCCTTCAACACAATCTAACAATTTATTTCTCCTTCTGCGATCTTTTCTCGTTTTTATTTTCTTTCTTTTTCTTCACTTTTGCTTTCCAACCTTCTTTATTTTTTATCTTTTTTTTGTACTCTCTTTTCTTTATTTATTTTTCTATATGCGTTTTTTTCCATAGCTTACTCGAGTTAATACAGGGAAGAATTGTTGTCCTTGTGACATTTTCAGCTGACTTCCATTAATGAATACGTCCATGACTTCTTCGTTGAATTTTTCCAATAGAACTACACTTGCGTTTATCACAAAATTTATCTCTCACACACACATAATTTCAAATGTTAAATAAGCTACATATTTATGTAATTTTATATATATATACAATTGAAAAATAAATTTTAGTTTAAAATTAAAAATAATATTTAATTAAAAATTAAATTTTAATTAAAATAAATAATTAAAAAATTCAATGAGTATGTCAGTGATGACGATGCTAATGACATCAGTGTCGATTATGATGATCGTCATCACCATCACCACCATCCTGATCATCATCACCATCATCATTGTCATCATCATCAACATCATCGTCACCATAACCATCATCATTAACGTCGTCATTGACGTCATCACTATTTGTCATCACAATCATCATAAACAACAACATCATAGTCATCATCATGATAATTATTGTCATCAACATTAGAATCATCAACATCAAGAACATCATTGTCATCATAAGCATCATCATCATGATCATCATCGATGTCATCATGGTCATCTTCATCATCATCTTCATTATCGTCGTCATCATCATTGTCATCATCATCATGATCAGGATTATCACCACCGTCATCATTATCGCCATCATAATCATTGTCATCACTATTCATCATCACAATCATCATAAACAACAACATCGTCGTCGCCACAATTATCATCATCATCATCGCCATCATCATCGTCGTCATCATGACAATCATTGTCATCAACATCATCAACATCGAGAACAACATCATCATCATGGTCGTCATCGTTGTCATCATGGACATCGTCATCATCGTAGAGATGATCATCATTATCATCTTCAACATTATCTTGATTATCGTAATCATGATCTAGATCATCGTCATCATCACCATACCCATCATAATCGCCGTCATCATCATGTGTTCATAAATGGTATAAATGTTCATGAATACTAAATAATGATGTATGTGTTAAAAAATTATATAGATGTTCATGCATCTTAAATGATGTTGAATTCCTTATCTTCATTGGGAATTCATTGTAACATGTTGCATATGTATACTTAGTATGTTAATTCACTCTTATCCAACTTGATTATGGACCTGATGATTCCAATCTCCACATTGAATGATGCAACATAAGCAACGTAGGGGCGATCCTATGCAATTTAAGGGAAATATAGGATGTACTAAAGATGGCTTGCCTAGATTATTCATATCCATTTACATATATGTCATTTCAATATGTTGAACTCTTTATAGAACATAGGCTAGATGGTTTGGTGTCTTCATGAGTAATACAACTATTATCAAGAAAACATCTATAGATGGCATGGAATACAAATGAAAACTGGTAGGTTGCAATATAACCTAGAAGGATAATTTGCAATTTATTCCATGAAATATTTTTGCACACTGGGTTGCACCTACTAGCTCAATGAGATTGGATTTCTTAACAAAACCTACATGATGAAAGAATCCTAAACTTAGATTCCATTTCTTTAGTACAATAACTTTGAATCTACTCATGATTGGTAAATAAATAAGCTTTGTCTTGTGTTATGCCTATATACCTTGAATTGATATCCATATCCATTTCCATTTGAGTGAAAATAATATATGCATACATATCAATTTGATAAGTCTTACATGATTCAACCATAGTATGTTTGTGCCATGTCACATAAATCATGATACATAAGAACATAAATAAATGTGCCTTAAGTTATATTGCATAATGCTAAACTATGTCTTTTGGTCAAAAAAAAAGTGTAATAAGAAGGTTGCAATGCTTAATTATCATTCCTTCTTTTTTCCATACCATATTAACCTTGACACAATGATATGATACAACAAGCAGCATGCATCATTCAAACTACCAACAATCATCCAATTCCAATAGGTCCTATCTTTGTAACTCACATTGATACCATATTTAGCATTCTCTAAACTACATTAGAAAACTCAAATGGAGAGTGACACTTTTTTACAAATAACAACATAAAAATGATATTCATTTTTATCATTATCATCATCATCATGAACATCATTTCCATCACAAAAATCATTGTTGTTGACAATAATCATTATCATCATCAAGAACATCATCGCCGTCATACTCATCATTGTCGTTGTCATCGTTAAAGTTTAGTACATAGGGGTGAATCACCTTATTTTTATAGAACCATGATTCTTCATGGCTAATTTCAATGCAAGTCCAATCCCTAATCATGAATGAACCCATGAATTAACCAATTTCCAGTACTTGGTTCACTCATTTCCACAACATACATTACCAAAGTAACTTCCTTGCATTTGAAAAAGATATCATTTTTTGTCCATGAAGGAAACAAGATTCACAAATTCACCATTAGTATATACTAATTAATAAAATGATATATCCCCATAGACGATTGATAAATCTATACATATATTTCAACCACCCCCCCCCCTTCCCTCCCTAACCCCAACCTCTATACAGTAACCGGCAAAATTTTAAAAGGATTTGAAGCCGAAACTTACCTTTGAGAAGCAATCCCTTGTTCTCCAGTTGCATTTCACCACCTCCTTCGCTACATTGCATTCAAACTTCAGTGTTTTAAACCCTTCACTCTGCTCCTTTGAAATACATTTCTCTTTCTTCTCTCTTTCAAAATAATCAGCTATTACTATGGCCTAGGGTCTATATCAAATTTTAGGTCGTTGGAGAAAACATTCATTATTTGTATGAGTTATTATTTTCATATTAATTATTATTAATGGTCGACAAAATATATTTATGACTTTTTACTTTTTAGAAGTAAAAAGTAACGTTACAAGATCTACATCATAATAGGCGAGTAAAAATTTTACATCTACATCATAATAGGCAACTAAAAAGTAACTATAGCTGACATTTACAAGAAGAACGTTACATAACGTTACAACATCTCCCTCATAATCGGAAATCATAACTAAATAGAAGTAAATATTTATAGCCTACATTTACATGAGGAACATTACATAACGTTACAACATCTCCCTCATAATATTTATAGCCGACATTTACATGAGGACGTTACAGAACGTTACATTACAATATCTCCGCCATACTAGGTTGTAGAGCGCCTCTCAGCGCAATAAACTATGAACGTTACAAGATCTCCCACATACTGGGTTGTAGAGCGCCTCTCGGCGCAATAAACTATGTATTTGACATAAACAAAAACACAATGAAAGCTTAAGAGAACAAATTTCTCTTATTCTCTATTCTTTTTATCACACCTGCACATTTTCTCTCTAAATTTAGTTGTTATGGTGTTTTTATCATCATATGTCTTTTGTAGAATGGCCTCCCAGTTTATCCTCCAATGACTTAATGAAGAACCCACATATTTATGTCACTCTCTCTAAATATCAGCACACTTTTATTTGAATTTGAAGAAATGCATGTTAATTATTTTACATTTGTATATTACATACCTAATGAAAACCTTACTTTCAATGGATGAAATCCAATTTAAATTTAAGATGAGGATTGGATATCATGTATGATTTAAATTTTGATATTCTAAACTCAATTGTAAGCCTTGTATTTGCATGTTTTAGATAATGACATAGTGCATGTTGCCAATAGTATAGACATAAAGATGTGCAATAGAAATATGTCTCGGATATTTAGGCAATGGAAGGAGCAAGTATATGTTGTGAAAAATAAGAAATTGAATCAACATTTCATGTAAAACAATAATAAAATAAACCCATATAAATTCATAAGCATGCTTATGCATAAAAAAATCGCAATTGTTAAGGAGAGATCTATTGAACAAGATATTTTACAATTCCATATCAGATTGATCTTGGTCTTTGCCAAAGTCGGCATCTGAGCCATGAAGACCGGAATTTGTATCCATCCATTCATAGTCATTGTAAGGATTTTCCAAAACAACATCTACAACATATAGTGCTAAGTCTTCATCAATATAGTCATCATTGCCAAGATGTGAGCCAATGATCATCTGATTAACTTGATTCCCCCCTACATGTTCTTGTTCTTAATCTTGATCATCTTGATCTTTTTCTTCTTCTTGATCATGATCACCTTCATCTTTTGGAAAAATACAGTGGACGAGTTGTCCTCTTGGATCAAATCTAACAACAAAACGCCAACTTGCTCTACCTAGTACCTGTAAAAAAGATACGTGCTCACATTGACTTGGAATTACATAGGGATCTGTATTTTACTCATACCTATTAGTATTAATCATGGTAAATCCATTGTCATGATCAATAACCGTCATTCCATTGCCTTATAACAACAATTTGCACCACCTCACCTTAAAGGGAACCACTATGAAGGATTTAAATTCTATATCCAATATGTCTTCCAAATATCCATTGTACCTCAAATCCGATGTGGCCGAATGTTTATCACCCACGTGGGAAAGATTAGTTACCCGAAAAATTGCAGTTATACCACTATCACATGTTTTCCTCCTATCATCGAATTGTTTGGTGTGATATTTTATGTCATTGCATCACATAGCCTTATGATGTTTCACCTACATTCTCAACATGTTAAAAATGAAATGTCAATATTTGGTAAGTATATTTATAATATAATTTGCAAGAAAAAAAATTATGGGATTTGAAATATAAAACCTAAAGTTATATACTACTTACATTTCTATATTTTGTATTATTTGCTATATCAATTTATTGTTGGGTTAAAAATGTATTATGATCCAAATAAGTTTTTTTATCAACTTTTCCACCCTATTCCATGATAAGGAACCATAAACTTCTTCAAATCGTTCTATCCATCTGATCTTCATCCAGTCAATATTATTTGCAACGTACAAATGAATTGCATCCCACTCTATACTACCTATAACAGTTAACAAAACAAAAATGAGTTAAATAATCGAGCCACTAACCAATCTACCATAAGCATTTATGAAAATATTAAATACAACCTAAATTTTTACCTTTCAATTCTCTCCATCTACCTTTCCCCAACAACACATCCCTTTTACATTTGCTGGTGGAATTAGAATCCCAAGGGAGAGGCACATCCATATCATCCACTATTTGGGGTAAGTACTCACTAAAATATACAATGGATTGGTATACCATGTAACATTCAACCATTGAGCCTTTTGGACATGCTATTTCTCTGACAAAGTTCTTAAATGCCTTCAAGTTCCTCTCCACCAACCACATTGACCTTGTGTGTACAGATCCACATATTTCAATCTCTTCCACCAGGTGTATGAGGTAGTGTTCGTGTGAATTGAAAAATGTTGGAGGCGGATACTTTTGCATCTCACACATTAGTTGGGGAATTTCACTTTTTCAATACTTGATATCTTCTTTATGTATCTCTTTAGATGACAACCAACTACAAGTACAAAGAAATTTGATGTATCATCATTAATATAAATAAGGAAAGCAAAGAAAGTATTGATTATACAACCAATAATTCAACTATAACTCTATGCATACCTCATGTACTTGCCAAGATCACAAATAATCATCTTTATGTTGTTGCCAAAGTTATTCGACAAAGCTAGAGGTAGAACATAATGCAACAAGGACGTAACGTATATTACTGACAAATAAGGTATATACCATCACATATAATTGAAATAGAGATAACCATTACTTGCTAACATATAATCATGTACATCTCATAAAATAATCGAACTTGCAAAATGTCAAACCGTCATAAATGTATTCCAATCGTGAGTTTTATTCCCGCCGAAATCACCTTGGTTTGTTAATATATGACTTGTGTTTGAAGCAAAACCAATGGGAAATTGTATCTTCCACACAACCTCTCTTATAGCGGTGCTCTCTTGCTTTGTTAATAACCATGGAAGATTGGTGGAATTTCCAGTACCAAAGCAATCCTTCAAATTTTGCAATGAGGTGGATTCCAAAATTTCACTTATATTTTTTGCAATTTTTTCCTTGTTATTCCTCTTATTTATAATTTTCCACGAGCACTTTGTGACATTCTTTCCAATATGAAGTGTGTCAAATAAATGAGCTACTATATGTGCTCATAGTATGGAAACAGACTAAATTTGATAGAGTATCATTTAAAACCCCGTGGAAGTTGACCATGCTGACCTTTGAGAAGTATCAATGAAAGATTAATATTCTTACTAGTCATGCTAAGTATGGAAATTTAAAAATAAATACAAGTGACAAAGATTGTAATATTAATTACAAACAAGTATTACATACCATGGATCTTCTGAAATGCCCTTTTCCATAGTTGAGGCGTCATTTTTAATGGTTTTTTTCTACTTTTCCCTTCCCATTAAATTCATTTCTTTCGATAATATAATACCTATGGTCCTTATGGATAAAATTCTTAAACTCATTGTACACCCCTTTTCCTAAAATTCTTGAATGTTTTGATATTGTTCTTGGACCACATATAGGACATGCCATATTTTCCCTTTGTTTGAATCCCTGCAAGTTATGGAGTAGTGAATTAATATATAGAATTCCATAAATTATAAATGATGCATAGTGATACATGAAAAATTTACATACCACAAAAATGTGTAAGACAGAGCGCATTGTGAATTGTCCATGCAAGTATTCCATGGAACTAAAATTGTTTTTGGACTATAGGTTTGGAGATGTTGTACATACTAATGCAAAACCATAATTTTAAAAGTTCATCTATAAGAGGCTCAAGATAGACATCCATATCTTTAATTGGATGCTTACCTAGTAAATATTTGAAAAGTGAAATACATAATTAATAAGTTCTCGATCATGCAACAATGAAAAAATGGATTCCTTAGATTGTGTTAACATTCCTAAAATTACAAGTACCTGGAAAAATTAATTCCAACATGGTGTGCCCCCTTTTAATTGTCATCCATGGAGGAAGGTTATTGTTTATAACAAAAACTGCCCAAAGTGAGTAATTGGTTATGATCTCTCCAAATGGATTGACACCATCAACTTCCAATGAGAGTCTAACATTACATGGTTCTTCTTTAAAAAATGGTCATATTTACTCAACGTCTCTGAATGCATATCCATATCCAAGCATTCGCATGACACTATCTACACTTATGTATCCAACATGGTAACCCATAAATTATGCAATGTTTTTACACCTGAACAGTCATTTAAAATGTGGAATTATCGGGATATGGTAAAGAACTTTGTGAGGCACCTTATTTGTTACCTGATCAGTAGGATATCTACTAATTCCACATTTAGGGCGCTCACTTTTTTATGCATGTCGTTTGTAATATATGATATGATCATTAGGACATGAATCAATTGTGTTATACTCCATTCCTATATCTTTCAATACAACACACGTTTCTTTGTATGTGTGAGGTAAAGTATTTGATGGTGGTAGAAAAGTATCACCAAACAACCTAAACAAAAAAAAATCAATGTAACAATTGTAATTACTACCTTAGCTTACATATGACAATGATAAATAAAAAATCCATGTCTAATTTCAATTACAAGTGTATAAATCTTGAATACCTCAACAACTGTGTCATTGTTGTGTTTGAAATACCATTCATGGCCTTCAAGTTGACTAGCAACAAAAAGCAGAGAGAAGACTTGTCTTTGAGTCTTCGTATAAGGATTTTTTTTCCTTATCAATTAAGGTTATATCATGAATGTTTTCATAGATCTTGACTACAGTTGCATTCTCATCCGCGGCAACAAATGTGTCGTTGATCAACCTATTTATCCCTTCATTCTCAATAAAGTTGTGGTCATTTTCTTATATTGTATCAACCTCAATGTCGCCACCCTCACTCTCTAGTATGAATTGTAGCTACTGGATTTGCAAGCATTGGTGCTCTCATCCGTGCAATAATTATAACAAAATAATTCCAATTAGTATCAAAATGTACATCAATATTAATAGCATGGAAAATGAGAAAAAAAAACATGTTTTTATATGTTATCAAGGGATGATATTTTGTTCTACCTTCCAAGTGCCCATATTGATAGCAATGTTTCCTAGTTGTTTCCCTAACAACTCTTCTTATTTTCATCCTTCTGCATTGCGTACAAGGGAAATAACATTTTCCATCACTAGTTATATCTTCAACATTAAAGGCTTGATTCTGATCATTTGAATTTCCAAGGTTGCTTGTGCGACTGTATGTAAAATTGATAGTTGCTTTCATATCAGTAATTCATTCAAATCTACTAGAAAATCGATGGACATGGGTGTCTGACAGTGTTCTCTATTTCAATTAAATACATTATCAAGGTAAGAAGAGAGACAAAAAAATCATTAATCGAATGAAAATAAATTTATTCAAGGGATAATCTCATTAATTCACAATTTTTTTTTACCTAAAATTAGAGTTCTCCCCCAAAATTATTCCACAAACTATTCCTTCCGAATTGAACTCAAAAAAGTGTTGGTTGTGGAGCCTAATCTTCTAGATCTGGAGATATTATTCATCTCTATTTGTACCCCAGGTTTACTGAACACTCATTCCCCAACTTTGTGGTTCAAGGCAGCGCCCTGAAAAAGGGGGTTTGGGGGCAGTGCCCCCGAGAAATTTTTTTGGCATGGTTGTTGGCCAACAGTTTTGCGGACCCATGGTATTCGATTAACCATAGTATTTTCCCATGGTATTTCCCCTATAAAAGAAAAACATTGTAATTTAGCTATGTATGGTATTGTATTGTATTGTAGCATTGTAAACAATATCTGTGATTGTGTGAGAGAGACTATGAGAGCATGAAGAGGAAGTGCAGCGGTATTGTTGCAAGTTGTATCCCTTCATCTTTCTGGACAGGAATAAAAGGACTAGCAATTTCTGTGTGGATGTAGCCCATCGTTTGGGTGAACCACATTATATATGTGTCTCTCTGTAATGCGTTTAATGTGTATTGCATCTTGTTTAATGATTTAACTGTATATCTGTTATTGCTCTGCGGTCCTGTTTCTAACAAAAAGAACCTGAATATGTGTTAAATTTTGACCAATTAAACCAAAAAAAACCTCCAAAAAACATAAAAATAGATGTGTTAAATTTTGTCCAACTAAACTGGAAAAAAAAATAGATGTTATGTTCGAATATGTTGTAAAACTTGCCAACTTTAATAAAAAATGAGGAAAATGCATTCGGATTTTACTCGTCTCTTAAGTGATGTTAAGAAATGATAGTTATTTGGGATGATGTTTGCATGCAGGACGTCACTTAAGCGACATTACGAAGATATTTTTGAATCACTTTCTAAAAAACCCAATAAATTAACGTTTTTTCGACATGTAAAGTGACTTTTGACTTTACACATCGGTAAAAACATTAAATTTTGACCCCAAATATAGTAGTGATGGAACATCCACCTACACACCAAGATGCCTTTAATGGTGTGATTTTATTCTTAAAATGTGCTTTCTCATTGTCCACCAACATAATTTGTAGCTTCTCATAACCAAGTTCCGTATACTCTATAGGTCGATCATTAATGGAATGAAACATATGCTCAAAATAGGGTGAGCAGGATACAATGAAAGAGATGCCACATGCAAGAAAAAATCTTGATATTGCAAGATCAACACCTTCCCTTCCCGTCACATCAAATATATCATAAATGTCACAAGCTTTAGGCCTCTTGTGTGATGAAGTTGTATTTCTTTTCTATGCTTTTTATGGCACATTCTCATCACCAAAACAAACTTCATCATCAGATGGCATTTCTTTCTCATTGGACTGATCATTGTCATTGACATCATGACATGGTTGTTAGATTGACTTGCCTACTTTACCACCAGCCCTTTGCTACTCTCTATGTGCACTAGGGAGGATAGTGGGATTCTGCGGGCCTCTGGTACAAATTTCAATGCCCTTCTTTGGAACATTCATAAAATGGGTTTTAATCTAGTATATATTTCTTTCCATTCAACATGACATAGGTTCATTTTATCAATGTTGTCCCCCTATTGTGGGAAATTTGCTCAAAGGTGTGCAACCCTTCCCATGTTGGGGTTTAAATCATTTGAGGTTATCAACAAGGCCCAATGGTTTGACTTCAAAGTGATCCTGCAATCTCTTGTTAGTAAACAAAACAAAATAAAAACAAATAACAATATGAAATAAAAATAAAGAAGGTAAACGTATGCAAACCATAACAAGAAGAAGATGCTAGAACCAATTTAGATTTCCCAATTGTCAAGCTTGTTACATGTAGTGTGACTTAGGATATGTGGACTTCAATGGAAGCCAACAATCCTCCTTAGGGAGGTCCTTTTTATCCACACTAAATACTAAATGAATTGAAGAACAGCGAGAGGAAACACTTTCCTCTTAGACTAAGGTGGCAATGGAGCTTGAGAAATGCCAATAGATGGAGGAAGAGATGAGATATGAGGAAGCCTGAACACAATTCCAAAAGAATAACCTTGCTCTAATTATTTTCTCTTCTTAAATGCATGTCCATGGCTTCCTTTTATAGGCCAACGGGTGGCCAAGAAACATCTAGATCCAAGTGTGAACAACATCACCTCATGAACTAGCTCCAAGGTACACAAAGGGGGTTATTCAATGATCCCTTGACATATGAAGAGACAAGTTCATTTTTTTGTTGGCGAGGGATATTTTATGAGCCTTCGATGCACGATGGGTAGCTTATATCTCGATGTTTTGACAGCCACGTGGATTTCGAAGGAAAATACATGCAAGGATAGCATGGGCACATAACTGATAACACGCATTAAAAACGAGTAAACAGATATTTAGTCACACAACTTCTTCTTTTGGACCCTATGGTTATCAGCAAAAGTACTAGTAAATGCAATGTAAACAGAAGGAAAATGTTGCATATATGCTAGTTGTGAGATGACACTTGCGATACAAGTCTCGTGCCATTACCGAGGGGGTTATAATCATGTTTTTTTTATCTTATCCTACACACTTGACGTAGATACCCAAGTGTAATAAAGAACTTGACAAAGATATTAATAATAATAAAAAATGGACCGTACCTTTGGGGTGCACATAGTGTTATGGAAATAATTGTTTTAGGTACGGCCCATTGACCGGATTGTTGAGGGTTATTCCTTCAGGATTTTTCAAGATATATGCCCCTTTGGGTAGGCATTGCTTTACGACATAAGGCCCTATCCATTTAGATACAAATTTACCCAGTTTAGGTTTGGTGTCCTTTTAGGCATTAAAAACTAGGACAAAGTCTCCCTCGCTAAACATGTGAGATCGGACTTGGTGATCATAGTGTGCTTTGGAGCGAATCTTCATGGCCTCATTTTGTTGTAGTGAGTCCCTTCTTTCTTCATCAAGGTGTCCCAAAGTAAACAACCATTGCTCAAAATCTGGGGTATCAAGTAACGAATCCACAACTAATTGGAGTGTAGGTATCTGAAACCCAAACTGAAAGAAAATCAAACACACATGATTTGTCTGTAATGACTTGGACTTAGTTGTCGTGTTGGGAGAAGATGAGCTTGAAGGTGTGCCCCTGGTTGTGTAGTATGTGTCGCATGTGTCACACTAATAGGGTTATTAAGCAGATTTCTGAGCTTTGGTAAGGTGGGGCATATGTCGGTTGCATGGCCTTGTTTCCCACATGGGGAACACGTGGGGGTGATACTGACTGTGGGAGTAGTGGTTTTCATTACCAAGGCTTTCAATCTAGGTGGATTTATTCCCCCTATGTTAGGCCTAGTGACTACAGATGGTGGTTTGGGAAGGGGGTTAGTCATCATGGGGGCCTTCAATTTGGGTTGATTTATGACCCCATTACTGGGTTTAGAGACAGTCAGTGGGGGTTTGGTCACATGCGTCATTGTCTCGGTGTGTGGGATAGATGGTGCAACTAGCCCAACTAGTACAAACTCATAGTGGGACACTAATTTTGAGGCCATCTTTGGGTAGGTTTACATAAGGTACCACACAGATACTCTCAAAGTAATCCTAGGCAGAGTTAGTTGAGCCATGACTGGCATTCCTTGCACTCCCATGGGGGTTACAAAAATGGTATCTAAAAGATGGGATGCACTAATGATCTCAATTTCTATTCAATGTCATGACTCATCGGAGAGGATGGCGATGATGTCGTTGGGGAAGAAGGTTTGTTTTTAGAGGTGAAAATTGTGCACATGAGGCCATCGGTCGATGTAGAGATTTCAAGCGAAAGACCCAAGTATGCTCGTAGGAAGTCAAAGTATTTGTACCCTCCCGAGTATACATCAATGTAAGGGGGTTGATTCACCTCACCTATTGTGGGTAGGACATTTTCAATGTTGGTGATGGCGTGAGGGTCATAGTAATTGAGTTGGTCAAGGGTGACTATCTTCTCATTGATGGGAGACATCATGATGCAAAATACCAAAGAGGAAACCGCCCTCATGGTGTACATATAACTATGACCCAAAACGATATTGTAGTCGAGTTGTGCATCGAATACCTCAATATCGATCATTACCATCTTTCCCCCTAGATTAATGGGAACATTTTGGTATAATCCTCATGGTTGTGATGGTCTCCAATCATATGTGCGGAGTGTGATAGAGGAGGGGACTAACTCAGGTGAGCCCAATCTTTTTCAGACATTAGATGACATTACACATGTGGATGTTCCTCCATCGATAATGCATTAATGGATCATAATGTTTTTAACCATAACTAAAACTTGGAATGCAACTGACGATGGTAGTTGTGGTTCACCTTTGTCGAGATCAAAGGTCATAAGGCGTGATTCTGAAGGATCGATATCACCAAGTGCATTAAGTAATGTATTTCTTTAGGTTGGGCATGACTAGAGCACTTCTAAAGTGGACATAGAATCTAGGGATTGAGCCAAGTCATCCACAATACTATAGTTTTGAAAAACTTTCATGTGAAGGTTATGAGGGGTGTGCCTAAGTGGTAGCTTTGGGATCCTTGGGATTTTTTCACTGCTTGGGAATGGTATTTACAAAGGGGCTCTCGAGGAAATAGGTACATCTTCCCCTTATGGGGGATCAAGCCCTCCATAGACTTTGGCTCGAGTATGAATATGGATATTTGTCGTGTTCATATGGATGTTTTGGAAGGAGTAGTTTCCTTAGGGGCGAGATTCCTACTTTTGGGTGACTACCCCTTGGATGGAAAAGGGTTGTTGCAAGACAAATTGTTGGGGTTGTTATGCATTAGGACCCTGAGGAGGGTTTGGTACTGTCTTTTTCTTTGCTTCCACAAGTTGTTGGCAGTCCGGGAGGAGTGCACAATGGTGAGTATAGTGACCATACTCTCCACAAATAGAGCAGGAATAGTTTGTCCTAAGGTTAGTGTTTTTTCCTTGTCTTGGGGGGTCATTATCCCCTGCGCTCTTGTTACTTGGGTTATAATTTGGTTGGGGAGGGAAGTTGCCCCCTTTCCCTTGATATCAGTTCTATTTGTTCTTACCTTTATTCTTCCCCTGATTTTGAGAATTCTAGGGGTTGGTTGTGTTTAACCTCTCAAAATGTTGAGTTTTTTTTGTGAAGGAAAATTAAACTAGATTGACGCCCATTTGAGTCATGGAGGAAAAATCAGGAGGACACTTAAACGGGTAATAAGGATGATACCCCTGTGGTAGGATATATGTGTTTTGCGCTCCATATGATGTGAACATAAGAGTTGGTTGTGCCATTTGTGGTGAAGGTATCGGCGCTGCTTGGATTGCATTGGGGTAGGAAGAACTGTAGGGTCCATATTGTAGCTTTCCAAACTGAGGGTTTCGTACAATTGTAGGGGGTGCTGACACAAGAGGGATGGGTGTGGGTACTGAATTTCCATATTGAGCGGCATAGAAGTTGGGTGTGGGGGGGGATTTTCCTTGAAGGTAAATGGACCTTATAATCCCATCAATTGATTATGACAACCCCGCATGGGAGGGATCCAAAGATCAATGCCAAAGGGAATTAGGTGGGATGGTGTATATGCAACCTGATTATGCATAAATGAGATCAAACTATTGGGCCTTTAACATGGCCTCTTCCTCACTTTGGGGCAATGAGGTTTCTATATACTTTTCTATTGTGGGTTGGAGTGATTTGATAAACCAATCCAACAAGAATTGAAGTTGTATGTCTATTTTAAACAAAGTGTGACATCTACGCAACTCAAGGATATGATCCGCTATGTGGGTAGAGGTATTCTGTCAAAATTCTATGAGAATCTCGAGGCTAGGGCCGTGGCATATATAAAGTTGAAATTAAGTGAGAAATGTGGTGGAAATTATCCCAAAAGTGGCATGGGTTTCCCTTGGTAAACTCACATACCATTTCGTAGTTGTTCCTGTAAGGGTTCATTGGAAGAGGCGAAGCCTCATTAAGTCATCCACTATACTTTTGGAGGAACACCATAAGTTACATGGTTTTCCAGATCATCCCTTGTTACCCTTCAAACTTAGGGATGTATGATGGGAGATTATCAGGCATATTTGGCCACTCTTATTCATGTGTTATGGGGTCATTGATCAACTTAGCTAGATCAAGGATATTTAATCTAGCCATGAAATCTAGGCTAGTATTAAGTGGCACCATCGTAATCTGTGTATTATTCCCTCGAGGAGAAGAACGAGGAGTATGTGGAGGTAATATCTATCTCTGATGTGAGGAAGAGGATGGTGTATGTCCTTCCAAAGAGGGAGAAAAAATGATGTATTTCCTCCAAGGGGTGGAAATGAAGGGTGGCTTCTTCTATGAGAGGATGAAGCAAAAGGATCTAAATTCTCTTCCAGGGGAGAAAATGAATCAAGCAATGAGTGGCTTTCCCAGAATATCCTACCAATAGCCCTGGCCAAAGTATATCCCTCGTGAACCACAGGGAGAGAATGGGAAAACACCCCTCAAGAGATAAGAGAGGCTTTGCAATCTACAGTTATTTAGTGGTTTTGTTCCTCAATGGTGGAAGTATTGAGTGACAAATGAGAATGATGTTAGGACTAGACACAATTGAACAAATGCAAAAATATGCCAACCACAACATATGCAAAATGGTGCAAAGTGAGTGATATGTGCTCTATCGTTTCAGTGCAAATGATCCCACATGTAGGTTCTTTTTAATTACGAGTTATGTGAAATTGTATTGCAGAATATTGGTGGGAATTATTTGGTTGCCTAGCCCAATCAATCCTAACCAAACTATAAATTTTCTTGTGGCCTCCTATGGAAAAATTTAGTTGGTTGAGAATTACAAGAGTTGGTTTTAAGGGTCCAAATTTTATTAAGTTTGTGTAAGCCTAGGTATTTCACAATATTACTTTTCTTTATCCATCTAAGTCACACAAGGTGCAAGAGGGAGAGCATACTCAAAGCAAGAGAGTCTTTAGGTCTCTTAATGTGTACTAGTGGAAACACATATGTGTAATAAGAAAATGATATTGATTGTTGCAATTAACATAAAGTAAATATTTGCACATATGTTTTAAACTTCAACTCAAAGTATACTAAAGGTGCTTGCAACTAACAATTTTGATCAATAATGCTTATGAAATAAAAAAGTGTGCAATGAAATTATTTCACATGTTTCCCCATTTTTTAATTCACCAAGTTCACAATGAGTGTGAGCTGAGGAGCATACTTACCAAGTTCACAATGAGTGTGAGCTGAGGAGCATACTTCGAGAAATTAAAGTCTTTAAGTCCTTGCTTGTGTGCAAAAGTGATTTACACTAACTTGTCTAAAATGTGAGAAGTAAAGAACATAAGATCTTTTGAATACTAGTGACAAATGAGGCCCATTGAGAGCCTCAAAGTCTTTTACCTAAGTAGTTTTTGAGGGAAGACCCATTTATTTCCTAATCTTGAGCCAAGTGAGCTAATTACCAGGAGAAAAAAAATACAACTATTGTAAGTTATTTTAATTCGGGTTCATTAGTGAGCAGCCCTTGAGACTGCAATATTTATGCAAAGTAGATAAAAAATAAAATAAAATATGGTAGCATAGAAATTCCAAATACATACGCACTATAGCATTGTTACAACACGGTAGAGCCACACGAGAAGAGAGAAAATTACCGCATGGGAAGAGGTCCACTAAAATGCGCGGTTAGCGTGTCTCTCGAAGGAAAATATGCATGAGTAGCATGCCTGGGGTGTCGAGATCCGCGTGTGTGTAAACAACAATTACAGCCCAAAGGGGGTCGATTTCTAGGAAAGAAGGGGATGGACTTAATATCTTGCACAACACAATAACCCAGAATTAGCTATTTAGCAAATAACAACCTAGTTAATGAGAAATGAACAAAAATATAGTGGAGTCACCATAAATATTGTTGTGGGAAAATTTGCACAAAGGTGTGCAGCCCTTCCCATGTTGGGGGTGAAAGCCTTTGAGGTTGTCAATAAGGCCCAGTATTGTGTTACTAAAGCAAAAGGTTTGACTCAAAACTAATCCTGCAAGTTCTTGTTAGTAAACAAAACAAATAAAAACAAATAACATGAAATAAAAAGCAAAGAAGGTGAAGGTATGCAAACCACAACAACAAGAAGATGTTAGAACCAATTTAGATTGCCCAATGTAGTGTCACATAGGAGATGTGGGCTTCAAGGGAAGTCAACAATCCCCTTTAGGAAATCCTTTTTGTCCACACTAAAGGCTAAATAAATTGAACATTGAGAGGAAACACTTGCCCCCTGGAGGAAGGTGGAAGGGAGCTTGAGAAATGCTAATAGTTGGAGGAAGAAGTGAGCTATGAGGAAACCTCCACACAATTCCAACAACATAACCTTGCTTTGATTTTTCCTTCTTAAATGCATACCCATGGTTTCCTTTTATAGGCCAAGGACTGGCTAAGAATCATCTAGATTCAAGTGTGAACCCCATCACCTCATGAACTAGCACCAAGGTACACAAAGGGGGCTATTCAATGCTCCCCTATCATATGAAGAGACAATTTCAATTTTTTGTTCGTGAGGGAGATTTCATGAGCTTTCAATGTGTGGCGGGTAGGTGAGATCCCACCATTTTGATAGTCACACATATTTCAAAGGGAAATCCGTGCTAGGCTAGTCCAGGGACATAATTGATCATGCGTGTTGTGCTAGTGTGAGTAAACAAGGATTTAGTTGCACAACTTCTTTTGACTGTTTTTTAGCATTTTTGGACGCATATTGCTTTATGGATCTCATGAGGATATCTTCAGTGGGTTGCATGCAATATGTTGGTGACGCCTTACTGCAATATTAGCTAAAATGTCACATATGTGCAAAATTTAAGCGTTAACACCCCCTTCTACCCTTTGTTTCTTTTGTTCTCTCCAAATAATTCCATAGTGGATATTGAGGATTTGATGATGCCAACTTGATTAGAGAAATGATAAATCTAAAAATTGAAACAAAGAAAATCTACCAAGGCCCAATCTAGAAAATCAAAGACACTAATACCCCACTCCTCCAATGTTGGATTGTTTCTCCCTTATTGTTGGATTGTTTCTACCTTCTCTCCCTTCACTATTGGATTGTTAAGAGTCAGTCAATTATCAGACCCTTCACTATTATTATAGAAATTGTCAAATAGCTAAACTATCTCCCTTCACTACTTGTTAGATTGCTCTCCTTCTTTACTATTGGGATATAAATGAGGTAAATGGGGATGTTTTCTGTGTTTAAAACGATGTTATGGATTTTGGAGAGGGGCTCCACCTTCCCCCCTCTTTTTCTTGGTTTTTGGCTAGTTTAGGCAAAAATGAACTCACAAGACTTGTTGACGTCTCCAATTAAGGGGTACAACTTCCCCAATGCATGCTATGTCTCATGTTTCAAGTGTATAGTGTCCACAATGTGTGCCACGTATTTGGTTGGAAAATTAAAGACAAATACCTCACCCCTTCAATGTTGGCTTGTTTCTCCCTCATGATTGAATTGTTTCTCCCTTCTCTCCCTTCACTATTGGACCATTAAGAGTGAGTCAACTGTGAGATCCTTCACTGATATCTTGGAAACTAACGAATAGTTGTACTATTTCCCTTCATTTCTTGCTAGATTGCTCTCCTTCTTCATTGTTGGGATAGAAACCAGCATAGATGCATCTTAAACCAAGATCTGCAAAGCATCAAGAGGGATCCAATTTTTTGTGTAATTTTTTTTATCTTAAATTTTTACATGTTCAAAAAAAAAAGTACACCTCAAGAATTTTGATCCCTTTGGTGTTTAATAAATCTGGGTTTAACGTGGATTTTTTAATTACTTTTTATTTGGTTTTAATGTTGGGTTTTTATTATTTGATTTGATTATTATTTGATGAATTAAGCAACATGTTTTTCTCTATATTCTTTTTTATCTTTTTTAGCTGACATATTGATGTGGTGTTACGTTACATTTGTGACAACATCTCCCCTATACTGGATTGTAGAGAACCTCGCTACTCTCGATGCAAATGAAGTAAATGGAGGTATTTTTGTGTGTTTAAAATGATGTTAGGGATTTTAGAGAGGGGCCCTACTTCCCTCCTCCTCTTTGGTAAAAAATGTACACCTCAAGAAATTGGATCCCTCTCGGTGTTTGATAGATTTGGGTTTAAAATGGATCTATGTTAATATTATTTTGGTGTTGTAGACTTAACATGTGATGATGCTATCTACTAGAAATTGTAGTCATCATATCTTGTGAAAACTTGGTGCTTTTGTCTTATTCCCCTTTTGGCAATATAAGTATGAAAGCTAGTTAATTGATAAGCTTTAATTTAGATTTCATTTCTTTATTTTCAATAAAAAAAATTAAATTTTAAATATACATCCATAAATTAAACTTGCACACCCTCATAGAGTTTGACAAATGAAAAACACCAATAAATATTACCATGTAAATAGGAATTGGATGAAAAGTGGTATATCTAAGCTATGAGATTGGCCTAGGTTTCAAGGTTGCTAGCCCAAACAAATGATTATATATACACACGCAATTAATTTTTTTTTAAATAAATAAATTTTCTATATTTTAATTTTTATTTCAATTTCAATAACATAAAGTAGATATATAAAATAAGATAAAAACCTTTTTTTTTCAGGAAGAAAAAATCAGTCCTTGTTATTCTTTATTAAGAATCAAAGGGCCTTGGTAACAGCCGCCCAAATGGGAAAACACCAACAAAGAATACATCAAGACGATAATGGATCACGTCCAATTGCAGCCGGAGGGAATGGAGTGCAATAACCAAAGTTCCCATCAGAAATCTGCCTCATCATGTAAATGATCGATCATCATCATTCCTATCTATCGGGAAACATAGGACCAGAGCTGCGGTCCAAAAGAGACACTCAGTCAATATACAGTACATGTCCAATATCAAGGGGAGATATCCCCAAAACACGCTCAAAGGAGCTGGAAAGAGTCACTAGTGACCAAATGGTCATCAAAAAATTCAAAATAACACCCAAAACCGGGAGAGTAAGTGAGTGCTTGTTTTGAAAGACAGTCTGCAATCCCATTGTATTCCCGATAGATGTGATTGATGGTGAGATCTTTGAAGCTTTTAAGAAGCTTTTGTAATTCCCTGCACCAGTGAAGGAGCTCTGGTGGAGAGAGAGCAGAAATACCTTTAGCCCAGTTGATAATGACCTGTGAGTCACCGTAAATGCAGGCTAAAGGGATTCCCATCATTTGGGATGAGTGCAGAACTGCCCAAAGTCCAAGAAGTTCTGCTTTTGTATTGGATCCATGTCCAACCCCCAGCGCAAATTCTAGACGGTGATTCTCATTGAGATACAGACAAAAACCAATGCCCGCTGCTGAAGAAGTAGATGCTCCATCGAAGTAAACCTTTATCAACGTAACAATGACATTACATTTGAAAAAAAACAAAAATAAAAAAATTTACAAGTCTTTGAAACCCTCTCTCTTTGAACTTATGTTATTTAAAAAGTACTAAAACTTTAGGTAGATCTGCAATTGCACCAAACCTTTCGTTCGAATTTTCATGGCGATTTTATTTGGACTCAATTCATTTCTCCAACCTGTTCTCTTTTTCACAAGGATATTACATGGATCGCTTGAAACACTACTGGTCGTGGTTGATACTTGCCATTGAAACGCCTGTGGTGTGGTCGATACGTGGAGTGGCCATCTATGACCCTTTCGAATAGCATGGCGTGGATGGTCGTGGACATAGTTTCCTAGTTCCATTACACATGGACATCATTTCTTAAATCAACAACTTTACCTCTAATTATATCTATTAATCACTAACTCGTGGATTTGTAAATTACCGGAAGATATCTTGGTAAATATAAGCCCTGGATTTATGCACACGACGAAGAATATTCTACCCAGGATGAATTCTAGTCAGATAATTAATTCATGCACCTCAGGTCCAATTTCAAAATAAATACAGCTATCGGCCTAAGAATTAGGGTTAGGGCTTCCAATTCCTTGATTCCTATTTCAAAAAAAGGGCTATACCTACACCAGATTCTTCTACCAATTCCAATTGCACCCACGGTCCTTGGAGGTCACAGGTTCAAAACCAGCGGGGGTAGGGTTGCTCATTTGGCCTGCCGTGGCGAGGCTTGAAGGGTAGGCAACCCCATCGGAACGTCTCGGCCCCTACTAAGTCACAAGTTATTGATATATCTGGCTTGCAGGCTGTTGGATATAATCTTGAGAGGTTGTTATTACCATGGTTTAAAAAAATTGCACCCACGGTCCATGTAACCTTGGGCCACTAACGCAATCAACCAACATGAGCCATTATGGCAGTGACCTTCTAAGTCATCATTCTAACTATTTTCTTTATATGCTTAGTTTTCTGACAAATAAGGCATAGGTGTCACTGGTGTGTGTTACAAGTGCATGAAATGCAGGACCTACTTACTCCCAGCCAGGCTTCACAAAAAGCTACCTTCCATGTTCAGGCAATTGCAACTAGAATAGATAAGAACTTAAAAATGAACTTTAGTCTTTCCGATAGACACCCTTAATACTAATTTGGAACATTTCAAAAACTACACTGGATTTACAAAATTAAAAAATTAAAAAAAAAACTTTCGGTGCTAACACAAAGTTACAAACACATTAAGATTAAGTCCAATTTAGTAGTCAATTATGATAGTGGTTAATTATTTTTTCTAACAGAGAGCAATTAAATCCATGTACAGGAAAACATAAATTAGCTAATATAGACTTCTCATCTGAACCATATGATTCTACAATTAAATTATGGATTTGACTGGAATTTTGAATCAGTACTTGAACATGTCCCCTGTTCAATATATGCTCTCTCATCTCCAAGTGAAATTTGGAGGACAATAACATATCAACTTCAAGCGATTGATATCAATCAACATTGCCTTCTTATAAGAGCTATCAATTAAAATTACCATCAATATTTCAGCCTCAGATGAATACCATACAATGATTACAGTAATTTGGAAATTTCCATATCATTGACGGAGTGATCTCTAAGATATTAGCTAAATTTGTAAACTTGAATCTGCCCTGGTACGAAGAAAATGAGGCCGATATGTAATTCAATACAATTAAGCAAATAGTGAAGATTGCATAATATTTGGCTTTTGGCTTTGCTTACAAGCAGGTTTGCTTGCATGTAAACTAGAAGATCTAAGGACAAACATGAAATTGAAAATATATATTCAGACCTTCAACAATTCATTTTTGTTTTCATGTTTGAATAATTTCAGTGTATGCAGAGTCTGACTTGGATAACTACAAGAGCAAATTATCAATGGCAACCTAAGAAGAGAACTGTTGCATGATGGATTCTTCCACAAATACAGTTTCAAAAAAAATCATATCCCACGTTCATTTTTAACTCCAGTCAGTGACTTAAACCGGAAACTCATTCATCACCTACGCTGCACATTGTGAACACCTGTTTGTTGTTGGTTTGTCATTTCATTTCCTGCTACAAGAAAGAATGCAGTGTGCCTGCAATATGCAATATCAATTAGAATTTCGTACCTGCTAATAGTATTATGTATTGAAATTTGGAGTAAAGCTGATCTTTTCCAGAACACCAATTTCTAAATCCCTTAGCCTGTATACCTGAAGAAATTAAACATGCAGGTCTTTGAATCTGAATCAATTTTGGAAACACTATCTAGTGCCTTTTCCATATGTTGAAGCCATCTCTCGGCTGCTTCTCTTGTAACAGGGAACGGTCTGTGACGCCCTATAAGGGCTGGATGACCTAATAAAGCAAAACAGGTATTAAAATAGTTAAAACAACCATCCAGTCAAAGAACTATACTCCAGCCACCCCAGCCATGTTTTTCAAAATTGTGTTGTCACATATCATCTTAAGTTTGGATTCAAAATAAGCCGGCTCACCTACGAACTTCATTTTTGAATGATCTATGAATTATTTTTAAAATGTTTCTCAAAGAAAATGACTTCAAAAACACTCAAACAAGAATAAGGAAAGCATGTAGAAAAAACCAATTTGAAATCTCTTTCCCTGACAGCAGAGTTTGTAACTCTGCAATTAGAGACAAAACATAAAATGTTCTAAACAATATTACAACTACAAGCACGTATTTTTGTTTTTCAATACTTATTTATTCCTGATTGGACATGAAGCAAAAGAGGATTTTAAGAAATTGTAACTTGCAAAATCAAGAGATTTCCCCTTGGTGCCCTCACTTTGTATTTGGAGAGCAAGCTCAACCTGTGGTTAGCAAAAATCATGAACAGTGCACCATCCAGCATGATTATTTCTAAAAATCACAAGGGGAATGTGATAGTTGGTCAGAATAGATTGTTGTGGCTCATCTATAAATCACTATTTTGGCATTGTGTAAGTTATCGTCATGCTTCCTGTTTCATGGTAGTTAACAAAAGTCTATATTTCATTGTTATTCTGGATGCATGACTAGGGATTGAAGTTCTATGACTACAGAGAATGGATGGGATTTTTACTGAAGGGGTAAAATAGATCTCCAAGCTAAGTAAACGATTCTATTATATGCAGAGATCTGATAAGACATTAGAAGCAGCTTCAATCTCCATGCTTGATGGTAATTACAAGAGATTATAAATGTTCATCATTATATTATGTTGATGATCAACCTAACCATATCCATTGTGTAGCTCTCTCACTTTGTACCAATTTCCATAGGCTGTTAGTTTAAAATCAACCTTAATGGAAACGCAAAGATCTTAGTGGTCAAAATGGGTTAACAGACAATGGAAGAGGGATTGATCTCTGTTCAAACTTCTTTCCGTTTCTCAAAGGTATTTTAATACATTTCCTCAGACCAGGAGGAGGTATTTACCTTGATCTATGACATCTGCTGAACTGAATAAAGGGAAAGTTGACAAAGAAAGTTAAAAGTAATTTAGGCCATATGAACCATGATGCATACAACCATTAATCCTCCAACCAGAAAATTTCAGCAAGTATTCATCTCTTTTATGATCCTTGAAAAGTAAATCCATTTGCAACTACATTTTTATTTCACGGCAATGCTATTTCTTCACTTTTCCATTCATCTATCCATATGCACCGCTGTAATCACTTCAAAACATAGAATTGTGCTTTAGTACATTATCAAAATAGAGCAAGATAGTTGCTAGCTTCTTTTGCCTATAGAGCATTGAACCTAAGTTCAGATGGAAGTTATACACATGGTAAAAGGAATCACCAAGTTTGAAAAGTCAACTTGGACTTAGCTGAATCTTTTGGCAAAAACTCACAAATGTTTGTTCAAGAATCAAGTTCTTGCCGAGTTTTGCCGAGTTCTAAGTCATTAATAAGCTGAGTTTTGCCATGTCACCACGTCAACTCTCCAATTTGGCTTTTCCAAGTCCGAGTCATGTGAAATTGGTTCTAAGCACTCTTTTCAGTAGCAATGATTTATGCATTATCACAGAAAAGAATACGATTACTAGCTACTATCTGCCTCTACAACAGCTGTATCTGATTATAATAGCTGACTCAGAATCTCAGATCAGTGATGATTCACAATTTATGTTGATTTGGCACCCTTAAAATAAAAATGAGCAGTATCCTAAGCTAATGATTATTAGAGTTCACAATAACTAGAATCAAACTTCTCTACCTCTAGGCAAAAAATTACAAACTACAACTACTTATACAATACACATTCCTACACTTGTCTTTGTGTCTATGGTAGATTATCCTGTTCTTGGTTTTTCTGGTTAGCCACTTCCTCAAGAGTCTTTTAATAATAATCAAAGTCTATAATAATCAGTGCATTTCTGTGTATGTTGTAACTTGGATTCGTTTGCAACAGAATCCATAGAACATCCAAAGTTGCTAAAAATGTCAAACATTTGGGTTTTTGACATTTTTGCAAATTGTATTTCAGATACTCATTAACATGGGCAGAGGTAGTAATGGATAGATCTACAACTACATATAATTTTATAAGAGAACCTGATTCTCATCCTTTATCAATGAAATGTAATTCATTTAAAACAAACAACTACTATTGTTTTCACATAATTTTAATATCACTACAGTAGCCTGTAATGAGTGAAGATAATCTAAATTTAAAGCCATGGGTGAAGTTTAGGACAATAAATTTTCAAAATAGTTAGTTTTTTATGCATGTAATATCCTAAAAAAGTAATCCTAAATAAAATCATATATACAAACCATATGGAGAACAAACAGTGGTGAAGTGCAAGTTCTTGAACTGAAATGGGAATGGACTGTATGTATCCAAGGAACAACTATAAAATCATGGCTCTGGGGTAATCAGCATATTATTGAACACTTAGACATGGTACCTCAGACTTCCATTTCATAATGTTACATAGCATAATCACCAAGTTCAAATTTGAATACGAAAAAGATCATGTGAAAAAATATGGAATAAAAGTTGGAATTATACATCTCATTAATATGCTCATATACACTCTCTCCCCACAACTCAGTGCCCCTCTCCTTCTCTCTACATAATATATTAATAATAAAAATAATATGCAAAACAAAAGGCTGTATGGACGGCTTGCCTGGCAAGGGCCTACATCTAATGTAAATCATATATGCAAAATAAAACCAATAGTAGGTGAGGAGTCCCTTCGTCAGGGACCCTATCGCCAACCAGGCTGAGATAGAAGGGAAATTTCTTGATGGAAAAGGGCCTGTATCTATTAGAATCGATTGGCCCACCGAAAGGCAGCATGGATGGCTTGTGCTGGGAAGGGCATGCACTACCCAAGGGCCGCTATTACTTCGAAAGAGAATTGTTATGAAGCCCGTAGGTACATAAACTAAAACTCTGTGCTGTCATACATATTCAATGCACACATGAGCCAGTAGGACAAAAAAACTTTGAGTTGAATCCAAACTGAGCAGAATAATTTGGCCAAACCAAAATTTGGCCAAATTTCCATGCTAAAACCCCCACTTTGACCAAACTTTGTAACTATGTTACACAGCATTGTGTGGACATTCCAAGCTGTTCCATAACATTGTGCACTGCTAAAAGACATTTACAATTATGTAATGTCTGCAACCGTTGCAGGAACTTTGGTGACCAGCTGAAACAAGAAAACTCGTTGCTACTTGATCAAATGCAACAGTTTGCTGCTAATTACATCAAAGTTCAACATCGATGCTTATCAAACTACTCACCAGATTAAGAAAAATCAACTACGCCAGTAGATGCACTTTCAGACTTTCAGTCATTCACATTGAGATATTACTAGATTAAGAGAAGGGCATGCTAAAACGGCAAAATTGTTCAAGTGGGAAAAAAAATGCTAAAGATCCATTCTCAGCAGCAACTGATATCAGACAGGACCCACTTGCATACAGATATGTGGATTACCATTTGTTATATAATATCGAATCGTCATAAATCATCAAACTATAGTGCCAGGATTCAGGAATATTGAAATAGCTTTTAACTTTTGAGAAAAAGAAATCTCACTAAGCTTCTCTATTCTTTGATTTTTTCTTACTGCTGAATATTTCTGACGCAAACATTACTAGGAAGTATATCAGTACAATAACATCTAGCGATGCTTACCCACTCAACAAAAGAAGACTGCAAGCTGATTTGATACTTGAAGATTGTTGGATATTTCTTGGAATTGACACTTCAGTGCAAAATATAAATTCCACCTTCTTCCTTGAAGGTTTCCCAGATCTGAGCCCTAGAAATTTCTGCCCTAGGACTGCTGTAAATTAAAGTACGAAACAGAAGCGACAGAAGTACAATAATTCACTTCCAAACAGCCCTAAACTTTCTAGCAATTCAAGGTGGAAATATACCAAACAGTCCAATGAGTTTTCATCCCTCTAGGGCAACTTCTTAGGCATAAACAAGAACTGAAAACTCATCATAAACAGTAGATATAACAGCTAAAAAAACAGCAGGAATGGCTGTACTATTGTCTTCAAAATCAGAGTTAAGTCCCTTAACAATTTGCTTCTTATGTTTGTGAAATCAGCAAGACAAATCTGCTATATAGACAAGATGCGGACAGCTGAAAGCCTCATATATATAACTCAAAGATGAGGGCCAACTACATGCCCAAGCTCAAGATGAGCTAGCATACACCCAACAAGCTCTCCAACCTCAAACTAGGGAAACATTGAAAGCCCTACTTCCACCAAGAAGCTCCAAAAGCTAGGATCACCCTCACAAGACTTCAAGGAAAGATGTCCTCTTCTTCCCAAATATATCCTAGGGTTTCACCAAACCCTAATATCAATCCTCCAACGGATAAACTCTAACCCTCGTCTTCAAGATACCTCCAAGAATCCTAGTACCTTCAAGGAAGGGATCAAATGTACAAAGAAGAAATCCAAGAGAGAGAAAAACATCTTCACATGCTCCACTAGGGTTTCCTCATGAACCCAAGCATATCACCCCAACAAAACAAGAACCAAGAAGATACAAAAGATGATATAAGTTGTAGTTTGAAAGGACTCTCTCCATCTATTTCTACAAGGTGAGGGAGGCCAACAATATAACACATGTGGACCTATCCCTACAAGCAAGCCTACTAATACACAAGTGAGGCACTCCATGACAAGTGAACACATGTCCAGCTCCTAGGTGATGTTGTACACAGTAAAGCCTTCAAAGGCTAGGGCGCTCCTTAAGGAGGGTCTAGCACTCCTACTCCATGCTCCACAGACTCCAATCTTGTCAAAGTCATGTGCCAATCTCTAGGGTCCAATAACCCACAAGAACCACCGTCACAGCCCAAGCATCCCCAAGTCAACTCCAGGCCTCTAAGTAAGCAACCAAGACCCATGTTGTCTAAGGTTCTAAACCCTTCTCCAAGATGAAAAGTACTCCATATCCCCTATAGAGAGTTCTCCCACCAACTAAACCCTCCATGTGGCTGCAATGAAGGGTGTCCACAATCCAAACAAGAGATCTCCAATGCCCAAGGGAAGAACACTAAGCCAATACCACCCTAAGGTCAAGCATCCATTAACCAAGCTATCTTAACTATGACCATCTCTTATGCTACAATCCATCTCAGACCATATAGGGGCAGAACATATACCATGTACCCAAATCTCATGAAACACCCCCCAAACATGGCATAAACACTTTCAAAGTAACTCAAAAATCTAATAAACATTGATGTCAAAATACTCATGTAAATTGGGTCCAAGGGCCAAGACACTGCTAACATGATAGAATAAAAATACAAAGTGCTTCTATAACATGTAAGATTGAAACAGCTAGAAAATACCCTTAAAACATACCTCCCGACAGCTTTGTCCTTTTGATTGACCTAAATCTCTATTTCCCATTTGACATGAATCTCCAAATAGGAGTGTAGAGTCAATAAATGAAATGTTTCTCAAAGGCTTCTACACTCAGTGTGCATACATGGTTGGTTAAAACAATTACGTCATGCTACTTTGATCCCTGTCACTTATTTTGCTAAGAAAGTAACCTTAACTCTATTGAAGTAATATAACTTACCTCTGGCCAGGGCAAGACAATTCTCAGTCAATTGCAATAGATGGACTAGTATTTATTTAACTACTAAGTTACTAACTTGCCTGTTATTCGATATTGAGGGCAATAAATATAAATTCGGAAGCATTGTCTCAACTAATCCCTGAAACAAAACTATTAATTAACAAAATACATGTTGCTACTCCTGACCAATATTGGTGTTTAGCGCAAGATTATAATGAATTGCAATACTGGAGTCCTTCTATAGCATATATCTCTTGAAACAACAAGAATTAACTTCAACATGTAACTCCCAAAACCTTTGTCCTTGCACCTTTTGATTAACATAAATCTCAATTTCCCACTTGACATGAATCGCTAAATAGAAATGCAGAGTCAACAGATGAAATGTTCATCAAATGCCTCTACACTGTGTGCAAACATGGTTGGTTAAAATAATTAAATCAAGCTATTTTGTTTCATGTCACTTAACTTGCTAACTTGGTAAGGAAGTAACCTTAGACTCTAATGGCGTAATATAACTTACCTCTGGCTAGGGCAAGACAAAACTCAGTTTATTCCATAAGATGGGCTAATATTCATTTAACTACTAATTTTCCTGATACTCAATATCAAGGGCAATACAAATAAATTCAAAAGCATTGTCTAAACCAATCCCTGAAACATGATTAATAATTAGCAAAATCCCTGATTATGATGAATTGCAATACTGGAGTCCTATAACATATAAGATTGAAACATCTAGAAAAATAGCTTCCATACGTAGCTCCCTACAGCTTTGTTCTTTAGATTGACATATATCTAAATTTCCCATTCGACATGAAACTCCAAATAGAAGTGCAGTGTCGACAAATGAAATGTTTCTCACGTGCCTCTAAATTAGTGTGCAAACATGGATTGTTAAAACAATTAAATCAATCTACTTTGTTTCAAGTCACTTAACTTTCTGAGGAAGTAACCTTAACTCTTGGTTTAATATAACTTCCCTCTGGCTAGGGCAAGGCAAAACTCAGTTGATTCCATAAGATAGGCTAATATTCCTTTAACTGCTGATTTGTCTGCTATTTGATATCAAGGGCAATAAATATAAATTTAAAAGCATTGTCTGGATTCTCAACTAATCCCTGAAACATAATTATTAATTACCAAAATGCCTGTTGCTATTCCTGATCCATATTGGTATTTACACAAGATTATGATGAATTGTGATGGTGGTGCCCTTGTGCAAGTTTCAATTTGAATAATATCAAACAAAGAGACTATCAAAATCAAAATTGAAATCATAGTCATGTCCCTCGAGCAACCAAAAATATGGTCCATGAAACTGAAAGACACCTAAGCATGTAGGGTACATCCAACAAGAAACTGCTTGATGCATCTCCTGACAAGATTAGATTAGATAATTATATTGTTGTCCAACAAATGACCAAATAACTAGGTCAACTGGACTAAAAGAGTACAACAGTCAAAAGGTAAGAGAAATCTAAGTCAAGTATAACTGTAGGAACGCAAAAGAGATGGAGAGAAAAGAGAGGGAGAAGCCACCTAAAGTATATCATTACAGTAAAAGATAGTCTAATTCTGAAGTCTATTCAACAAATGCACTTATTGTAAAGGAATGTTCATAGACATGGTATTCTTAAAAGAAAGGATTTGTTTGTATTAACTAATTGTCCTAGAAAACAGTAAATAGTACTTTAAACATTGTACGTGTAAGATGATCTTTATATCAACATAATCACAGAAATGATCTTTAGAATAGCACCTGATTTAGAATTCAATGTTTTAGCAATGAGTTAACCATATTTAGTGCAAATAGTTTATTTTATATCCTTCTAAATAAAGCGCAGAAACCCGTTTAAAACATGGATAAAAAACAGAGGCAGAAAAAGACTGACATATACAAGTCTAGTAGTGTCAGTGGGGATACCTCTCCGTTCAGAATAAAGAGGCGGCCCTCCCATCCTCTGAATAAAAAACTCATATTGGTTTTGTATGGCGTCTTCCTTTCTTGAGTTGGCAAAGATTGATTGAAACCAATGCTGATCATCTGCATAGACCCTGTATCAAGTAACTCTTAGTATGTTGTCCAAGTAATTTTGCTGTAATAGGAAAAACAAAGAAGAATTTACTTCTACGCTTATATAAACAGGAACAAGGGTGACCTATCATCCTTGGACAACATACAAAGTACTGTTGTAAAAAAGAATGCACTAAAAGCTCATATTAGAAAAAGAAAACAAACAAAAAGAACATTTGAGCATTTAAGTGAACTAATAAGTCTGACACAGAAGATCCCCTCTTGCAAGAGATATCGCAACACCACATGACAAGCATAAATAGTCAATCTTTAAATAAGGAGAAACTTTCTGATAAGTTGCATGGATACAGATATCTTTAAGGATACAATATGATACAGCATCTACAATGGACATAGAAAATTTCTGGAAGAGTTTAAAAATGAACCAAAGGAAAATAGCATTAGAAACCAGTTGCCCTAAAATTAGGAGCTGGACCACAACTGGTATAAAAAGTTAAAACCAGTTGAATAGATAATACAAAAAAATATTCAATTTTTAATAAAATATTTAGTCCCAAGGGTTAGGTCAATCAATTGGTGCCACTGTTGCCAAGATGATGTCGGTAATCTGGCATGCTGTGTAGGCTCTGGTTCTATTCCCAAGGGATCAGGTGTTGGAAGTCTACATCACCCACTTTAAACTGGAAAGAAAAAATGAGTGTGTGTGCGCATGCATGCAAACTATTAAACACCAAATAAGCAATGTTTGTTGATTTATATTGCATGTAAGGATGCAAATAGGAAAAAAAACCTAGAGATATAAGTTCTGAGATAAATAAAATTAAAGTTACTAGAGAAAATACATAAACAATGAGTCTCAAATCTGAAGTCTGTCTCATTTAAGTGAACTAATGAGTCTCACATAAAAGATCCCCTCTTAGAAAATATTGCAACATCACATCACCAACGTAAACAGTCAAAATCAGTGTTGCAAACATTGCCGAAAAATCAGCCACATCACGAAAAATTGTGAGATGAACTCGAAGCTGAGATTTCGGTAAAAAATCGGTTCAAAAATTGCAATTTTTTGGCCAAAAAATCATGATTTTTCTTCAAAAAAGCATGAGTCAACAGGCAAACATTGGCCGAGACGGAAAGGGGGTTTTAAAGCTTGTTTTCACTTGTTTTATTTATCATTTACATATTACAGATTGGAGGAGGAGATAATCATCACATATTGGCCTTTTGCACTTGAAATTATTCGCCATCGAGGATCAATTTTGCGGATTGGGCATTGAAATTTGGAGTCTTTCAGTAGTTATCACATTTGAATGTGTAAACAATTTGGCCATCATTTCTAATTTTTCCAACATAGATTTTAATATTTTTGCAATGTCAATGAGTTTTCCCTCTTCATCACTAAATTTTAAGGGATCATAAACCATATTTTTGTTGCTGTTATGTTAATTTGCAGCAATCATGTATGTCCAAAAACATTTTTTCAGATTTTCTTGCCCTAGGTTCATAGAAATCCATACAAAACCGTCTATCTTTTCCCTCTTCAAAACCAAGTTTGAATGCTAAATGTATCATTGATTTATCATTGTTTTTGTAAATTTTCATCAATCACATGCTAAAAACATTTTTTTCTTGCCCTAGGTTCATTTTTTCCATATAAAAGATGTCGAAGGCTTTGGATCCATTCTAGAAGTGGGGTACGTCAGTTGACCCAAACAATCAATAGTTTCTTAATTGAATTTATGTGGGAAGAAAATGACGGGTGGGATAAGCAGGCTAAAAGACCACTTTGCACAAATTCTAGGGCATGACGTGGGCCCTTGCAGCAAAACAACCCTAAAACTCATTCTTGAGGCCACACAAGCAATTGAAGGAACTGGGCAAAAGAATCAGTTTAAGGAGACCTTGAGAAAAGAAATGGATTCAAAATCCGAGTAAACCACACACACTCTAGGGGCAGTGGGAGTGGAGGCTAAAGGGATGGATCCCTGCTCCTCACCGTCTAGTCTCCACAATGCCTTCAACAACATCACCTTTCTTTGTACCAAGATCGACACCTGGTGCACAACCTTCTATAAGATCCATGGTGAAAGTGAAGGAGAAAGAATAAACAGACAAACTTGTGGATTGATGCCTACTATGGAGTGATATTCCATTCAACTTTGCCAATAACGCATTCTATGGGTCCATGTTTGAGGCAGTGCTATTGTTGGCTCGAGGTATAAGCCCCCCACTTATGAGGAGTTGAGAGGGTCCATCCTTCAAAATGAAAAGGTCAATTGCAGGAGCTTTGGGATTCACGGGAGTTCATAGGATGCATTGTGATGTCAAATGATTGGACCAATGGGAAGGATAGGACCTTTCTCAATTTCTTGGTTCATTGTTTTTGAAATCCGTGGATGCATCCACACATGTCAAAGATGCAGTATTGCTATGTGACTTGTTGGATGAGTTCATCCAAGATATAGGCCCACAGTATGGTGTCCAAGCCATAACTGACAATACTGTGAATTTTGTGGTTGCTGGTAGGATGCTTATGTCTAGGTATCCTACACTGTGTTCGACTCCTTGTGCCGCTCATTGCCTTGATTTGATTATAGAGGATATAAGAAAAATTGATTGGATCAAGGATACCATTGATTTAGTGCAGAGCATCACAAAATTTATATACAATCATGTAGCGGTGCTTAGCTTGATGAGACAGTTCACAGGTGAAAAAGAGTTGGTGTATCCTCCCACCACACACTTTCACTAGCTTTATTTCTCTTCAGTCTCTCTTGAATTCCATGTGGGACTTGTAGCTGATGTTCCTGTTGTCACATACATAATAGTTGGGCTACCATTGTTCCTGAGCAGTCCTGAGCACATTCTTGAGCCAATCCTTTACTTTGAGATCAGCAGATGATGAGTTTATAGTTTATGATCTCTCTTGTTTAGTGGATCCAGAGCATTTAGATGATTAGTTTCATGCCATGATTGAGCCTCATGACCCCTGATTTGATGACTAAGTTAGCCATTTTTCATATTTCAGAGTAGAGATAGTGACAGTGCCCATGATGTACAACAACAGTGTTCACTGCTTTCAGATTGTTCAGAATAGATGTAGGTATATAACCCAGGTGATATATGGATATGTACATATGGATTCTAGTTTGCTCTATTATTTATTTTAGTAGTTGGACTTGGTTGATAGCAGTTGTATGTTGGCGATATTTTATTGGTTTTCATTGAAATCTAAAGTATAGGTGATCTAGTTGCTATGTTCAAGATATTATTTTGTATACTCATTGGTCATTTCCCTTTTACAGACACAGCTTGCTAGCCTTGGCACCATTTTTCACTGTCTCCATCCATTTGTTGTCTTTCTTAGATAGTTTAACCCTAAATTGTATCTTGACTAGTAGCATCCAATGTTTTAAAATTTGGACTCGGACTTAGACTCAGAATCGGTCAAGGGTCAACTCGGACTTGGAATTGGTAATGACTCGGATTACTCAAAAAAACATAAAATATTAAATTTTAAAGAAAAACAATATTTTAAAGATTTTAATCCATTCCTGCAAAGCATTAGAGACAAAATATCCAATGTCTACTCATGTATATACCATATAAGGGTGAATATATCAAAATGGCACCGAGTGTACTGTGCAATACATATCTAGAACAAAAAACATAATCAATGAGGCCTAAATGGCCTGTAGAGTCCAAAAAACAACATGCTATGATGCCACTACATCATATGCCAACGATCATACATCTCTTTTTGTTTATCCTTCTCCTCTTCAAATTCATCAAACTATTGTTGCAACTCCAACCTAATCTATCCAATCAACTCTAAATCAGTTTCCCATGGGGCAATATTTCCTCTAACAGCAACCAACTGTTGTTTAAGTCTATTAATGCCCCCTCCTTTAATCCATTTCTTGCCACACTTGCAATACATTTTCCCTTCAATGACATCAACATGGATCCATGCCTGATCTTTTCCTTTTGGGGCCAGTCTAGAATCTAAATGCAAAGCAAATCTAAACATGCAAAGAAAAAATAAAAAAATCTTATTATTTTGGCAGCAAACAATAGAAAACGGGACTGATATTTGTCAATTTAATGAGAAAAAAGAAACAGTGGGTAGCTGGCAACTAACATACATCTAGGTAACAGAAAACCGGTTTCCAACAGTCCAACTCCTCCAATCCTCTTGACCAGTCTTCACTGCTGGATGCTCCTCAAAACCTCCATGAATCCAAACAACAATAATGCCAAATGCTCACAAACATCTTACAGCAAAAGTGTGAGGCAAATAGAGGGGCAGGGGGTCATCTTATGGCCTCGAGTTATGGTTAGAATAAGAAAAATCTTTAAAATAAAAAATTTAGATGTTTTTTTGGAGTTCGCATGCGTGTGAGTGTCTGCCACAGCTGACTTGGCCGACTCAGGTTGCAACTCAGTCAACTCAGCCGGCTCGACCAACTCAGACCCTAACTCGACCGACTCGGACCCCAACTCAGTCGACTAAGTTTTAAATCAGCCACCCGAGCCGAGTTGCATACCGAGTCAACTCGGCCAACTCGGACCCGGACTCAGACGATTTTTAAAACACTAGTACCATCTAGGATTTCCCCCACCTTCACCTCTATGTTGGAATAGGTCTCCATGTTTAAATGTGTCTCATTGTTGGTTTGTGTGATTCTCATCACAAGGATTGTCTTCCTCTACGTCTTGAACACAAGTGGTCCTAACCAAAAGTGTGTTTAGACACTAAGGCATCGGAACTTAAATGCTATATCTAAATGGATGCCTAGTCAGCAAAGTAACAGTGTTTTAAACAATACTACAAATAAAGTAAATAATCTTCAAGTAGCTAGTCAGTTGTCGAAAATGCACACTCATCCTTTGTATGATGTAAGGTCGTTTTCCACCAAAGGGCAACAGGGTGGTCACTCCATCGCACCTATGGACGGTTGTGGGCAATGGAGGTCATATCGAGTCATTATCTGAGGCCCACAAGGCTATTCAAGGCACCTGCTTTCGAAGGATGGCTAGTGAAAGTGAATTCAAGTGCTAAAGTTAAAGTAAATGTTGAAAAATACTCAATGGCCAAAGGATGAGCACTCATTCATTGTATAATGTACGACTCATTTTCCCCTATAGGGCAACAAGGTGAGGCTAACCTGTCAGGGCTATGCCTTATCATTTTCTGGAGCCCGGAAGACTTCCTAGGGCACCTGCCTTTGGAGGTTGACTAATGCCTTGTCTTAAGCAAATAAATGCTTTGAAAGGTTACTTGTCTAGAGGCTAGTGGAGCATTCTCAATATTCTACCCTTTTGTGAGACGTCACAATTCCCTAGTGTCCACTTGTTCCAGCTTATGTGTTGTGTAGATCCCTTTTTCCTTCAGCCTAGATGTTCACAGTGTCGAGTGTCAAGTCATTCCCATGGCCTTACCTTGCTTTTATCACCTTCACCCTTGACTAGCAAAATGGCCAAATCTATAAATGAGTATACACTTGAGGTTCTTGTTTATAGCAAATGATTACTTTAACTTGGATTTATTATTTATATGTATTGTGCTTATAATCGCCAGTAGAAGCCACTTGTACTTTAGCCTTACTACTAACATAGATAATTGGGCATGCTTTATCCATTTTGTACCTAGCAGTTTCAAAGATTCTCGTTTGGGTCATTGTTTGGAGTATGGACCAATTTTTACCTAGTCAACCCAGTTTGACCAAGTCAACAACAAGGTCCAGGATGAGTTTTGGCCTATGGTGGTTTATGATGATTATTTATGGTCTATCAATGTCCATTAAACGTATTCATGCTTCAGATGATGATTTATCATGATGGCTTGTGTTATTATTGTGGTTAATCAGCATTGTGGTTGAAGTGCAATAGGTTGCAAATGCGTCTACAGGTCATTGTATAGAGCAGATAGTTTAATTGACAAGCAAAGTAAGGTTTGCGACTTTCTACACTTTGAAACTTTGAATATTCTTTAGATGGCTGTCAAAAGTGCATTCATAAATGGAGAAATGGAAAAGAAACTGTACATACATTAGCCCCAAGGCTTCATGCAAAAGGAGAAACTGAAATAGCATCTCGTGTGTAAATATTATATTGAAAAAGGCACTATATGGGCTCAAACAGGCTTCTAGAGCCTGCTATTTAAAGATAAAGGAGCCCTTTAGAGAGAATGGGTTTTAAAAGCGCCCATCAAATCCAAATATGTACATTAACATCAAAGGTGATGATGATGTTGTGGTTTCGTATGTTGATTATACTATCATCATAGGTAAAGGTGATTATACTATCATCATAGGTAAAGGTACATAGATGATTGCGGAACTAAAAAGTATTACACAAAGCCTTTGAATGAGAGATTTGGGCCTATTTCATTATTTTTTACTATTTTAGGAGTGGAAGTATGGAGGATGGATGACAACATCTCCATTTCCCAACTAAGTATGCATCATAGATATTGAAAATGTTTAAGATGGTTAAGGGTAAGTCGGTGGAAACTCCTAAAGAAATAAGGATGGAGTTATTAGTTCGTGAAGATCCAAATCTCATGCATGCAACATTGTATAGGAAGTTGGTAGGGACTCAGGAGTCTGATCTACCTCACTACTATCAGACCAGAAACCAGATTTGAGTTATATAGTTGGGACTATTTCATAGTTGATAGCAAGTTCAAAAGATGTTCACTAGAAGGCAGAAAAAAGAATTCTAGCTATATAAAGGATACATTGCGATATGAACTAGAATATGCATGAATTGCTAACTTCAAGCTAGTTTTGCACACAAATTTAGATTGGGAATTGTTACCCTCCAGGCTCCAGATGTTATGCAGTGTGACATGCCAGATATGCCAAAGAGGAGGGGTCTTTTTCTTATTGTAAATGCCAAGTTTGTGGCTTGTTTATGTAAAAGTGTTGGTCTTATGGAGCTCAAGAGTCAATATCCATCGTCTGGTCATGGCAGGTCCTCTTGAATTTTATTCCAGGAAGTGTTGTCTTAGTGGCATTGTTGACTACCCCTTGATGGGTGGAAGTACCTCGTCCTGTTGAGCCATTTTTTCCCTAGGTTGGTGTCCATTGCTTCTTTGGATGACTCCATCAAAACACATGGCTTAGGGGCTCCTAGCCATGCTCATGTTTATGCTTTGTAGAAGGTGATTGTGCGTGTAAAGCTTGTCATACCCGTCTTAGCAAGCCTCATTTATGCCCACTGGAACCTATTTTTCTCATATATTCACCCTTCTCTTGGCTCAAGCTTGCCAAATTGATGAAGAGGTCGTACCTCATAAAGGAAGAGGACATTGAAGGAAAAAACACATCGTTGGGGTTAGGGTTAGTTGGGGCATGGCGTCCTCCTTCCATGCTCAACGTTTCATCAAGTTGCAGTGACTCATCATTTTTGTCATTGTTTTATGTATTGTGGTTTAGTCCTTGGCTTCTGGGTGACAAACCCTAAAAAATCATTTTAAGTCATTTTAAGTCATTTTAGGTTGGTCGACTTAAAAAGGAGGTTAAGTAAGCCTAAAGTCACATATAAATAAGGCTATCATCCTCAGTTGTAACTCAAGATCATGGGATCAAATAAAGTCTTATCACTTTTTCTTCTTGTATATTTTGGCTAAGTGGTGCACACCCCTCTTCTTGGCATGTTGAAGCTTCAATGTGGTATATTCTTGGTGTTTGAAGGTTGATACTTAACCTTGAAAGGCTTGTCTAAGGGAAAGGATTCTTAATAGGGTTACTCTCTTCTTCTTTGCTCTTCTTTTGTGGTAACCATAAGATCTTTGGTTCTCTTGTCTTACATTGTCAGAGACATCCAAGGTAAGAGTTAATTAGGGTTTTTTAAGCATGCTAACATTATCTTGTAATTGAGACATTCTGCCCTAGAGGGTCTCTCTTGTTAAGCTTCCGGTACCTCCCTTTGCCCTAATTAGGTCAAGACCAACACAACCTAAGGTTTCTTGGTTCTGCCCTAATTCATCAAAATTGGATTGCCAATTCTTGAGAGGAATGCTAATCACGATTCCTCAATGGCCTTGTAGGGGAGAGACTTATGTCTTTTCCTTAATCTTCACTTGGAATCTCTTTTATCAAAATTCTATTTCTATGTATCACAAAAAATATAAAAAAATCAAATATTGTGAAAACCCCTAAAAAATTATATTTTTGCAAAAATATAAAAAACATTTTATTTTGTACCCTAGTTTTTTAAATTTTAATTGCAATAGTAAATTTTAGATCTTGATAAAATATTGGAAAATCCCTAAAAAGTTGAAAAATATTGCAAAAAAGTCATTTTTAACCCTAAATGTGCTCTAAAGGAGGAAACATCATCCTAGGGTTAGGTGACATCAGCCCTTAGAGTTGAGCTCAGATCTAGTTGAAGTGTTATTGCAGGTTCATGTCAAAGGAAAGGTCAAACCCTAGGGGTTTGAGAGAGATTGGCTCGAATCCTAGGTTACCTGGGGTGACCCTAGGGGGATTTGAGGCCCTTGATATTTCTGGTTCACCTTAACTGCAGAAAATTGTAGGTATGAAGTACAAAATAGCATTGAAACACATCTTTCATCCACCAAAAGAGGGGCCCCTGTAGCTGGCTGCCACGAGGTAAATTCTGCATAATTCCAACTGTTGGTTTGGAAAATATCTCGTGTTTTATCTTGCTGGTTTTTACTGCAGAAATATACTTGGTATCATTACATATTCATCATTGCTCCTAGCATTCCAAGTCAAAGGGTTTATTGTGTATATTTTCCGTTGACTCCATAAGGCACTGGTCTACTGACAATGGAAAGGTCTTGTATGGATAGCGGTGCTTTCTTTTGGTATCTAACATATCTATTCTTACATTAATCAGGGAGCCTCACATGGCCCAAGAAGCAAGGCCTAAAGGGGAAGAGGGCTAAATTGAGGTGGCATTGTGCGTACCTCCTCGAAGAGTTGCCAATCATATCATTGGATCTACTTGTCTTAGTTGGATCCACTTATCTTCGATCGTGGAAGAGTGCTAGTTTTTGAGGTAACAGGCACAAAGATGAAAGAAAATCTGAAAAACTATTGTGGATTATTCTTCAGCATAGGTTTGGGAATAATTTCATAAGTTAGTAAAAGAAACCAAGTCTTGCATCATCCCCCATAGATGAAAGTGCAAGGTAGTTTGCAGTGTAATGTGTGGAGCGACATGGCTTAGAATGGTTCAAAGTTAAATCAACCTTGAACAAACTCAAGCCATGCACCTCATTTTTTAACAATCAAAGTATAATTCAACTTTAGAGGAATTTGTTTTTGATGGCAGAACAAAGCACATTGAGATCCATGGCTACTTTATCATAGAGCAAGTTTAGAACAAAGAGTTATACCCAATAAAGTGAATCTTGGTTTTCTATTTCCTCGTGATGGACCTGAGAGTGGAGGAACATGTAAAATATCTGCATGGAATCACGTTTTCCTTGGTTTATTCTAGATGGAAATTTATATTGCAAAACAGAAATCATCTTGGAAATATTTGTATTCTGTAGATATCTTCCCGAAGATGTGTTAAGCAAGGACATTTTCAGAGGTTCAAGAACTGCTTAGTGTAAAAGAAAATAAAATGGCCATCTAGGGGGGTGTTAGAACAAGTATTGCCCCATTTTAAATGGGTGGCCTAGTTTGCTAAAAAAGGAATTAGGGTTATTATAATATAAACACTTTTGAGATAAAATTTGTCCATTCTGGGGTGATCTATTTACAGATTAAGAGATGTCCTTGGCAACCAGATTCTGGAACAGATTTTGTACTATAAATTGAGTCGCTATACACTGCAAAATATGTGAATTTACGGTGCGCTCTAAGCTTTTGGACAAGAGGCAATAAAGGGTATTGGCTCTCCAGCAAAAGCCATAAAAATCTGAGGCTTTTGCATGAGAGGTGACACTCTAAAGAAACATTGTGAAAATTCGTGGCTTTTGTCATCTCTCTGACAAAAGCTGTGCAAATTCAGGATGTTTGCCCAGGAGGCAATACCCGGGTATTGACTCTCCAAGCTAAAGGTCTAGTTTGTTGAAGCAGTTTCCATATAGTTTAAAGTAATTTGCATATGGTAAAATGAAATCTGCTTGGTGGACCGTGGAACAATGCTTTGGAGCGGGACAAATTCTAGCACAAAACAAGATAAGTTGGCAGTGTGGAATGATGATTAGCCCCATTAAATGAGAAAGAGCTGATCTCGATCCTAAACAAGTACTTGGACCCTATCTTGTACAGAAACTGATATTTCATATTTGTAATGAACTTATGCAGTACCTTCCTTCTTTCTCTCTTCTTCTTTTCTTTCTTTTGTGGCTGACATTCTCCAGTGTTCACTTTGCATATAGTAGATAGATGGATGTAAAATCAAATCTTATTTTGTGTGTGTGCCCCTATCCAGAACGCACAAAAAAGGAAAGGTATGTGTACAAGGGGAGAAACTTTTCCAAGTTCTATAGCATTCACGAAAACCTTCTAAGACCCTCATCTGCAAATTCCAACTAGTACAGTGACTACAGCTCTAGCAAACAGTTGATGTGCTACTAGCCAGACATTTTGGCTTACTATTGGTGGCCATAAGCCATGATTAGCAGGTGCGGATTGTTGTTTAAACTGAGATGCACAGAAGCATATTATGTATTCTATGTCTCCATTAAGATAAGCATCCCTTATTTTTCTTTTAGACTTTCAGATCTTTCAACTACTATTTGGGTTATTGCAAACTGTCCCTTTGGACGTTCAGGAAGAATTTGATAAAAAAAACAAAGTGGGCTGTTATGAAATTAGAAACTAAACACAATTGGTCCTTGTAAACCGTAAAGAAATCTTCAAAATCAGTAATTTTTGAAATGGGTATTCATAATTCAAAATTTCCAATACCATAACAATCTGTTTATCAAATCCTCGTCTATGCCAACACAGTGTGTCTGTATATATATTAAGAAAAAAAAGGCGTTATAAAGTACTAACCTGTTGTAGAATTCTGTAGAGAGATCAACGAAGGTTTGGTGTCCAAGCTTATTATATAAGTTGGTGTCGTCTATAGCAAATGCATCCTCTGGAGCTACACCGCTCCATTCTGCAGCTTTCTCCTGGAGAGACTGCATTTTTCTCTCGATCAACTATAACAATGGCGCAAGAACACCCTTTCTCTTCTGCTATTATCGTAATAACATGACAATTTATAGACAGGGGGGAATGAACGAGCTTATTCTTTGAGGTGTTGACATAGTTGACCCAGTGGGGTGAATCTGCTCATTGGTGTAGGGTTGTGTGTCGTTCTCTCACCGTGGTATCGGATTCATGCATTTTTGGTGGTTTTCCTTCCATTGGTTTTATGTCTTTGTTTCCATTACCATATTTCTAGGGGTCGATTGATTCTATGGGAACATCACGCTTATGTAGCATATTTTTATTGGCTTGTTGTATCCAGGGCAGGAAAAAGGCGTTGGTTAGTGTGGACCTGTGGTCCCTTTCTGTTATTGGGCGGTATGCCCGAGTTACTTTGGTGATCTCACACATGAGTGGTTTAATTTTATTGCAATTTTCTAATAATGGCAAACCTTGTAAAAAAAGTTATTATGCGGTTTGGCTTATGATATAAATATGGTGTTTTTGGACATAGAAATCCTTAATCATGGTGGTTTTGGAATGGTTTGTATATATCTGTTTATTTTATTTTATAAAATTACTTGTTTTTGCAAAAACATAGAATTGTTGGAATTTTATGAATTTATAGTTAATATATATTTGTTTTGGGTTTTAGTTTGATGGGTTAGCTTAAGTGGTTGAGAGTTGTTCATGCTAGTAAAAAGTTTTGTAGCTATGTGGAGGCCTATCATAAAATATATATTTATTTTTAGGTTTTAGGAATTTAAGTTATAAAATTGTTATTTTAATTTTATAAAATGGAGTTGTTTAAAAATTTGATAATTTAGATTAGATGATTTTTATTTTATTTTTTGAAATTAGTTTTTTTAAATCATGATTTACTATGTTTTAATCGAGATTTTGATGATAAAAATGAATTCAACATTTTTATAAACTTTTAAGATACCCAAAATTCTACAACTTAACAATTTATTTTTTATTCTATTTAAAAAAATTAATAAACTCTTTCAATTTATATTTTATACCACTTACGCTTAATATTAAGCAACAAAATAATTAACCATTCACACAACATGAAAAGAAGAATTCACATCAATAAATTTAAATAATTAATATATTTTTATGAAAGGGTAATGAAATATAATGTTATGGGAGTAGAAGTTGTGGATTATCTCGCTCAAGTACCATATCTAACCCTTTGTAGAGAAAATAAAGTGTAATTTTAGTGCAATCAATAAATTTAAATAATTAATATATTTTAAGAAAGGGTAATGAAATATAATATTATGGGAGCAGAAGTTGTGGATTATATTGCTCGATTACAATATCCAACCCTTTGTATGGCATATAAAGTGTACTTTAGTTTAGTACTCTATGTATAAAAAACGTAGTAGTTTATTTAATGTTTTGGATTGTTTTTTGGTTGTTTTTTAATTATATGTAAAAAAAATTGTATTTTTTTTAAAATATAAATTTAAAAGTGTTTAAATTGTGTTTAAATATATAAATGGATTTAGCACTTTCAAATATTTTTATGGCATTTATGTTATGCAATTTTTATAACTAATATGTGATTCTAATATTTTTTATAAAATTCCAATTAGACTCCAAATAAAACAAATGGAAAAAGGTTGAAAACTTAGAATATTTAAACTACACCATAAAAAAGAAGATGCTTCAATCATTATGTAGATTTCTTCAAAGAGGCACAAGCTTATTGATAAAATGTTTGCTCTAATTTGATTTCTCCAAAGGGGCTAGCTTATCATAAGTGTGTGTTTTCATGAAAAATATTTTTTAACCAATAATTAAATTAAGTTGTCTCATGAATGACAAGAGTGTCATTGCTTTACTTATAATCGTGGATTAGTTGTTATTAAGCTACTCAATTTAACAAAAGTAATAATTTTGCAAACTGTATAAAAAAATTGTAAATGAGATCGGAGTCTTTATAGTAACTATTAAAATACTAGATATACCTTCCTCAAAAGAGACCTACCTAGTCAGAGTCAATCCAAGCAGATTGCCTAATGTCTTAGGTTCACCACAAGTCTAGCCTGCCTCGAAGGAGAAACCAAGCACTAGAAAAGCTTGACATAGTTTAAAACTAGACGTAATGGATACTTGATTCTAATAGCCTGCCCTGAAGGGAAATCAAGTTTACACAATAACCACATAAATTAACATGACTTGCCTATCATAACCAAACTATCAAAACCAAAAACCAAACGGAACTGCAGAGGCCTACCTCTATTGCGATGAAACTACATTTGCAAAGGAAATGACAATGTAATAACCCAGGAGTTTTAGTTGTTGTCTCCACCCAGCTAAAAGTCTATAGCAAAAACCAAACTATCCAACTGCTCTTGAATCCTGTCCAATTCTTCCCTAATTTGACCAATGTCTTGGAGAGTCTCATGTTGAAAGAATTCTGTTTTCGTTAAAACACGGGAAAGAACGTATCGAACTGTCCAGTATGGGCTTATAGGATCCATCATGTCCTCCTCCTACTTTTTCTCTTGAATGGGAGAGGCTTCTAGAGACATAATTGTTTCCTCAATATGATATGGAACGCTTGTTGCGAGGTTCTCAAATTTTTTGATATCTCCCAGTCCTCCCACCTCCCACCTCCACCCCTTCAACTTCAAGCTCTTTGAGAGAGAGTCATAGAAATATTAGCCAAGAGAAAACTGAGATTATGTTCAATCCCTTACACCTATAGGTGCCATGCAACGTAGGTGAATATGTGATTCAGCTCCACTAGCATGAAAGTGAACTTGCATTTAATCTCCTTATGAGAATGTAATATCCCACTATCAGAGCAAGGGACGAAGAAATTGTAGTCCCTTATTTCCCAGTGCATCACCAAATACCCAATGCATTTGTTAGTCATGCCCATGGCATTAATATTTCCCAAGCCGCCATAGTTGAAAGCATACCATCACTCATACATAGAGTAAATATCATGTACTTCTCCCACTAAAGTTGTATCCTTCTCCTTGCATTGTAGATCAAGTAGGATAAGCTTGTTCTAGGTATCCCTCTTCTAGAGCCTTCCCCTAACCGCTTATGCTTCCTACCTTAACTATGTTGAGCAGAGAAAGTGCCCGCAACCTATTCATCAACCACATTCGTATGGTTCTAGCTCTAAAGAGTCATATCCATGCACTTTTGCTTCAATTGGCCCTCCCTAAGTTCATCGATCTTATACTCACATAGAGTCTATTTTTAGTTACTGCTTTCACTTGCAATGTACTTTGCTAGTTTGTTGCCTTGCCCACGAATGTGACTTGTATTTAGTGCATCCATTTGAGAAAGAAGCGTGGCTAGCTACTGGGTTTTTCCCTCCATACACCAATTTTAGAGAGTGAATGAACCAAAGTCCCATTGAGAAGTCAAATGGTCATCTTGACTATGATTTTAGAATCACCTTCTATGATTAACTTAGACATTTCAACTTTTCCTACAATTATGAGTCCTTGAATGAGCCCCTCAAGCTCAACAATGTTATTGGTTTCCCTTTTTATGTAACCCCCGAAGATACTTAGGGTTTCACCATTAGAATCTTGGAACACTCCCCCTAAACCCACCAAGATTGGATTTCCTTTCAAGGCTCCATTAAAATTGAGTTTGAGAAAGCCATGAGGAGGGGGGTTCCACTTTGAGGGACTTGATGTGGAGGGTTGAGCTCGTTGGATAGTGCTATGTCGTTTGATATTAAGTAGGTTCCATTCCTGTCTGATTGCTTGCTCATGCTAGTCCATTTGAAAATATTTGTCTTTCCATTTAGGGAGCTGAATATTTTCATGAATGGGAACTTTGAAAATGGCCCAAACTACTTGATTATCCTTTCTTTGGTCATTGAAAATCCTCTGGTTCCTTTCTTTCCAGATTTCCTAAACCAACAGTCACGGGAAAAATTGCCACGGTTATTTAGAATGGAATTATTGAAAGGATTTTCTAACCATATTGTCATGGTCATAGTTGGGCTTCCTCTGGTACGATCAGATCTTATGAATAGCATGGCACCTTTGTCCCATAATTCCATAATAAAGGGACAAGTATCCAACAGATGATCGATGGTTTCTTATTCCTTTCTGCAGAAAAAGCATATGGACAAACTAATGAATCTCTCCTTGAAAAGATTGCCTCGGGTGAGGATACACCATTTAATCATGAGCCATAGGAATGTAGCAAGCCTTGGGCCAAAGGTTCCCCTTCCAAATTTCACCCCATATTGGCTCCCTCAACGGATTTTGTTGGTTAGGTTCTAGGGAGTAAGCTTCTTTGATAGTGAAGTGCCCCTTAGAAGATAGCCCCAATGTAGCTTATCCATACCATCTTTATTTCTTATTGATATGTCCTATAGTTCCTCCCAAAGAGTAGTCATATCCTCCAGATGAACACTCAACGACCATTAATAAGGAGGAATCCACCTGCAATAATCACTTTCCTCATCGTTGGCCCAATACTTACCAACTTACGTCGTGCCCATGTTCTGTAGATGGATCTTGGTGAGTAGAAATCGATTTCAATGTCCATAAACTAGGTAGTTGTTGCCATGAGTCCTCCCAAAAGGACGCAATTCTACCATCGGATCTCACAAAAATTGTTTTGTTGTATTAGAGCTCTTGTTACGAAGAAAATATTCCTATGGCTTGGAGTGGACCACAACAGATAGGATGACACTAGAAATCAACTCTAATCCCAAATATGCCATATGAATGTAAATGCTCACAATAAAAATCAATGTCCATTTCTCAACTAGAAGTTTGAAGAAGTTTGTCGTTGAGCTTTAGATCCAATGCTTGAAACCTACAACTTGTCATGGACCACAACAAACATGATGACACTAGAAATCAACTCTAATCCCAAATATGTCATATGAATGTAAATGCTAACAATAAAATCAATGTCCATACCTCAACCAAAAGTTTGTAGAAGTTCATCGTTGAGCTTTAGATCCAATGCTTGAAACCTACAACTTGTCATCAACAACAAATGTATCCAAGCATATAATATATTCATGAAAGGTTAGCACCAACTTTAGCATAATCCATTTTGAACATGTATGAAGCAAATACCCATGGAAATAAATATTTATACACTGGCCATGAAATTGGACAAGAAAATAGTATTTCTATTAATTCAAAACAAAAGTACAAAGTGGCAACCTCTATCAGCAACTTGTCGAAACCAAGAACCCAAGTTCCTCCACCTGGGCCTCCACTAATTCAATCCTCCATGCAAAGGCAAGCTCATAAAGATAATGGAGAGCTTGGGAGATAAACATAAAGAGTTCAATCAATAAGGATAAAGGGATGTAGACTCAAGCAGATGGAAATGGGGCAAAATTTCGCTATAGTTTCCTTACTCTCAAAGTTTCTCTCTCTCCAATGCTTCACAATGGCTCAATATATAACCCTCAAATGGGAAATGGAGAGTCGAATCAGAGCATTTTCCAGCATATGGAAGGTCAAGCATCATAACCATCGTGACTTGGCATGGAAAATCCGAAATATTTTTAATTTTGAGCACAAAAACCGATGTACACAGGCTGCATAGTTGTTCACCTGAATGTATCTTCAAAATTGACCTTTTTAGGGTTATATTGAAGCATCAAGAATACTCTGAGCAAGGGGGGTATAGTGAGTCTACATAGGGACAAGAGATGCCATCAAGGCATGATGCATAAGGTGTGGAAAATCATGCTATAACAGATTCCCCCTAACGTGTGAGGTCAGAGGGGTACACAATGGCTGAAATACATTATAAAAATCCTAGAAGTGGAGTAATGAAGACCCAATCGAAAGAACTAACCACTCATCATCATAATACAATAATGACTATGAATACATGACAACAAAAATGAATTATATACAATAGTTCCATATACATATAGATACAATGACCATGAATAGGCATAATGTACATGTCATAAGTGGTCACAGCCACATACAATATACAGTGGAGTATGGTCTCCATACTGAATGAAGACATTTGGCACATAATGTAGTACATTGATCTAATATGAGAACTGAAATACCATAGGTACTATCGCTATCAATGTAGTAGTATATATGGAATGCCACCATAATTTGAGGCATTCTACACAAACCGACGATGGTATATGTCCCATCACATGAATAAATGTGTTGAGGTCAAACATGATGAGACAACGTCTGATTACCAGGCATTAAGGTATATCGGTAACAGACATAAGACAACCCACCAATGATGAAAATGGGTGTCAAGCTACCAAGTTCATTCAATAAGTGTGAATAGAGGTATTGAGGTTGAACACTTGAATAATCCATCGATGAGGGGACATTAATGTATTCCCAATGTGTCAATGGTGAGAGAACCTACCACTGATGACTGCAAGTCTCAAGGAACCCAACCGACTCTAGATCCCAATTCCAAAATAAATGATCTGAATTACTTGGAATGGAATCCACTAGAAGGAGGGCGTTAGGGCATCCCCCATCAATCAACACTAGGTACACAACAAGGCTAGATGATTTGTAATAACTTGGATGAACAAGATGTACACAAACTAGTAACCATGTGCATCTCTTGCGCATATCGGATGGAAGTAGCTTGTGAAAGATACCCTATGAATAACAACCAATGATGAAACTACTGACAGAGGCGAGGAATCCACCAATAAGGTATAATGGAATCCAAGACATGGCATGAATCCCAGTGTATGAATATATTTCTTGTCGTCAAACACAAGGGAAATCACTTAGTCAATGACTAATGATGAGATGTCATCTGTTGAGTTCAGGGTTACCTACTAATGATGAAAGTAGGCCCAGGGTGCCAAATAGGACAATAGCTCTATAAAGTACCAGGATGGTCGATGTGCAGAGTCAAAATATCTAAGGAATGGTTGACTCAGGTTAAAGACTTCCTTTGAAAAATAACATAAGGCAGATGGAGACACTTAGGTAGCGTAAACTCAAATGCACATGCTAGGACAACTTTGTGACACAAGAGGCATCAACAAAGTCTCCATAAGGACTGGAAGCTTAACCGGTTGGTGGAGAAAGATTTGAATAATGAGTGAAGCTGTAACGTACCCAACTACTAACATTTTCAATAATAATAAATAAATAAATAAAAACATCCAAATAAAAACTGAAATTCTACTCTATCTACATAACATTCACTTCCTAAGCATGTATCACTCGCTTAATCATTAATAAACTAATTTTCAAAGATCTTTGTTAACTAAATTCATAGTAAATAACACATTACATTTTTTTTTAAAGTTTTTCTCCTTTATATCTCTACTAATAAAAACTATACTCCATATGGAACTCTTAACTTTTAAAAGAAAATCAAACAAAAAAAAACTTTATATTTCCCAATGGTTACCATACCTTTAAATTTAACAGCCTTATCCTATATTTATATTTAATATATATATATATATATAAACTTGAATTTATGTTATAAACCTCAAATATAATCCTTTAAATCTAGTAAGCGATGGTGTTCCATATAAACATATAAACTTCCATAACATGTTCACATATGCTACCATTGCAGGAAAAACTGCAATTGCAGGAAAAACTCGTAATTGCAATACAAATATGGATCCATTAACTCCTAAGGTCGACCTGACCCAAGTCCCTATCAATATTTATAAAAAATTCCCAATGAAGAGCAATGTGCAGTCACAGTCAGTGGATTAAAATTAAGTGCCAGCAACATGAATCCTCCATATTCAGCATTTGCACAGCTAAATCCTTCAATGCCACATCAGCATACATAATCATGGCTGGAAGTTCTGGGTAAAAATGGTGCAAACTGAGACGGGGAATGGTTTTTATTTTTTAAGTATTATAAGATAGGATCTAATAGATCCATAACCATTTAAAAAAAAACAACACAAAGGCGGGTTATGATAGATCGAATCCATGGATACCGTTTTGTATAAATCTTCATAAAACGTTTTGGGTAAACAGCGCGGAAAAGATTTGGACAGAGTTTGAAAAAGGAAACGTATGCAGGAAATCGTATGAAGACTGAGACTAGTTGTAGATCTATCAACGTTTTTGGAAAACATCAAAGCGGGTTTGGATTATCATATATGAATTTAAAGTATTTACTGTACAAACAAAATATATTTGTGAAATCAAACCGGATTCAGATTAGTCACAGATCTATAAACGTTCTAGGAAACCATCAACGCAGGCTTTGATTATCAGATCTAATTTTAAAGTAATTACATATACTATAGATCCCCAAAAATAACAACACATACCAGAATTACACGCATACCAGATAATCAAGGACAACATATCTTACAAATACAAGCATGGAAATCATATCCATGGGTTTAAGATCGATTGTAAACATCAAGCGTATTTTCTACGGATCAAAAGCATAGATAGTAAAACGTACATAGGGATTGGATCTCGAATTTATAAATTAAAACAATACTCTACGCAATTTATTCTGTAGAACTTAAAGATACTTACTTGAAAATGATGTTGAAAATAACAACTTGGAGATTCAACTCCTCCCAACCATAGGAGGCAGCAAATCAACGGTTTGCTCCACTCCAGCCCTGAGCTGGATCACCAACCATGCACCAGAATAGCAAGACACTTCCTCGCAGCACTCAACCTTGAGTCCGTAACAAGTTCTCAGGATGGACTTATAAAAAAATAGAAAAACACTCAACAATCGTTTTTCCCATGCACAACACGGCGTCCCATGCTATTCCAGTGCACTCATATAAATAACTTTGCCCAAGTCTTATGCCATCCCAATCAAATCTCCAATCAGATCCCTAAATCCCTATGATTTACGATCTTGTCTGGTTGTTGAGCTTTGGATTGGATTTGATTGGTATAAATCACTCTTAGCTTGCTTACACATGTTCATTGGTGCCATGGTTGGTGTCCCCTCATGTAGTTGAGTTATCCAAGTGTCATTTTCTTTATTAATAAATAAATAAAATGTTTGTTTGTGCAAATGTTATTTCAGTCTTTGAGTTTTATAACTCATTACATAATAAAAATAATAATTTTTCAAAACATGAAAAATAAAAATAATGTCATGGGGGTATTACATTTATCCTCCCCTTATTTTTAACACCGTCCTCGGTGTTCTTTTTATTCTGAGCTCCCTTGCTTATTCTGGAACATGGAGGGATATGCTTCCTGCATTTTATCTTCCATTTCCCAAGTTGCCTCTTCAGGGCTGAAGTGCTTCCATTGCACTTTTATTTGAACGATGGCTCGATTCCGGAGCATACGTTCCTTCCTGTCTAGAATGCGGAAAGGTTCGGTCTGGAACTCGCCCTCGGGTTCTACCTGAATCACATCCCAGTCAATTATATGAGTAGCATCATGTATATATTTTTTTAACAATGAAACATGAAATACATCATGCACTTTTATATTAGGCGGAAGTGCAAGCTGATAGGCTACCGACCCTATCTTAGCTAACACTTCAAAAGGTCCACAATACCTTGGTGCCAGCTTGGAACATCTTCCCAAACTCAAAGAACTCTTCTTTGACTTTACCTTTAGATATACGTGATCTCCAACATTGAACTCTCTTGGAGTTCGTTTTAAATCTGCGCAACTTTTTTGCCGATCCTGGGCAACTTTTAAGTTTTGTTGTACCTCTTTCACCACTTGTTCCATTTCTTTTAACATGTCTGGTCCTAGAACAATCCTGTCTGCAGGGTTATCCCAAGACACAGGAGTGCGACATTTCTGGCCATACAAAACTTCAAATGGACTCATTTTCAAAGAAGCTTGATACCCATTATTATAAGCAAATTCTACCAAATGCAAATACTCTTCCCATTTAACTGGTTTATCCATTACGTACATTCGTAGCATATCTTCTAACACTTGATTAGTTCTTTCAGTTTGTCCATCCGTTTGAGGATGATAAGCAGTGCTAAAATTTAGTTGTGTGTCTAGACCTTTAAACAAGGATTTCCAAAAGTTACCAGTAAATTTCACATCTCTGTCAGAAATCACAACCTTTGGAATACCATGCAACCGAAATATTTCTTTCATAAAAATATCAGCTATATTAATGTCTTTGAAAGTAGACTTTACAGGTATGAAGTGAGCAGCTTTACTTAACTTATCCACAACTACCATTATTGAGTCATGTTGCTTATTTGTTTTAGGTAATCCTGTTACAAAATCTATGCTTATTATCTCCCATTTCCATTCTGGAATAGGTAAGGGTTGTAGTAGCCCAGCAGGATGTTGATGTTCAGTTTTTACTTGTTGACATTCAATACACCTAGCTAGGTAGTTTGTAGCATCATTCTTCATGTTAGGCCAATAATAGATTTTTCTTAACTTAGTTATCAACTTTTGGTAACCCGGATGTCCGGAATATGGTTTCTTATGTAGTTCATTAAGAATTAGTCCTTTTACTTCTTCAGAATCTGGTATGTATAATCGGTTTTTATAGACTAACAAGTCTTCGGAGCTTATAGAATAAGCTGAATAACTTCCCTTATCATCTATTTCCAATTGTTCTTTAATCTTTAAGTACTCTTCATCATTTTTAGCTGCTTCTTTTATTAAATCTTCGAGATTTGTTTTATAACTACTAAAGGCAGTTGAACAAAGCGGAATGGCATTTCTACTCAGGGCATCCGCCACCTTGTTCTCTTTTCCTTTAGTGTGTTTAATTTCAAAAGCATACTCGCTCAAAAACGCTAGCCACCTTGCTTGGCGAGCAATCAAGTTTTGTTGATCAAATAAATATTTTAAGCTTATATTATCCGACATTAAGGTAAATTTTCTTCCTATTAAGTAATGTCTCCACATTTTTAAAGCATGTATTATAGCAGCTAACTCCAAGTCATGTGTTGCATAATTTCGTTCATGTATTTTAAGTTTTCTCGATTCGTAACTTATTACATAATCCTCTTGTAATAACACCCCACCTAATCCTTCTAAGCATGCATCTGTACATATGACGAAGTCCTTGTAAGGATCTGCAATCCTTAGAATAGGTGCGGTGGTTAATAAGTGCTTATTTTTCAAAGCTTTCTTGACATTTATTAGACCATATGAATTTAGTTCCTTTCTTTTGAAGTGAGGTTATTGGATAAGCGATTCTGGAGAACCCCTCAATGAACCTACGATAGTAACCTGTGATTCCCATAAGGATCGAATTCCGGTTACATCCTTAGGAACTTGGCAATCATTGATTGCGTTGATTTTATCTGGGTCCACCGTAATACCTTTCTTAGTTATTACATGACCTAGGTACTGAATTTTATCTTGAAGGAATTCACACTTGCTAAACTTTGCATAAAGTTTATGTTCTCTTAACGTTTGCAAGACCAGTTTTAAATGTTCTTTATGTTCCTCTTCATTTTTTGAGTATATTAATATATCGCCAATAAATATTATTACAAACTTATCTAGATATTTGTGAAGAACACTATTCATTAAACACATGAACGTGGTTGGGGCATTGGTCAAGCCAAATGGTATAACCAAGAACTCGTAATGCCCGTACCTTGTTCGAGAAGCAGTTTTATGGACATCCTCATCCTTAATTCTTACTTGATGGTAACTGGACCTTAAATCGATTTTAGAGAATACCGATGCTCCCCGTACTTGATCAAACAAGTCGTCAATGCGTGGGAGAGGGTATCTATTCTTAATTGTCATTTTATTTAATTGTCTGTAATCGACACATAGCCTCAATGTGCCATCCTTCTTTTTAACAAACAAGACAGGAGCTCCCCATGGAGACACGCTTGGTCTAATATATTCTTTATCTATTAATTCCTGTAATTGCAAATTTAATTCTACCAATTCAGGGGTGTTCATTCGATAAGGGGCCTTCGAGGTGGGTACTGCTCCCGGTATCAATTCAATGGTAAAGTCAATGTCTCTCCTCGGAGGTAGTCCCTGTATCTCTTCTGGGAAGACGTCTTTAAAATCATTTAAAAAGGGAAGATCCTCTAAATTAGGTTTTGTTTTTTTAACATTAGTTTCAATGATGTGTACAGCAAAATCCCTACATCCTTTTCTAGCACACTTTTTCAATTGCAAGGTAGAAATTTTCCTAGTAAGATTCTTCTTTGGAATTCCTCTAACCATTTTACTTTTACCATTTTCATCAATACAATCAAAAGTTTTCTCAAAACAATTTAGCACCACTTTATGCTTTTCTAGCCAATCCATGCCAATCAGTACATCGTAAGATCCTAATGGTAAAACATTCAAATCTACTTTTGTAATTAAATCTTGCATATGAACTTCACAACTAGAAATAAAACTGGTTACTTTTCTTTTTGTTCCGGTGACTAACTGCACTAACCACGATTTTTCAAAATCATACTTTCTCATTTTACACAAATCTACTAACTTAGGAGATATATAACTTAGGGTAGAACCATAATCAATTAATAT
>LPNX010954370.1:4173-36469 GCA_001517045.1 Pseudotsuga menziesii
GAACCAAGCAAAGAGATGTAATAGAAAAAGATAACAAATATACTGAAAACAATCAAACGATACAGCAAGCAACAAGATGTAATAGAAAAAGATAACAAATATACTGAAAACAATCCACAGATTAACCAAAATTACATGAATAGAGATCTGCGTAGAATATGTGCTGAATATGAAAAACATTCAGACGAGCTGCAGGGCACTCTAATAACTTGTACCCATAGAAGACGAACAATGAAAGGACGCTGCCCCATAAGACCCTTTGAACCACACACACAGTTATGCAGCAGAGCATATTAAAACCTTACGCGGCTCTGCTAGAGCTCTCAAGAATAAACCCTAAGAAATGGACAACAATGCATACCTTTCTATCAAGGAAATGGAGAAGCTCAAGGGGTTTTCCGTCAAATTTGAAATAGACAGGGCCAACCACAGCTTCCACGGTCTGCTCCACTGTATCGACGCCGGGCTTCAGAGGTCCCGCGTTTTCCTTAATGCTGGTAATGTTCGAATGTTTTGCACATTTTTAATGGCTTCGCTCCAGCGGTGTAAAGAGGACCACGAAAACAATTCTGGAAATTGGCCAGGCAGAGGAAACTTCACGAGCAAGCATTGTCCGAGGCGGTGGAAAACTGCAGGAAACAGCGGGTAAACCAAAAACCCAACAGGCAAACGAGAAACACGCGTCAAAATCCGATTGGTTCCATAGACGAAAGTGAACAGTGGTTTTCCGAACTTCTTCGGAGAGAAACGCCTAACGGCGTAAACATTATTAACCATAAAACTTATTTAATTTAGTCTTGGCAAAACGTATTTAATTTATATTTTCAATGCATAATTTATATAATATTATATTTGGTAGGTTAGGTATATTCTAGATGAAAATAAATACACTACCAATTAATTATTGCAAAATTGCCACTATTATATATATAATGACAAGGATTCTGATTATTTATATTTAAATTTTTTTAAAGTAAAGGATATTATTAAAAATTTAATACTATATTATTTTGTTTTCACATCATATTTGTGATTAAGAAATAAAATATAAAACAAAATTTTTGAAAATTCATTTTTATTAGTTAAAATTATTTTATATATTTCTATATGTAATGATTTATAATGTTAATTATATTAATGATCGCTATTTAAATTTTTACAAATAAAATTGAATTGTGATATCCTATATTATAATTTATTATAGTTTATGAGATAATGTTATGAATTATTGTATAAATTGTAGTTTTATTATTTATGCTTATATGGATTGGGAATGTCATCAACTTTTTTTTTTCCAAAAATTTACCATATTTTAAGTTTTTTTCCTATTTGCCGAGTCTCTCCCGAGTCGACGAGTCATATGCTAGCCGAGTCTTTGCCGAGTTCGAGTCATGCAACATTGAATTGAACATCTAAAACTTTCATGGTATCAAAGCTTCTATTGAAATTTTCAGACTGTCAGTGAGCTTCTTTTGTCAGTGGGCAACACCTTGTTGAAATTTGAATTTGCATTGAAATGGCTACAGGAATTAGGTTGGAGGATCGACTTGATGGGGTTGGGAATTTTGTCCCATGGAAGGCTAGGATAGTGCTTATTTTAGAGGAAAATGAATTGTGGAATGAAGTGGTTTCTAATACATAAGCACACCCATTTCAAATTCCAGCTGCTATTGATGCACAAGCACTTGCTACCTTCAACAGAAAGGACATTAAAGCTAGAAGGATCATTTTAGATGCAGTTAAAGATCATGTTATCCCATATATCTCTAGTAAAAGCCATGCATATCAGATGTGGGATGCTTTGACTAGCTTGTACCAAAGCTCTAATGAGAGCCGTAAAATGGTGTTGAGGGAAAAATTGAAGAATATTAAGATGGCCAAAGTAGAGGGAGTGACTTCCTACCTTATTAGGATACCTCATGTGAGAGACGAGCTTGCAACCGTTGGGGAGGTTGTTTCTGGCATTGAGTTAGTGTTGGCAGCTGTGAATGGGGTAGCCAAACCTTGCGTTGTTTTTGTGGAGGCTATAGTTGCCAGGGAGAACTTTCCTTCTTGGGACATACTCTGGGATGATTTTGTGCAAGATGAGACCTAGAGAGGTTTCGTGCAGAGTAGCTCTTCCAACAGTAGGGAGGATGAGAAAAATGTGGCTTTGGCTGCAAAAGGAAAGAAGTTGTCCAAAAAGGGCTCCAAGCAGGGTGGGGCTAAGAAGCAACAGTAGTAGCAGGGTGGACAAAAGAAGGATTTGAGCAAAGTTAAGTGCTTTGCTTATCAGTGGTTTGGACACTATGCCTCGCAGTGTCCAAACAAGAAGAAGAAGAAGTAGCAGACCGCAACTTCAACATAGATTGAGGAGCATGCATCGCGATTCGAGAGACAGTTTTCTCTCTATGCTGGGCATGTTGAGAGAGAGAGAGAGCATCCATCATCACCAATACAGACATAGAGATTGAGAGGGAGCATTTTTTGTTGACCGACCATTCTTTCAGTGCATCCAACACCAACACTTGATATATTGACAGTGGAGCTTCGAGCCACATGACAGGTGCTCGAGAGATGTTCTCCGAGCTTTCATAGGCAGACATAGATGTGGAGGTTGTGTTGGGAGATGAAACAGTTGTCAGAGATGTTGGGTGTGGGACCATTACATTATAGAGGGAGTCCATGAGTCCCATGACCTTGAGGGATGTGTTGTTTGTCCATGGGCTGAAAAAGAACTTGATATCAGTTTCCATGATTGAGGACAAAGGACTTGGGGTGTCTTTCCTAGATGGACATGTGCGTGTTTTCCCCAAGATTGTAGGACCATTTTCCTCTTACACCATTGGAGTCAGATGTGGGAAGTTGTACAAGCTCTTATTTCAGCCCCAACATGCTAACACATAGCAACAACAGTGAGCTTTGTGAGCTATGGCACAGGAGGATGGCTTATCTGCATCATCCAGCTTTGAGGATGTTGAGGGACATGGTTATAGGATTGCCAGAGTTCAACACGAAGCACAGTGATACCTGTAGAGGATGTGCTTTGGGAAAGTACACCAAGACCGCCTTTCCGAGCAGTGATAGCAGGTCAGCTTGAGTGCTTGATTTGATACATTCAGATTTCTATTTCTTTGAGAGGTTTTGAGTACTATGTGATATTCAACGATGACTATTCCAGGATGACCTAGATCTAGTTCCCGAGGAGTAAGAAATCTGAGGAGGTCTTGCAGAGATTCCAAGGGTTTAAAGCTCTTGTGGAGAACCAAACTGGGAGGAGGATCTGAGCACTCAGATCAGAAAACGGGGGTGAGTATACCTCTAAGGAGTTCGATGAATATTGTAGACAGGAGGTTATACAGAGATAGCTGACAGTACTATACACTCTTGAGCATAATGGAGTGGATGAAAGGAAGAATCGATTTACTGTGGGAGAAATGAGAGCCATGTTACATGATCAGAGTCTTCCTTTCTTCCTTTGGGCTGAGGAATGTAGTACAACTTTATACCTTCAAAACAGGAGTCCCCATCATGCCTTGGGAAGCAAGGCTCCTGAGGAGTGAAATTTTTTGTTATCCCAACTCGGTTTTAGTTTCAGTGACTGCATATGGTTTAATGCCCAAACCCCATCATGCATGTACATTTAAAAATTAAAATTTTACTGTAAACTTGAAACACATGAGATATTTTTTCAACTTTTTCAACTATAAAAATTATATGACAGGCCTACTTTTCTTACTCATAAAATATATTAGTAAACACACATGAAAATTTAAAGACTCGGATTTTGACGAAAATGGTCCAGGAAAAACTCCAAAGGGAAAACTTGTATGAGAGAAGTTTTATTATTTCTTCAGAAAAATACAATTCAGAACAACAATACTTATCTCCTTGATATCTCCTTGAAAATCGTGCCAGAATCACTCTGTACGGATGCCTCGATTTGTGTGTTGTACGACCCACGAGTGTGGCTGTACGAACATCTTTTCCTCCTCGAAAAGTGTGCTTGCTGTACGACCTGTTAATAACATTAAATGTTGATCAAATCACCTCAAAATCCGTGATAGTTTTCCTCGATTTGCTTGTTGTATGGACTGTACAAAATCTGTTGTACGAAGTTCCACGAAAACTGTGTTGTTGTACGGAACTGTATTGACAGTCTCGAATTTTGTGCTTGTTGGAATTTTTCCTTGGGATATGTGCCAAAAATTTGCTTCTTCCTCTCTTTGGAATTTGTGCAGAATTTATCTCTCTCTCTCTGTCTCAATTTGTGGAATGAATTCTCTCCAAACCCTTGTCTTCTTCTCTTGCTCTCTCCTCCAAAAATTCTCTCTTTGGAATGTGAACAATGTGTTACCAACTATTTTGTACAATAGTTGAACCTTTCGTTGAGCCGCCAGTTGATGAACATGATCTATGTTCATATCCAATGTATCAGAGGTTCAGAATTTTGTGCCTAGCCAATTTTGGCTAGTCATTTTTATTTTTATGCTGAAATGACCATGCCCCATAGGGTTTTTGTAATAAAGTGTGCCAGTAGGGGTTTTTGAGCGGCTCGGTCTCCTAAGACGTAAATTTCAACTAAGGTATTCCAGGAAGTTTTTTCCCTAGTCAATTGTGCTTTGTCTATAGTCGAGTATAATTGATGAGTTTTTCTCTTGCTTCCTCAAAAGTTGAAATGCCCGATTTTGAAATTTGGGCCTTGGGGGGTTATTAGAGTCCAACTAGTAAATATGAACCTACCAGACACTATTTGTATGTTCTATGGTCATTTCCTAAGCCCCGGGATACATTAAAACAATGTCTGTAAATTTTTTTTCCGGAGGCGTGGTGATTTTTTATTTTTTATTTTTTTATTATAGAGAAATAATTAAATTTTTCAATTTATTAAACCATTTTTATTATGGTTTAATTGAAAATTTTCAATTTGTAATAATTAAGTGGTCCGGGGGGTGTTTTTGGCAAATAAAGACTTGTTTTCAAAGCCAAAACACTCATTTAACCCCTAGTCACACTTATCCTAAGCTTTGGTCGATTATTTTCCTCTGAAATAAATATTTCCTCAAAGTTAATAAATGAGGAATATTTAATTAAAATAATCATTATTTTATTAAATGGAGAAAATCAAAATATCTCCAAAAAAGACCAAAATTGAATAAAGTAAAGGGCTAATTAGCTCGACAAAAAGTATCTGGGATGATTTCAATCAAGTCTGGACTGATTTGAGTTAGTATTGGAGTGCTACAGTGAACTTCACCTTGGGATTTGTGCCCCTCTCCATGCATGGACGTTTTTCCTTCTTTGGCACGTTTCTATTGGATTGGTGAGAAGACCGAGGGGGATTGAGGCCACCTCACCCCCCCATTACTCCAACTCAGCTACATCTTAGTTAGTGATCAGTTTAACTCAGAATCAACTGCTGAAGCTTCAGTCAGTGAGGGTTGCGCCCCCTTAATCTCTCCTTGATCCATGCGCTAGGGTTTTAAGCCCTATCTTTTTCCCTTTTTGTATAAATAAGGGTCTCTTGTTCCCATTTGCATATGGAGAATGTGCAAGAGAACTCTGCCAATTTTGTAACAAATATTTGATTATTGGAATAAAGTGACTTTGGAGGTCTATGCATGGGCTCTTTGTATGTGATTTTCATCTTGTGAGGTGATCTCGTTCTTACCCTACTCTCTTTCTTTGGTAAATATTTGATCAATGCTAGCTCATAAGGGCTATAAATCTAGCAAGGTAGGGTAGCCATTTAATGTCTTAATTTGGTTATCTATGCAATATTCATTATATGTTTGAAGTGACCAGGAAGTACTCAGTTATACCATTGCTTTTCAAACATTTATTTGATTATTATATTCTAACACTTGATCTTGTTTACTTTTGTTGAGTGTTTTGGTTTCAGGAATCAGCAAGGAGGAGGAGTTGAAGCTCAACCAGTTTCTCATCAAAAGTTCTTAATCTAATACTTTCACCATGCAGGTTCTTCAGAGCACTTGATCCCATTAAAAAAAAACACGGCTAAAAGGGGCTCTTCCTCATCTCTTTTAATAAAAAATTTAAAATCTTTTCACTGGTTACAAGTCTTTTCTTTCTTTCCTTCTTTCGTATACCTGCTAACTTGCCTCTTTGTTTTCACTCCTTACCTTTCTTGCTTCTCTGGTTTTCTTCCTCTCTTTTGCTCTTCTCTTTTGCCATCTTTCCTTCAATTTTTGCAGCCAACTGTCATTAGAGGAAATTTCAACTCAAAATGGGCCTCCTAAAAAAAATTAATAAAATAATAGTTAAAATAATAAAATAATATTTATTAATTTGGTGGAAGAAAAGAAGAAAACTATTTTTTTGTTTGTATTTTCGACATATCTTTTCGTGTTTTTACTCAAATTTCGATCGGGAGAGCTCGTTGGATGTGGAATTTAATTCCGCATCCAACGAGTTCTCCCGATCGAAATTTGAGTAAAACACGGGGAGATATGTCAAAAATACAACAAAAAAAGTATTTTTTTTTATGATACCTATCCCCAAATTTATATTAAAAAAGTGTTTAAGACCTATACGGTATTTCAAATTTAAATTAATTTCATTGGCTAACACATGATGACATGGAATTTGAATTAAAGTTAAAAGGCCCATTTTGAGTTGAAATTTCCTCTAATGTATCTTGTTACTTGCCCTCTTTGTCCTTTTTGTTTGCAGCCATTTTTCTTTTTGTTTGGTTGTCCCGTTCTTCATTATTTTGCAGCCAACTTTTCTCTTATAGTTGGCTGCCCTCTTTCTCCTTCATTTTCAGCGTTTTTGCAACCATTTTTTGGCACTTTTGACCCATATTTCCTGCCTTTTTTGCAGCCACTTTTCATCCTTTTGTTGGCTGCCCATTACTTCCTTTTTGCAGCCATCCGATTCCTTCATTGGCTGCCCTGTTTCTTCATTATTTTCAGCCTTCTTTCACTCTTTTTTGCATGTACTTTTTTCCTAGTTTTGATACAAAAAGGACTAAAAATTGCAATTTCATACTTAGATTAATTTCAAGTTTTCTTTGCATCTAGATTAGTTTTGTGTATTAACAATAATGGGTGCATGAGTGTTGTGTTTTCTTGTGTAGGTACTAAGGACAAAGTGAACCAAGAGAGCAAGTCCAAAGGCTTGAAGATTGAAGAGAAATGCAAAAAACTAGGAAGACAATCTCTAAATACATCCTTTGTAAAAGCCATTAAGGCTTCATTAGTTTTCATTCTTGCTTTTCAAGGGTTAAAATCCCTTTCATTGTAATTATTAATAAAAAGGGACTAGTCGGGTTAAGCCTCCCACATTTTTTCCCTACTTCCCCTATTTGGGGGAAGTGTGTCTTTTTTCTTACTTAGATTAGATTGCTTTTAGACTTAGTTTATTTCCACTAATTGCTTGTTTTAACTTTCATCACTTGCATGCTTCTTGCTTCATGTGTTTTTTTGCTTTTTAATTATTTATAAAACGAACATAAAGACTCTTGAACTTGTCATAAGACAAGTCAAGAGCACTCTCTGTCGGAGAGCATTTTGCATTGCATTATCATAGTAGATTAGATAAGACTCTTGAATCTCACCATAAGCCGGATCAAGAACACTCTGTCGGAGAGTTGTGTTTGTTAATAAAATCCTCAACTCACACATCCCCTAAAATTTGAACTTACTATTCTACAGTGTGTATGCTCTACCCGTCCGGGATACCCAGAAGCACTGTAACTTGTTAATTCACACATCTAATTCCAAGTACAACCATAATAAAATTTATCACCCCATAACCAACGAACTGACGTTGAACGCGGTAATATTTCTAAGTGGGCAAATCTTTACTGTGGGCGCTGGGTAGCTCTCCTCGTTTGCAGTGGTTGGAAAGTTATTGAACGTCTCGCTGCAAACTGGACGGTCCAACATGCCTTTGAACGAGGCCACTTAGAATATTTTTTTGGTTAGATTTCCAGTACCTTGCGTACTGGTTGGAAATTCTCTTAGCCTTAATAAACAAGATCACCTTAAAAAATACACAATAAAATCGACCAAGAGCATTTGCAAGACGATCTCACAAACATCAAAGACTTGTATTTCAGCATCCCCAACACTTTGACTCCATTTAAGGCACCGGTCTTTTAATTTTAGCATTATCTTGCTTGGACCATTTGTCTATTTATTTCTAAGTTATTTATGTGTGGATGCTTTAATCTCCGTCTTCTTATTCAATTTATATCGTGTTTTGCAAATAGCAACGTGGATTGCTTAATTGATTATTGTGTATATCATAAAAACTCCTAAACAACACTAATTCATGTCTTCCACCCAAAAACATTTTAACAACAAGAGCCTTAAAAAACTCTTTTTTAGGGACTACCCCACTTGGCTTCGTTAGGAGTTAGCCTAAACAGAGGAGCTGGGATTAGGAGACAACACCTGGCTCTTTGCTTGCCCCCAAGGCCACACCTTTCCCACTTGGGAAACATCAGTCCAAAAGATTTTTGCTGACGGTGTGCATTCGACGGACAACACAATGAATTATGTTTGCCTTTCTCAAGCCTTTCTGTTCGAGTAACTTCCATCTCCAAATCAACGACTTAGATTAAAAGCCAACTAAATGAGATCTAGGGCTTATCTCATTTACTCATTCAAAATTCACTTTTAAAATATTAAATGAGAATTTAATGTGCACCCACCTTTTAATTCTCATAAAGTCACTTTTAAAATAAATATAACTCAAACTCACTTTAAAAGGTCACTTTATTAAATAAAATCATTCTCACCTTTTAAATAAGCTAGGGACCACTTTTTAAAGTGTCCTTGTCCATCCCAAGGCATGAATGGACAAACACTTTCTAGGTAAAATTTCCACAAGGAGATGTTCATAGGTAAGAACCCTGAGGTTGGTCACTTTTGCATATTTAGTTGCCTGACTTATTCACATGTCCCTTATGAGAAGAGGACAAAGCTTGATCCCATTGCAGAGAGAGGCACCTTTGTGGGGTATGATGAGACTTTGAAGGCCTTCCGCATCCGCATTTATCTTCCTGCCTAGAGGAAGGTTGTTGTGAGGCGGGAAGTGAGATTTGAGGAGGAGCAGGCCTTCAAGAAGTCTAGAGAGTCAGTGCAGGAGGAGCAATATGTTCCCACATCTCAGGAAGCTTCACAACTACCGTGAGTTCAGAGTACAGGTTCACAGGTTTTTAGGGTGACTGGGCCACATGTTACAGGCACAGGGTCTTCAGGTTTAGTGGTTCATCCAACAGGTATTCGGGGATAGGTTCTGGTTCTCATGTCATAGGTTCACCAGTTACTGGTGTCGGATCACAGGTTTCACCAGTGGCTGGTTCACCAGCTCTTGGTCCACAGGTTTCAGGGCCATCTACTTTTGGGAGTTCTTTAGATGATGATAGACCAGTTTGGGAGCGACCTTCAAGGAAGAGAAAGCCTAAATGGCTTCGTGACACCTTGAAGGAAGCAGAGGCTTTTGGATCACCCAAGGAACCGATGAGGACCGTAGTGATGCCAGACAGGTTGGGCATGGCATTAGTTGCTAGTCTTCGTGATTCAGAGCCATCTGCATTTGAGGAGGCCTCTCAACACCATGTTTGGAGAGATCCCATGATGGAAGAGTACCATTCCATCATGAAGAATGATGTATGGGAGATTGTATTGAGACCAAAGAGGAAGTCAGTTGTGACTTCCAAGTGGATCTACAAGGTGAAGCACACTGCAGATGGCAGTGTGGAGAAGTTCAAGGCTCGGTTTGTGGCATGGGGGTTTTCACAGGTAGAGGGAATTGATTATGATTAGACCTTTGCGTTAGTTCCCGATATTCCTTGATTAGAGCAATGATTTACATAACAACAAAAACGAGTTGGAAGATCCACCAAATGGATGTGAAGACCGCATTTCTCAATGGACATTTACAGGAGGAGGTATATTTGGAGAAACCCCAGGGCTTTGAGATCCATGCGAGGGATTCCCATGTGTGCAAGCTAAAAAAGGCCTTGTATGGGCTGAAGCAAGCTCCTCAAGCTTGGTATTCCAGGATTGATGCTTACTTGCCATCGATGGGATTCCAAAAGAGTGAGCTTGATCCCATCCTTTACTACATTGTAATTGGTGGAGATCCACTCATTCTTCTGCTATATATTGATGACTTGTTTATCATAGGCGAGGAGCGCCTCATTGCAGCTTGCAAGAGGGATCTTGCTTCAGAGTATGAGATGACAGATATTGGGTTGATGCATTATTATTTGGGGATGGAGGTTTGGCAGGAGTCTGGTCATATTTTCCTGGGACAAGGAAAGTATGCAGTTGATGTATTAAGGAGATTCCATATGGAGGATTGTAGGTTGATGGCCACATCGATGATCCATTGTTGAAAAAGTTGGCGAAAAATGGCGACTTTTTGAAAAAAAATCATGGAGTCGCGATTTCTTATAAAAATCGCGACTTTTTTGAAAAACTCGTGGGTCGACCCAAAAAATCGCCTAGCAACTTGGATTCGTGGCTTATAAAAGCAAAATCGACTTTTTTGGGGTCATTTGAGTTTAAGGCTTGTTGGAGGAGTGAGGGGAAAGAGGAGACCATCAACTATTTTGGAGGCTTTCAAATACCATTTACCATTTCCATCAAGGATTTTTGTGGAGCAAGGGTTCAAGATTCCTCACAGGTATGTACATTTTATCCTATTGTTTTTCTATATTTTCCATGGATTGTTTGAAAGTTTTCTTGCATTTTTTCTTGCATATTTCTTTGCTATTTTTTTTGCCATTTTGCCATTGATTTCCATGCCCAAAAATTTGAAAAACAGTTATAATGTATGGGGGATTCAAAAATTAGAATGGAATGGCATGCTTGTTTTTCTAATTGTTTAGCCACTCTCATCTTCTTATCTTTCATGGTTAAAATCTAAATTTAGAGGTCTGATTTTTTAAGCTAAAAATGTTGCTATTTTTTTCAATGGAGTTTAATGTAATTTTTTTGTGTTTTTTGTGCCCTAGGCTTGCATTTTGAGGTTGTCATTCCAATTGCAAAAATGCCAAAGGCATCGGACCCATTTTGGTAGTATGGTGAGCCCGAGGATGGAACAAATAGGAAAAATTTGTGTTGCAAATTATGTGGGAATCACATGTCAGGAGGGGTTAACAGGCTGAAATACCATCTAGCCAAACTACCTGGCCATGATGTTGGCCTTTGTACTGCAGTGACCCCGGAAATCATGAGATCTGCCCATGACTCAATCCATGAAAATAATTGAAAGAATGATGAGATCGCTGCAAACAAAGTTGAGCTTGCAACTTTTGGCCAAGCAAGAAGTGTAGGTGCATCTCTATCTACCACTATCGGTGATGGTAGTGGGAGGGGCTCCACAGCTTCACCTATCGGGAGGGTGGGGATCTCATCCTATTTTGTTCCACGAACAGGAGGTGGATCACAAGCTTCTATCAAGTCAGTTGAAAAGAATTCAGAAAAGGTAGAAGCATACAAGGTAATGGGGAAGTGTCTTTACTGGAATCACATACCTCTGAGCATTGTTAAAAACAATCCATTTTGGCAGCCGATGTGTGATTCCATTGCAGTAGTTGGCCTAGGGTATAAAAGTGCCACCTTTAAAGAGTTGCGGGCCCAATCCTTCAAGCAGAAAAGAAGGACATCAATGCTAGGTTGATAAAGTTTAGGCAGTCATGGGAGAGCACTGGATGCACAGTCATGTCGGATGGTAAGGGTAGTGTTAGCACTCAGAATGTACCCAAGGTTGTAAAGGTAAATCCCAAGGTAACAACAAAACCACTTTAGAAAGAAACTGGTTTTTCTTCCAGAGAGGGATCTCTCAATACAGATTTAACGAGACCAGATATGACTAACATCCAAAGATTTGTATAGATGGTTGAAACAACACATAACCATTGGGCATGGAGTCACATAAAAATAAAAATATCACAAAGACATATACATGAGATTTATCAAAGGCAAGGTAACCATTTCATCACAGTAATTCATTTAGTTCAGGTGAGACAGAAGAGACAATGAACAACCCATTAATACAGAGCATCAAAGATGAGTTCTATATTAACTTTAGTAGAAGAATGTATAAAATATCCAAAACGATGATCAGAGCATAAACATTATGAATTCTAACCATCCAATACTGTGTTTCAGATATGAAGAAAAACAGAATGAAGTGTTACACTGGAAAACACAATCACATAAGGAAAGAAATACGGACTGTAATGGAAATGACACAAGAATCTCTGATAATTCTTATGCATTTGCTCTGTTATTCAAAAATAATATGTCTTTCAAAACATTCAACAACAGGATGGGTTCCAACCCCCATCAAATAAAATAGATGCAAATATATACATAAAATGATTCATCTTCCAAGAAGATTCATAACTGAATGACCGGCTTAATTAAAGTCTTGTAACTAAATTCATAACTTCTACGAATAAACTATAGCTTCAATCTTCACATATCACTAAGTTAAAATCAACTTGATACAAGGCCTATCCCAGCAGCTCCTCAGCGCGCGACATCTGTTTTCATGAATGAAGGATGTATTTTGTCTTTCCGAACCTTTCCACGGCCTTCCATTGCTCCGCGCTTGGGGTATCATATTCCATCATCTCTTGAATTGACACTTCCAGCTCCATGTAAGCTTCATATGACACCTTGGGCAATCCTCCCCTGATAATCAGGAACTTTTATAAGATTTCGAAATCCTCTGTCAGTTTGTCCACAATAACTTTTCCTGTTAGGCCTTTTTCCAAATCATCAAATTTGGAATGATCCATGCGGCTTTGAACTAACAAGCTGTGATAGTGCTCCTGAGCAAACATCCGTCCCTCCTCGTCCCAAAAGGAAGGCAGGCCGTCCTCAAATAGCTCTTTGAAAACCTGCTTGAAGTTATTAACCTGTGAAACCATTTCATCAGCTTTGTCTTGGACCGTCTTCATTAAATGATGCTTGTGGATAAACTTTTTAGCCCATAGTACTATTGATACTCTGTCCTTTACTCCTATATCATGTAATTTCTGGTATGTTAATGAATTTAAAAAATTCAATGTGTTCTGGGCTGTGGCAAAGGGTTTTCTCTCCATATTTTCATTCACTAACTTTAGTCTTTGGTGAGCCAAATTGATCAATATGCTTTGATCATTGATAAAGTTCAGATAGTGCCTGAATTTAGTAATTTCCACAGATAAGGTGTCCCAAATGATGTGCTTTGCCCCCTGGAGAGGACCTTTCCCAATGTTTCTTTCTTTCAGTTCATTGAATTTCTTTTGCAGCTGATTTCTGTCTTGCAATATTTTATTTTTATTCTCACTCACTTTGGCTAACTCGGACTTGATCTTTTCATTTTCCACCTTTAACTCCTTTATTTCTTCATCCTTTAGGCTGACCTAGGACATAGGTACTAACAAATCGTCTGTAGAAAAATCATTTAATGGTTTCTCAATATTTACAATAGACAGGTCCTCATCAGTGGGAGTCTGACTCATCAATTCCTCCATGATCTCTTTTTCATCATTTTGATCCTTTTTCAGTAGGGAGATTTGCGATATCAGCTCACTCCGTTCAGTTTCCCACTTGTCTTTTTCTTCTTGTAATTTGACAGCTCTTCCTTTATGTTCCATCATTTCCTAGTGGATCTTGTCTTTCTCTTCTTGCAATGCCAATAATTCAGATGATTGAACATGCTCTGTGCTTGGGATCTTCAACTTTTTCTTCAAAACTTGGAGGGCGTTGTCCTTTTCTTCCAGCATTCTTTTGATTGCATGGGTGTTATCCTTTTCACTTCCCGAACTGATGACGTCCGTTTGCAACTTTTTGATTTGAATGGCATTAGCTTTATTTTCAACTTTTTCGTGTTTCAACTGAACCTCTAACTTATCTACCAAAATTTGTAGCTTATTGATTCTCATCATAGTTTGCAATAGATCTGAATAAATAATGTCACTTGTTTGCTTGTGTAGCTGTATTTTATCGGGTACACTAATCTTGTTCAACCTTACTTCCATCTCTGACATCTTTTTATCATTTACCATGGCCAATTTGAAGGTGTTTCTTTCTACATCCCTGGCAGAAATCAAGGAGGTTTTTGGATTGTTCAAACTCCTTACGCGTGGGAGTAAATTGCTTGTCTCTTCCAGAGACTGCTTTCGCTTCTCCATATAACTGGCCTTGAGTGCCTCTTTGGACTTGAAAATTGGGCTTGATTCTGAACCATCTACACTTTTAAAAGAAAAATGATTTACTTGTACAGATTTTGTTGGGACTAAAGCAACTCTCTTGAAATCATCAGAAATCTCTTCACTTAAAACTCCACCAACTTGAAACAATTTGGCCTTTTTGTGTGACCCATCTTCATCCACTTCCATGCTTTCGACCTCAGAAAGACTTCTTTTAATTACAATATTAGGACTCTCTGTCACTTGGGATACTGCAACTGGTAAAGTACTTGCATCTTCATCAGACCTTGGAGTCTCCATAAACTACAACAGATTGGCTGTTTCATTCAAACCTTCAATAAACTGGTGGTCAAATGGCTTGTTTTTGTTTTTCTGCTTCCTCAGGGAAATTATATGGTGGGGATCATAATTTACCCTTGGTTCTTTTTGAAATTCCATGCTTCCCAACAGCTTTTCAATAAACACCAGGGCACCTTTATTTTTGAAAATAAAAGAGCCAACCTTGAGAGGGAATTTGATATTTGAAGATTTTTTAAAGGCTCCAAAATGCTCTTCCTCTGAATGCAACCTTTGCCTCATGAACTCTAATGCGAAAATTCTCGGAGTAAGGAAAGCGGGTAACCTATAAGGCTCCCTGGTAAATCCATATATTCTCAAAACAGTGGAATCTTTATACAGGAACCAGTCTTCGACTCGATCCTCGGGCGAGGACTGTATCAGGCATTTCATCTCTTCTAACACACGAGGCAACATTTCATCGAACAACATTTTATATATTTCTGACATGATTGAATTGACAAATTCAAACATGTTGATTTGCTTGGGCAAATCCGAAGAGAAGATGGTACTTAAAAACTGTAATTCAGTGACGTTTGAACATAGCAACATGTTCAACAAGTAAGTTTGAAATTTAAAGAACCTGACCTTTGGGAATTCACTTAATTGGAGATGGATTGCTTCTGCCAAGTATTCATCTAGACTGAATACAGGAACCGACTGAGACTCAAAACCTAATGAACTTATTTTCAATAAAAAACCAAGGATGACTTCATTTACGTGACAATCATCGTCAAGGCCCAAGATTTGACAGACCAGGGATACCACTAATTGAACTTCATTTTTGAAAATATGAACATGGTAAGGCAGGAAGAGACCATCTAACGACTGACCTTATTTCAAAATGCTGGATAGGAATTTGCAACGGACTTCAGTTCCACAACTTTTGTACAATTCAGCAAGAATCGACTCATTTATAGGTTCACGACTGTCAGGGTAACTGTCAGGCAAGTTGAGGTTTTCGCGGATGACTTTGGCATCAATTTTACAGAGTATTCGGGACGTAGACTGGCTTACAATGATTCTTTGAGAAGGGGAATCATTAACCACGCACCATTCTGCGAACTCGGGAAAATGTAGGGTTTGTTCAACGGCGAAATAATATAAAAATGATTTACAGACATTTAAGACATCATTGCCCTTTGAATTATATTGCCACAACCTCTCTTTACTGAATAATACACTTCCTATGGACAGGAAAGGGTCGCACACTCCTCTGTCCCTATCAACCAGATAGTCTTCCCTGTCATCTAAAATACGACCAGACCCTTGCAATTCCTTTCCTTGGTCCATAACTCAATTGATAATGGTGATTAGATGGACGAATTGTGGGCGTTTGAGCCTTACCTGTTACTGTGGTTGCGTGTGTTCGAAATTGACAGTTGAAGGTTGACGAGCACGCAGGTCTTTTTCAATCGTCCGGCGCCAATAGAATAATCACCGAACAAGTCAACTATGCTTTTATAGGACCCCACTCCGGAGGCTCCCTTTGGCGGTTTCCACCAAACCGCTTTTGCCTCCGGAACGCACCACGATCGACCAACATGTACAATGGTTTCTATTCCGCTACCGCCCTTTCTTCCAACTATCGCGCAACTTCCCGCTTCGGATTCATCATTGACCGTCGATCTATTTCACATTTATTTCCCAGCCATCGGATCAAGCGGCACGTACTCAATTCCGCCGAGGGTCCTTGTCTTATCAAACTTGCAAGTTTCCACTCCGGATTCATCCACGATCGTCGATGTAATCCGTCTTTATTTCCCCGCCGCCAGATCATGTGACACGTACTCGATTCCGTCGGGTTCCTTTGTTTAACAAACGTGCAGGTTCACAAGGCGGAGTTTACACAGACTGTAGATCTCATCAAGCTGGATCGACGACCGTTGATCCATATATTACATCAAACGCCCGCACGTACTTATCCTTCTTGCATCTTTCACAAAGCAGACACAATACAGGCCGTTGATCTCCATCTTTTCGCTTCGTACCGTTAGATCCTTTGATAACTCATCGTTTTTCGCCTCTTGCCATACTTTCATACCATAAAATTTTAACCAAAGTATTATAAACAACCATTACCCCTTCTTCACTATGACCTTTTCGAACCTCTGCTAGGTAGGGTTGTTAACAACTGGCTCCATCTGGGGATGATATCCTCCCTGCGAGGTATCAAAGAACTCGTAGACCAGGTGCCTGTTTTTTATTTTTCATAATAACTTCCAGAAAACTCATCTTTTGTTTTTCGTAGATATATTATTTTTTGTTTTTAGAAAGGAAAAGCATGCTTCTTGAATCTTAGGGCCTTCACCGCGGACTTCAAATACATTCGGCTTACCATTCATGTTGACTTTGTAAAGAAAATAAGTATTTACAGGGTATAATACAAATTTTACCCTCCTCCTTAGGATAGGTAATGTTTCAGATACCTTCCATTGACGGGGTTACTATCCAGAGGAACCCCGTTCGGATATTATAGCAAAAATGCGTTTTGTCCTCTGTAGCCAGCAACAACATAAGGACCTACCCACATATGATCAAATTTCCCATGTTTGTTTTCTTTAGGAGCATCCCACTTCAGGACCAAATCTCCAATCTGAAACTGCTCTTCTTTGACTCTCTTGTCAAAAGTACTTTTCATTTTCTCCTGATGTGACTGCACCTTGTCATAAGCCTTATTCCTTCGCTCATCCAGTTCAATAATCCGATTTATCCTCCTTTGCATATGATTTGGTTCTTCTTGCTGATCTTGGAAATACCTCATGACGGGAACACCTAACGATGCTGGAAAAACAACTTCAGTCCCATACACCAGTTGGAATGGAGACATGCCAATCGCCCTTTTGGTACTAATCCTGTCAGCCCAGAGAGCATACTTGAGGTTGGTATGCCACGACCTTTTGCTATCTTCTAACAGCTTCTTGATGATCCTTACTAGGCTTTTATTAGAAGATTCAGCTAACCCATTTCCTTGCGGATAATAGGCAGTTGAATGATTGAGGCTTATATGATACTTGTGGCAGAAATCAACCATTTTCTTGGATTTAAACGCAGCTGCATTGTCTGTTACTATTCTTCTGGGACATCCGAATCGAGCCAATATATTTTCTTCAAAGAAATCCATGATTGCAGTCTCAGTGGCTCTCCTAGTGGGAATAGCTTCAATCCATTTTGTAAAATAATCTGTGGCTGTCAAAATCCATTTATGTTGTCCTGACGAATTGAGGTTTATCTCGCCAATAAAATCTAAACCCCACTGCTGGAAAGGAGCTTCTACTGTTATCGGTTTTAAAGGGAGAAGAAGTACTTTCCTCTTTCCATCAAAAATTTGGCATTGATGACACTTATTGGTTTCCTCATAAACATCTGCAAATAATGTAGGCCAATAATAGCCTGCCCTCAGAATTTTATTGGCAGTTACCTTCCAAGAATGATGTCCTCCACAATCCCCTTTGTGAAATTCTTTGACTGTATGCTGAGCTTCGTTTTCTAAAAGACAGTTTAGTAACACACCCCCGAGATCCTTCCAATAAAGATATTGATTTAAAATACAAAATTTGGCAGCTTTCAATTTTATGGATCTTGCCCTTGACTTACTCAGTCCTTCTAGTGCTTGTAAATTTCGAAGGACGTAAACAATGTCAGAATACCATGGAGATGCCACAAAATCAACCATCACTTCTACTTCTGTATCCAACTGATTAGCTTGGTGAGATATGAAATTGATCTATAAAGCCTCACAATTTGAATTAGCCATCATTTTAGCTAATCCTTGTCCTTTAACCAGCTTAGTAGGCTTTATCTCTATGTCGTATTCCAGCAATGTAGCTATCCATTTCGCTCTTTTGCCTTCTGGATCTGGTTGTGTCAAAATCCCTTTTACTGCAGCAGATGGAACATGTGCAATTATATGTGAATGCAGAATATACACTCTGAAATCTTTCAATGCTTTGACTAAAGCATATGCTTGTTTCTCCATGATGTCATATTTCAATGCTCCATCCCTCAATATTTCACTGAAAAATGCTATGGGCTGTTCCAAATTTTCATCATTTTTCTGCAATAAAACTGCTGCTATAGTATATTCTGAAGCATATGAAAATACTGAGAAGTTTTTGGTAAAATCTGGGCTCACCAACACATGAGCCTTTGATATTGCTTTTTTGATTTCCCAAAAAGACTTTTTAGCTTCGGCATTCCATTTTATCTCGTGACCTTTCTTCAACATATTCGTGATATTCGTTAGGATCTCGGCGAAACTTGGCACAAACCTTTTTAGAAAAATTACTTGTCCCAAGAAAGATTGTATCTCCTTCTTACTCCTAGGTTCACCTACTTTCAAAATTGCACTCACCCTTTCAGGATCAATTTTTATTCCATTTTTTGATATTATATGGCCCAACAACTTTCCTTCTTCCAATGCAAAATTTGACTTCTTTGGATTCAATGATATACCAAACTTCCTACATTTCATGAAAACTTTCTCCAAATGATGCAGATGCTCTCTGTCAGATTTTGAATAGACTGTGATATCATCCATGTAGATCACCCCAAAATTCCCAATTTTCCCTGCAAAAGCAATGTCCATAGCTCGCTGAAAAGTAGCTCCTGCATTCATCAAGCCAAAAGGCATCTTTGCATACATAAAGGTGCCCCAAGGTGTAGTGAAAGCAGTTTTTTCTTGATCTTCAGGTAATACTTTGATCTGATTATAGCCAGAAAAACCATCCAACATTGAAATTCTTTCAGCCCCAACTACTTTCTGCAATATATGGTCCATCTTTGGCAAAGGATAATTATCCTTCATAGAAACTTTGTTTAAATTCCGGAAATCTATACACAATCTTATTTCTCCATTCTTCTTTCTAACAGGAACAAGGTTTGCAACCCACTTTGAAAACCTTAGAGTGACAATGATCTTGGCATCAAATAACTTCTTAATTTCCTTCTCAATAATAGGAAACAACTTAGGGTTTATCCTTCTGAGCTTCTGCTTGAAAGGTTTCTCTCCAGGCTTTATAGGAATAGTATGCTGTATGATAGATGTATCATACTCCTTTAGGTCTTCATAACTCCAAGCAAATACATCTGTATACTTTTTCATTAATTTCACATACTCTTCTTTTTCTTTTTTAAGCAATTTCTTGGATAATTTTATAACCTTAGGATTCTCTTCAGTGCCAATATTCCTATTTTCAACAGCATCCTCAACAGGCTTTACTTTTGGATTTTTGGCAACATCATTTTGATCAAAAAGTTTTTCTAACGGAATTAGCCGTCTTGGTATGAAATTATTTTTTAACTGGATAATATCCTTACCTCCTAAGGTTCCCTTTAACTTTTCGGCACCGTTCCCTTCTTTCTCAAGATCTTCATCATCTTGAATACTCACATCATTGTCATTCTCGGTGTCAATAGGAGTATTCACAAATTCTCCTAAGAGTTCTAAGAACCTCTTGATCTGCATGTCATCTTCGAACACCTGCCAATATTTAGAATTATCAGGAATAGAGGGTCTATTCACAATTTCCACCTGGTATTCCCTCTGACCAGCAACAGGGGTTTCAAATTTTCTGGCGGCCACAGCTAAAGAATCAGCTACCAAATTTTCATGTCTGGGAACTACCTAAATTGTATGCTGTGTAAAGAAGTTTCCCAACATATCCCATACTTCATTTCTATAAGCCCTCATCCGAGGATGCCTGGTTTGATAGCTTTCATTTACTTGATTTATCACCAACTCTGAATCCCCCAAGACTCTTATTTTTTGAGCTCCCAAATCTTTCAAAGCATGCAATCCCAATAACAAAGCTTCATATTCTGCCACATTATTTGTGCACTCAAATGTTAATTTATATGATAAAGCTTTGAAATCCCGAATAGGAGAAATTATATACACACCAGCCCCGGCACCTATTTTTGCAGCAGATCCATCAAAATACATAATCCACTGGCCCTCCCTTTTTTGTTTCGCTTCCAAAGCATCCTGTTCCATCAGTTCCTTTTCCTTATTTTCCTCGGACTTCTTCTGTGATACCTCTTCTAAATCATGTGGGACAGCATCATTAAAGAAAATAGAAGACCCCAAATCAGTATCAACAGCATATATATGATGAATTTCAGGTTTATCTTGACTGCTCACTACATAAAGGGTTCTTTTTTCACTATTTAATCTTCTTCTCCCATCTCGAACAGGAATTGTAGCATAAGACATATCCATCTGTAAACTACCTTTCAACTTGGAAGTCCAAGATCTTGACAACAGTACCCCGAACTTAGGTGGAATATCTGCCGCTACCACATCCATGACTACAGTTTTAGATGGCAATTTATTTAGGGTTACCACCATATCTTTAATCAAACAAAGGCATTTCACTCTTTTAGAATCAAACGAGTACAAATCTTTATAAGGTCTTGTTACTTCTAATCCCAAACTCTCTACCACTCCTTTCGGCATTAAGTTATGTGATGCCCCTGAGTCTAGCATAGCATTGTGGACCACCTTATCATGCACATTTAAACTCAAATAGAAAGGAGGGACTTCTTCACTTTCTAAATTTTCAACCTTTGACCCAAACGAAATAGCAGGGTTATCATTGTTCAACTCTAAAATGTCAGATTGCCATTCTCCTTGATTTTTGACCATTTTTTTGATAGTATTTCTGTATTCAGTGTTTCTCAATAACTCATTAAATGGAACAGAGATTTTTAACTTTGAAAGTTCATTTTGTAAATTAAAGCCAGAACTAATTCTTTCCACATCGACCGGAGCCACCTGCTTTATTATTTTATCTCTTTGTACATCATTTTCAACCTCTTTATTTACAAAAAACTCTTTTTGTAGTTCTTTCCCTTTTCTACATTCACTAGTGGAAGGCTGATTTGGGTTTGCCTTTCCTTTATTTATGAGGACATCCCTATTCCTCAGTCTGATTTTCCTCTGCACATCATCCATAGCATGTAAATAACCCCGTTGATATTGCTCGGTTTCCATTTCAAATTCTTCATTTCCACCTTCCTGTTCAAACATGTTATGCTCTTCCTCAGTAAGATATATCTCTGAATCCTGTTCTCCAAAAAAATGAATCTCATTTTCAGCGGGATCTTCTTCATCAGCGACATAATTTTCTGGAAATGGTGGACGAATTTGCTGTTCCTCCTGATTTCTTGGATTTCTTACGTCTCTTTGTCGGTTTTGGGGAGGAACAGGAGGATTCGGTCTTCTGAAATTAGGATTCCTGATTTGAGGCTCAGCTTGTTCTCTATTGAATCCCCTATTATCCATAGTTAATCTATCCATCAACTTTACCATGGTTTTCAACATCATTTCAAATTTGACATCATTAGTAGAAGAAGAAGCAGAAGGCAAATTTTCTTCCTTTTTCCTTCTATCAGTATCTCTATGTTTCATCTTTCCACTTGCCATCATATTTGCTTCTACTTCTAAAGCATCTGTAAACATGGCAGCAAGAGTTGTTGATTTTCTCTCCCTTAATGAAAATGCAAAATCATTATCAAAAGCTCCAGCACAGTGTAATTTGGCTGTGGCCGCAGAAGGTTTTATATCTTCCGGAATGGAATTATAAACCCTCATAAATCTGCTAGAAAATTCATCGACAGATTCGAAACCTCCTTTTTTGAGACTGTTATACTGAGATAAGAGCTGCAAAGGGTTCTGTTTATCATCCCACCTATCTAGAAATGCATTTTGGAAAGCTTGAAAATTTATTATAGATCCATTAGGCAAATCTTTAAACCATTTCTTTGCCTCACTTGACAAACTTTGGGCAAATAACCGCATTTTAACGTCTGGATAATCAACTTCTTCTAAGTCAATGAAATCTTCAAACTTGGCAACATGCTGTTTTGCGGTTACGTCACCTTCTCCATCAAACAAAGAAATTCTTTGGGAATAGTTCTGAGGAAGGTCATGTAATAAAGGAGGCAAACGCAAGGGAGCAAATCTGGCTGCCATTGGTCTAGGTGGATTCACAGGAACTGAAGAGCTTTGAGTATTTTGAGAGGTAAATGTTTCAACTTTAGTGGTTTGTTGTAAATCTCTCCAGAGGGAATCCAACAAATAAGATTCTAACCTACGAGGAATGAACTCCGTATTCTTAAGGTCAGACTCGGATTTGGTTCTCAACAGACTTTTCCCAGCATTAACTTCCCATTCTGGATCAATATGAGAATCTTGAGATGATGATGCACCAAACAAAGGAAAACTTAACTTTTTTTTATTTTTTCTTTTAAATAACTTTTTTGGGTCTTCAAAACTTTTCAAGATTTCAGTATCAGAGTTACCTCGCGTGTGTCTTCTCAAAGCCAGAATGACTCCTTAAGTTCTGAAGAAGTTTTACAATGGAGTCGCCAGGGCAAATATACAACCCTTTTTACTGTTAAAAAATTTCTGTTTGCCCACAGAAATTTTCTTTAAACACTGTCGTTCCTCCAAGGCAGATATGCACTTTCGTTCCCCGGCAACGGCGCCAGTTTGTTAGCACTCAGAATGTACCCAAGGTTGTAAAGGTAAATCCCAAGGTAACAGCAAAACCACTTTAGAAAGAAACTGGTTTTTCTTCCAGAGAGGGATCTCTCAATATAGATTTAACGAGACCAGATATGACTAACATCCAAAGATTTGTATAGATGGTTGAAACAACACATAACCATTGGGCATGGAGTCACATAAAAAAAAAATATCACAAAGACATATACATGAGATTTATCAAAGGCAAGGTAACCATTTCATCACAGTCATTCATTTAGTTCAGGTGAGACAGAAGAGACAATGAACAACCCATTAATACAGAGCATCAAAGATGAGTTCTATATTAACTTTAGTAGAAGAATGTATAAAATAGCCAAAACGATGATCAGAGCATAAACATTATGAATTCTAACCATCCAATACTGTGTTTCAGATATGAAGAAAAATAGAATGAAGTGTTACACTGGAAAACACAATCACATAAGGAAAGAAATACGGACTGTAATGGAAATGACACAGGAATCTCTGATAATTCTTATGCATTCGCTCTGTTATTCAAAAATAATGTCTTTCAAAACATTCAACAACAGGATGGGTTCCAACCCCCTTCAAATAAAATAGATGCAAATATATACATAAAATGATTCATCTTCTAAGAAGATTCATAACTGAATGACCGGCTTAATTAAAGTCTTGTAACTAAATTCCTAACTTCTAGGAATAGACTACAGCTTCAATCCTAACATATCATTAAGTTAAAATCAACTTGATACAAGGCCTATCCCAGCAACTCCTCAGCGTGCGACATCTGTTTTCATGAATGAAGGATGTATTCTGTCTTTCCGAACCTTTCCACGGCCTTCCATTGCTTCGCGCTTGGGGTATCATATTCCATCATCTCTCGAATTGACACTTCCAGCTCCATGTAAGCTTCATATGACACCTTGGGCAATCCTCCCCTGATAATCAGGAACTTTTGTAAGATTTCGAAATCCTCTGTCAGTTTGTCCACAATAACTTTCCCTGTTAGGCATTTTTCCAAATCATCAAATTTGGAATGATCCATGCGGCTTTGAACTAACAAGCTGTGATAGTGCTCCTGAGAAAACATCCGTCCCTCCTCGTCCCAAAAGGAAGGCAGGCCGTCCTCAAATAGCTCTTTGAAAACCTGCTTGAAGTTATTAACCTGTGAAACCATTTCATCAGCTTTGTCTTGCACCATCTTCATTAAATGATGCTTGTGGATAAACTTTTTAGCCCATAGTACTATTGATACTTTGTCCTTTACTCCTATATCATGTAATTTCTGGTATGTTAATGAATTTAAAAAATTCAATGTGTTCTGGGCTGTGGCAAGGGGTTTTCTCTCCTTATTTTCATTCACTAACTTTAGTCTTTGGTGAGCCAAATTGATCAATATCCTTTGATCATCGATAAAGTTCAGATAGTGCCTGAATTTAGTAATTTCCACAGATAAGGTGTCACAAATGATGTGCTTTGCCCCCTGGAGAGGACCTTTCCCAATGTTTCTTTCTTTCAGTTCATTGACTTTCTTTTGCAGCTGATTTCTGTCTTGCAATATTTTATTTTTATTCTCACTCACTTTGGCTAACTCGGACTTGATCTTTTCATTTTCCACCTTTAACTCCTTTATTTCTTCATCCTTTAGGCTGACCTGGGACATAGGTACTAACAAATCGTCTGTAGAAAAATCATTTAATGGTTTCTCAATATTTACAATAGACAGGTCCTCATCAGTGGGAGTCTGACTCATCAATTCCTCCATGATCTCTTTTTCATCATGTTGATCCTTTTTCAGCAGGGAGATTTGCGATATCAACTCGCTCCGTTCAGTTTCCCACTTGTCTTTTTCTTCTTCTAATTTGACAGCTCTTCCTTTATGTTCCATCATTTCTTGGTGGATCTTGTCTTTCTCTTCTTGCAATGCCAATAATTCGGATGATTGAACATGCTCTGTGCTTGGGATCTTCAACTTTTTCTTCAAAACTTGGAGGGCGTTGTCCTTTTCTTCCAGCATTCTTCTGATTGCTTGGGTGTTATCCTTTTCACTTCCCGAACTGATGACGTCCGTTTGCAACTTTTTTATTTGAATGGCATTAGCTTTATTTTTAACTTTTTCATGTTTCAACTGAACCTCTAACTTATCAACCAAAATTTGTAGCTTATTGATTCTCATCATAGTTTGCAATAGATCTGAATAAATAATGTCACTTGTTTGCTTGTGTAGCTGTATTTTATCGGGTACACTAATCTTGTCCAACCTTACTTCCATCTCTGACATCTTTTTATCATTTACCATGGCCAATTTGAAGGTGTTTCTTTCTACATCCCTGGCAGAAATCAAGGAGGTTTTTGGATTGTTCAAACTCCTTACCCATGGGAGTAAATTCCTTGTCTCTTCCAGAGACTGCTTTCGCTTCTCCATATAACTGGCCTTGAGTGCCTCTTTGGACTTGAAAATTGGGCTTGATTCTGAACCATCTACACTTTTAAAAGAAAAATGATTTACTTGTACAGATTTTGTTGGGACTAAAGCAACTCTCTTGAAATCATCAGAAATCTCTTCACTTAAAACTCCACCAACTTGAAACAATTTGGCCTTTTTGTGTGACCCATCTTCATCCACTTCCATGCTTTCGACCTCAGAAAGACTTCTTTTAATTACAATATTAGGACTCTCTGTCACTTGGGATACTGCAACTGGTAAAGTACTTGCATCTTCATCAGACCTTGGAGTCTCCATAAACTGCAACAGATTGGCTGTTTCATTCAAACCTTCAATAAACTGGTGGTCAAATGGCTTGTTTTTGTTTGCTTGCTTCCTCAGGGAAATTATATGGTGGGGATCATAATTTACCCTTGGTTCTTTTTGAAATTCCATGCTTCCCAACAACTTTTCAATAAACACCAGGGCACCTTTATTTTTGAAAATAAAAGAGCCAACCTTGAGAGGGAATTTGATATTTGAAGATTTTTTAAAGGCTCCAAAATGCTCTTCCTCTGAATGCAACCTTTGCCTCATGAACTCTAATGCGAAAATTCTCGGAGTAAGGAAAGCGGGTAACCTATAAGGCTCCCTGGTAAATCCATATATCCTCAAAACAGTGGAATCTTTATACAGGAACCAGTCTTCGACTCGATCCTCGGGCGAGGACTGCATCAGGCATTTCATCTCTTCTAACACACGAGGCAACATTTCATCGAACAACATTTTATATATTTCTGACATGATTGAATTGACAAATTCAAACATGTTGATTTGCTTGGGCAAATCCGAAGAGAAGATGGTATTTAAAAAATGTAATTCAGTGACGTTTGAACATAGCAACATGTTCAACAAGTAAGTTTGAAATTTAAAGAACCTGACCTTTGGGAATTCACTTAATTGAAGATGGATTGCTTCTGCCAAGTATTCATCTAGACTGAATACAGGAACCGGCTGAGACTGAAAACCTAATGAACTTATTTTCAATAAAAAACCAAGGATGACTTCATTTACGTGACAATCATCGTCAAGACCCAAGATTTGACAGACCAGGGATACCACTAATTGAACTTCATTTTTGAAAATATGAACATGGTAAGGCAGGAAGAGACCATCTAACGACTGACCTTCTTTCAAAATGCTGGATAGGAATTTGCAACGGACTTCAGTTCCACAACTTTTGTACAATTCAGCAAGAATCGACTCATTTATAGGTTCACGACTGTCAGGGTAACTGTCAGGCAAGTTGAGGTTTTCGCGGATGACTTTGGCATTAATTTTACAGAGTATTCGGGACGTAGACTGGCTTACAATGATTCTTTGAGAAGGGGAATAATTAACCGCGCACCATTCTGCGAACTCGGGAAAATGTAGGGTTTGTTCAACGGCGAAATAATATAAAAATGATTTATAGACATTTAAGACATCATTGCCCTTTGAATTATATTGCCACAACCTCTCTTTACTGACTGATACACTTCCTATGGACAGGAAAGGGTCGCACACTCCTCTGTCCCTATCAACCAGATAGTCTTCCTTGTCATCTAAAATACGACCAGATCCTTGCAATTCCTTTCCTTGGTCCATAACTTAGTTGATAATGGTGATTAGATGGACGAATTGTGGGCGTTTGAGCCTTACCTGTTACTGTGGCTGCGTGTGTTCGAAATTGACAGTTGAAGGTTGACGAGCACGCAGGTCTTTTTCAATCGTCCGGCGCTAATAGAATAATCACCGAACAAGTCAACTATGCTTTTATAGGACCCCACCTCGGAGGCTCCCTTTGGCGGTTTCCACCAAACCGCTTTTGCCTCCGGAACGCACCACGATCGACCACGTGTACAATGGTTTCTATTCCGCTAGCGCCCTTTACTTTCAACTATCGTGCAACTTCCCGCTCCGGATTCATCATTGACCATCGATCTATTTCACCTTTATTTCCCAGCCATCGGATCAAGCGGCACGTACTCAATTCCGCCGAGGGTCCTTGTCTTATCAAACTTGCAAGTTTCCACTCCGGATTCATCCACGATCGTCGATGTAATCCGTCTTTATTTCCCCGCCGTCAGATCATGTGACACGTACTCGATTCCGCCGGGTTCCTTTGTTTAACAAACGTGCAGGTTCACAAGGCGGAGTTTACACAGACCGTAGATCTCATCAAGCTGGATCGACGACCGTTGATCCATATATTACATCAAACGCCCGCACGTACTTATCCTTCTTGCATCTTTCACAAAGCGGACACAATACAGGCCGTTGATCTCCATCTTTTCGCTTCGCACCGTTAGATCCTTTGATAACTCATCATTTTTCGCCTCTTGCCATACTTTCATACCATAAAATTTTAACCAAAGTATTATAAACGACCATTACCCCTTCTTCACTATGACCTTTTCGAACCTCTGCTATGTAGGGTTGTTAACAGGTAGAACCCTTATCAACTTCTTGGTACATTGTTCTAGAGGTACCATGTTTATAAAATCGGTTGATGCATCGGCACATGTAAAAGATGCAACACTTTTTTGCGCGTTGATGGATGGGTTCATCCAGGATATTGGGGTGCACAATGTTGTGCAAGTTATTACAAATAATGCAACTAATTATGTGGCTGCTAGCAGGATGCTTATGGAGAGGTACCCCAGTTTGTTTTGGACTCTATGCGTAGCTCGTTGCATTGATTTGATGTTGGAGGATATGGGGAAAATTCCCTTTATCAAGGTGGTGATTGATCAAGCTAGGACCATCCCCAAGTTCATTTACAACCATGCTTTTGTTCTTAGTCTCATGAGGAGGCACACCAAAAACAAGGAGTTGAAGCGTCCTACAATTACGAGTTTTGCCACAATATTCATTACTCTTCAGTCTTTGCTTGAATGTCAGTTTGAGTTGAAGCAAATGTTTGTTTGTGATGAGTGGCGTGATTGTGCTTACAGCAGGAGAGGGTATGGGAAAAACAATGCCAAGTTGGTGTACACTGACTCTTTCTAGGAAGGAGTGGAGGAAGTGTGCTCGGTGAGTGAACCTTTGGTAAGGGTTCTGAGACTTGTTGATAGGGATAAGCCTGCAATGGGATATTTGCATGAGGCCATGGATAGGGTCAAAGAGGCCATTCAAAATTATTATGTGGGCAAGGGTACCCCCGAGGCACAACAAGCACATGTTGTTATGGGATTTGATTGATAGTCGATAGATCAAGATGCTTCATCGACCCATTCATGCAACAAGACTCCTCAACCCCACATTTTCCTACAAATGCAATTTTGATTTTGATAGTGAGGTTTTGGAGAGGGCTCCTCAATTGTATTTAGAGGATGATACTTGATTATGAGACTCACAATGCAATCAATTGCGGGATAGAGATGTATCGAGATGGTACTGGAGTATTTAGCTTAGGTGATGCTATTCATGATAGGACCGATTTCATGCCAGGTAAGTTATTAGAGTGTTTTAAACTTTATTTGAAAGATGAATTATGATTTATTTATATTTATTTCATATTTTAGTTTTCCAATGTTGAATGTAATGAAATGTAATTTAGTTATCTTTCTTTATTGTTTGGTGTAGCTACTTGGTGGCAAACCTATGGTGTGAGGACACCAAATTTATGGAAATTTGCCATCAAAATCCTTAGCCAAACCTATATCCCTTCAGGATGTGAGCGGAATTGGAGTGTATTTGAAAAAATACATGCAAAGAGACGCAGAAGGTTAGAACTTAGAATTTCAACAAAGTAATTGCATTTAAATTTTTAATGCAATTTATGAATCTATGATCCTCTAAGATATTATAATTTATTAATTTATTACCCTCTAGACTCATAAATTTTTTAATTACCCTCTTACAGGTTGGAGTTCACATGTCTTAATGACTTGGTGTACGTTCATTACAATCTCCGCTTGTGGATGAGACAGATAGAGAAAGAACCAGATGCAAATGCCATCTCCTTGGACAATATTGATATATTGTCTAAGTGGAGGGTGGATATTGAGACTCCTATCATGGAGGAGTCACCTACATGGCTAGAGATAGAGGAGGGGCAGCAGGAGGAGGAGGGGGAGGAGGAGGAGGTTGAAGACACCATGGAGGGTGATGTGCTATCATTGCTACCACCTTTTGCACCAATTGATACATCTAGTCCTCCATCCATCACTCAACGTCCTGTGTTAGATGTAGGGCCAAGGCCTTCTGCTGCTACTACTAGTGTTAGGGCCAGGCTTGACAAACGACCCATGATATTTTCCCGTAAAAAGGGAAGAGGGCATTGATATTAGATAGCTAGCTGCTAGTTTTCCTCAGATACATTTATATATGTGATGTCATGACTCATTTTGTATTGGTTATACACTTTTGAGTCCTTGATTAGACAACTATGATGTTTTAGGATTTAGTATTGACTTTGGGGTATCATTTTACATTTGGCATGACTACATCATGATGATATATCTCAGTGTTTTTTCCATATTTATGTTCCAATGTGTTTTTTTGATATTATTGTTGCTTTATAAATTATATGATTAAAATTCTAAAAAAAAATGAATGTATTTTGTATTTTTTAATGGTTGCCGACTTTTGATGATTTTTCTCAATTTTTTCGCTAATGTTGCCGAGAAGTTGTATTCGGGACCCTTGCTGACTTTTTACCGATGCCGACTTTTTTAACATTGCGATGATCACCAGTTGGAGGAAGCTTCATGCTTCTGAGGGAGAGTTGGTGGATCCTGGTTTATATTGTCAGCTCATTGGTTCACTGATGTATCTGGTCAACACCAGGCTAGGCTTGTGTTTTGCAGTGAACACTCAGTCAGTTCATAGTGTGCACTGGGTAGCCACAAAACATGTGTTGAGATACCTTGCAGGGACAGTGGATTATGGTTTGGACTATAGGAGACGGGTGGAGTTGGTTTGGTTGGATTCACGGATTCAGATTGGGCAAGTAGTGTGACGGACCAGAAGAGCACTTCCGGTTGTTGTTTCATTTTGGGCTCGACAACAGTGTGTTATATAAAAATTATATAACATACTATAATTAATAATATTAAATATTAATGTTAATTATTAAATAAATTAATATTAATAATTAAAAATTATTAAAACAAATAATTAATTAACTAATTATGAAAAGTCAAAAGACACGACTTATTCAAAAAGGCACAAAATGGCTTATAAATCCCAAGGCAATGTAATTGTAAATCGTCACTTATAAATTATCAATTTTATATATTTATCCATTTATCTATTTACATTGAATTTTCCTATAGAAACAAATCTTATTTGTTTAAGTGGTATCAGAGCCCCTTCTTGGGTAGATTCCAGCTGTTGGCTATTACTGGGAGTTCCTCCTGTCAATAGGTCCGTGACCATAGGGTGGGCCTTGGCCAAACGTCATTTTTAAACTCCACATCTCTCAGCCCTGCGTAGCGTTTTGAGCAGCTCCCACCTCTGTCGTGCCTCCCTTCCCTTCTACGTGCAGGTCATGCCTTCCCATCTTCTTGCACAGCTTAATCCCCCAACTCCATAACTCCTTCCACCTCTGCCAGAACTCTCACACGCTTGACTCCTCCTATCTCTACGCCCTATCACTCTCACAACCATCTCCTCGACCTCTCCCTTATTTTGCTCTCTCACCCCAATCTTCCGTACGCCATCTCACTGCTCACATCACCTCCTCACGCGCTTGAATTCCTCTACACTTCACTCCATCACTGCGTATCTACTATCCACCCTTAAAGCTCCATGTGACCATCCCACAATACACGCCTTTCCCTTCACACCCGCGCCTCACAACCTCTCCCTCCTCCAACGCTGCAATCTGCACAACATGCAGCCTCCTCCAACGCTCCCACACTACACTCCAACCTGCACGCCCACGCTCCCTCGTCCTTATCTCTCCAACATGCACGCCCACGCCTCATCCTCATTTCTCCACCCAACACTCCATCCCAACTATCGACTGCTCCAACCTTGTGCCCTCTTCATTCACGCCAGCCGTTTCCACTTGCTTGCAGCCATCTCCCTGCACCTTCACTTCACAACAATCCACGCATAACCACAGTTCACGTCTTTCTTCACCTGTCCGTTCATCCCGCTGCCTGCCATCTCCTTTGCTCCCCACTCCATCTTGCGCCTGTGCCTCCTTCCTTGGCCAACCGCCTTCCCTCTCCCTATGCTGCCTTTGCCCCTCTCTTCTGCTGTTGCTCCACATGCCACTACCGCCCACCTCGAGCCCACGACTCGTTGACCTACACCAAACAAATATATATATATATATATATATATATATATATATATGCATATTATTAAATATATATATATTATAATCACATTAAGAAAATAAATAAAACTTTATAATATTTAATTTAAAAAAAACTATATAAATAGTTATTAAAACAACAACAACAACAATAATAATAATTAATTAATTAATAATTATTATTATTAATTTTTTTTTAAGATAGCATAATAAAATGGAGTCTCGTGGCGAAAAAGAAGGAAGATCCCCACAAACTTTTAAAATATATGTAGATGCTATATTAAAAATTTACGGGCATATTCAAGGAAAGACTGTTTGCATCGCTATCTGCCCGAAAATCAATAAGAATCACATAAATGTTGACTTAGCAAATCAATTAACGCTTTCAGAATCAAATATAATGGAAGATAACACATTTTTTTTTTCTGATAAAGGATATGAGATTAAGAACCTGTTGCCCACCTATTTCAACTAGGTGGCAACTCCATGTACATGAAATGTACATAATTGTACCTTGGAAAATCTGAGGATTTTTCCACTTCTGCA
>LPNX010954370.1:39214-64338 GCA_001517045.1 Pseudotsuga menziesii
TACTCCCCTTGGCTCTGTTGGGATCTTGCCTAAACGGAGGAGTTGCGGACTGTGGTGACAGTGGTCCCCAGCTCTAACTTGCCCCCAAGGACACACACAGCAGGTTGGAGACTTTCCTGTGTCTTAAAGTGTGTATTAGGCGGCAACAGAACCTACAATATCTATTGATGATTACAAGGTCATAACTCAATTCAGTGTCGTTTCAATAGAATCATTTGTGCTAGACAAGGTTGATATAATTCTAGGGTCACCTTGGTTAGATACATTGGGTACCTTCATGATCAACACAAGGAAAAAGTTCTTGTCATTTCTTTATAAAAAGAAGAAAACCATATTCTCGGATGTTACATTGAAGCCAAGTTTATAGGTTGTGTCGTTTGAAGACTTCAAAGACATCTCGAAGATGATTTCACAAGAAGATCAAAAATCAAGATAGAAGATGCAGGAAGAATCAGAGAAAGTCATCATGGACAAAGAAGATGAGATCTCTCGTCTAAGAGATCATAATCAGAAGTTACTTCTGCAAATCAAGAAGGCAAATGATAAAGTTCAATGCAATAAAAAATTAGAAGAGGAGAATTGAGATCTTCAAAAGAATTGTTAGGAATGGATAAAGAAAATTCTTCTTTAAAAAGAGTTAATCAAGAACTGCTAGAACAGATTAAGAAGTTAAGAGAGAGCGAAAAGTCGTAGAAGAAAGGTTCAAAGAGATTCAATATGATAACAAGCTATTAGAAAATAAATTAGAGCAAACCCTGAAGGAAACATCCAGACTCTCAGTAAAACAAATTCAAATTGGGGAACAAGAAGTCAAACTAGAGAAAAAACAAACAATAAAAACTCCTTATCGACACCCAAATTACAAAAAGCATTTTGACCAACGACAAGGTCAAAATGAACACAAACAAAAGAGGTATGATTTCAGAAGAAAAAACACACAAAATGAACAAGCTAAGTAGAAAACGAGAAGTTCCATCCAACAAAGCAGTCAACAAACAACTCCGATAAAAATAGATCTCGGATGGATGACTTCACAGACGATGCGGCAATTTTTCTTGGGAATCCGTAACTCATATCGTTTCATTTCATCAAGTGTGGCAGTTACTAAAACAAAAACCAAGAAGGTGTCACTGCAAACAAGAAATCAGACGTAAACCTCGTCTTCTCTCAGCTTCGAGGACAAAGCTTCTCTAAGGGGAAGGCAATGTTATATAAAAATTATATAACATACCATAATTAATAATATTAAATATTAATGTTAATTATTAAATAAATAAATATTAATAATCAATAATCATTAAAAGAAATAATTAATTAACTAATTATGAAAAGTCAAAAGACATGACTTATTCAAAAATGCGCAAAATGGCTTATAAAGCCCAAGGCAATGTAATTGTAAATCATCACTTATCAATTATCAATTTTATATATTTATCCATTTATAGAGTTCCTATCCTATTTATGTTGGATTTTCCTATGGAAACAAATCTTATTTGTTTCACAGTGCCGTGGTTTAGTTGGAAACAAAAGTTCGTTGCTTTGAGTTCTGCCGAGTTGAGTACATGGCATCCAGTCAAGCTAGTTGCGAGGCATTGTGGCTTCGCAAGTTGTTGGTAGATTTGTTTGATTAGGACCTTAGGCCCATGGTGATTTACTGCAACAATCAGAGTTGCAATCAGCTCTCTGAAAATCCAATGTTCCATGACAGGTCCAAGCACATAGAGATAAGATAGCATTTCATCCGAGATTATGTTCAGAGAGGAGCTGTTGAGTTACGATACATATCCATTGATGAGCAGGTAGTAGACATTCTCACAAAATCCTTGGGGCGGGGCAAGTTTGTCTTCTTCAAGGACAAGTTGGTAGTGGTGAAGAACAACCTCCTCGGTAAGAGGGAGTGTTAAAAATTTGTACCTTGGAAGTTGTCCCCTAGGTGATTTTGCCTAAGTCACTAGGAAAGGGGGATATAAGTGACCGTTGCATTAAATGACTTGTGATAAGCATTTAATTACACTTTAAAGATTAAAGTGTCTTTTGATAACTTTAAGTGAGGTGGGTGAAATTAATTTTTGATGAGAATTAAATGTGCATTTATTCTCATCCATTCATCTAAGTCAATGTGGGCCCTTGGATTAGATGTCTTTCACTAAGCAACCAAACAAAAAGGCAAGGGAAGGCATTTCATTAAATTTTCTTGAATGATTTTTTGAGAGTGAAGTCGACTTCTGGAGAAGAAGAGCAGCAGGGCGCAGCAACAGAAGGAAAGATTTGGCATGCATTTCGAGGCACCCATCTTCAGTATTTAATGAGCACGAATTCCAAGGAGACAGTTACAACATAAATTTCTTGACAGGGAGCATGCAAGTTGAGGGACTGTATAGCAGCATTTATTGCTGACTTTGTACAGTGTGGGAACGATGTCCCAGAGTTTCTGGGCATGAATTTCAAGATAGTTAGGCACGAAATTCAAGGTAGATGTTAAGTGTATCAGTGGGCACGATTTTTGAGAAGGAAGTGACTGTTCTAGGCATGAAAATCGAGGTCCGTACAGGCTGGTTCAGACAAGCCATACTCTGCATTTATTGGCATGATTTTCCAGATTTTGCTTGAACAAATTTCGAGGCAGCATTTGCACAGAATTCGAGGCAGTCTACTGAGTTCCTGGTGGAAATAAGCTCATCTTGGAAATTTCATTATTTTGCTGTACCTTTCATTCTGAGACCAAATTCTCTCTCATGAGTCATAACAGGTTTTCCCATTCTGGGTTTTCCCTAGGCAATTTTGCCACAAAATACTGTCTGAAATTTTCATGGTGTGCACTTTGTATTTAAATTTCTGCTTGGAAAATGTTATGTTCGTCTTGTGTTTCATAGTCTGAAATTTTGGTGTAAAAACAACTCATTTGTAGCACACAAATAAACTGGGTTGGGCATTTAACTCTTCAAAATATGACTTGAAACCGGGCTGGGATTGAACATCTAAAACTTTCAGATTTAAACTTTCATTGATTGAATATGGCATGCTTTTTCTGTGTTTGCTTTGTAAGGTTGGCTTTTATTTGAGTTGTTTTCTGTTAATTATTTGATTTGTTGTGAAGTTTGTATTGTTGAAGATTTCATTCTTTCACACTCATTGGCAGTTACTTTCAAAGTTCCAATCTAAGTCACAAGATTCGGCGAATTTGAACCTTGAGGTTCGAAATTCGCCAAATTGTAAGAAGAGAAAAAAATTCGAATTAAATTCGCCGAATCTTAAAAACGAATCTCAAAACGAATTTCATCGAATTTGAATTTAATTCGAATTCGAATTTGAAGGCGAATTAAATGCCGAATTTAATTAAAAATCGAAAAAATTTGTGTGGTTTTTTAACCCTAGTGTTTAACCCTACGTACCTACCTCACACAACTTTAACATTCTCATGGTTTACTCTTACGGTTTAGACATTATGCTAGTATAAACTTTTTGAGGCCGGCCCAAATTCACTGTAGTTCTCGGTTTCCCTCTCTTCTCCATGCCGCACAACACAAAAACTTCATCTTTGGTTTTCCTCACAGTTCACATTTGTTCGCAGCTGGGCTGTAGGCTGTAGCTCGGTGCTCACTACTCAATACTCGGTGCTTAGTGCTCATGAGTCAAGTCACAACTCGACATCAACTCACAACCCACGTTTTTGCTGATTTCTTTACCGTTGTCGAAGATTGGACTCCTGAACAGATTTATTTTTAAACATATTTTTATGTTTAAGAGACAAATTTCAGTTTTATTGTTTATTTCTTAAACTATTTAAGCATAACATATTTCATTTTATAGTTTAAAATTTATTTCATATATATATATATATATATTCGAATCTCAAGACGAATCTCAGTCGAACCTCATCCAAAAATTTGAATTCGAACCGAATCAAATGGTTGTCGAACTTGAATTCGAATTCGAACCATGTGACTTAGGTTTCAATGATGACTCATGTCAGATTTGATTTTTTCCACAGAATCATGTCAGATTTGATATTATTTCTCAGTCTGTATTTAGTATTTATCAACTGAACTATTTTACTAGGTTAGTATTACTTTTAAACTTTCAGTTTGGATTTATGTCTTATTAAACATCATTATAGGCCAATTAGTCTTAAATTGATAAGGTTTGATAGATCCTAGGCTCTTTAGGATCCTAATACCAGCATAATTTTCATTAAGGGGTCCACAAATAATATATTACAGGAGGGGCTGAATAGAAATATGAGCAGACACCAAGATTAGAAAATGGCAGATGCCGTAAATGCTTATATAAAATCCTAAGTTGCCAGCAAACTTGGGTACGGGTACAGGGATGCCACTTTTTGAAAAAGGGTACTTGGATATGTCGGGGATACTGTATATATATATATATATATATATACGTGTGTGTGTGTGTGTGTCATAGTCACATATACATGCATATAGATTTCTTCATAAATTATAAATCATGATTCATAATTATAAATTCAATGATTATTTGAACAATGAACATTCAGAATGAAAATTTGAAACATAAAATTTGATAAATCATAGACTCAGCGGATATCAATTGGAAGACTGGAAGTTACATAAAATTTGATAAATTATTGTACCAGGCAGCTGTAACAGACAATTAAACTCAGACATGAAGGTACACTTGAAATCTTATTTTAAATACCTATTTGTACTACTGTTACAGGCAATAAAAAATTGCGAATTGCCAAATATATTCATGCGTTGATGTGAGTGTATTTCTCAGTATTAAATACATATGTATATTTTTTATGTGCACATTTGGTAGTCAATTTATGTTCCATGACTGCTGAACACAAAACCATAAAAACATTCATCGTAAATCAATGTAAAATCAATCTACCAGATTTGGACAATATTCAGTGGAATTTGAACAGTGTTGCAAAGTGTTTGACATAAGTCCTGAACCAGACTCCATATGTAGTTAGCAAAAACTTAGTTCAGATTTGGTGTGAGGTCATTACATTTCCCCATTGGATTGCATTTTACTGAATCGGCTGTACCCCGGAGTACCCAAACATGGGGTACGAAGTACCATTTCCCCTATTAGTACCCCTTTTTTATAACAGAGTCTCGGGTACGTGGACCCAGTATGGGGTACGGCAAGAGATGTACCCTACGAGTACCCAAGTACCCGGTATGGGTACGTGTACCCTACCCCCAGGTACGGGTACCCTTGCTACATAGATACAATCTTACATGCAGAATACAGATATGCCACATTTGTCACTGTGTTAGACATGAGCTCTGAATACTTCACATTTCTATTTCACATTTCTTCCTTTTCATAAATGCTTATTTAAACCCTTACATGCAGAATACCAATATGCCACATTTGTCACTGTCTTAGACATGAGCTCCGAATACTTCACGTTTCTATTTCACATTTCTTCCTTTTCATAAGAGGATTATATATTCTCCGATCTCCATTATAGAGTGGAAATCCTTATGAAATCCATCCTTATCTCAACTTTTTTCTCTCCAAAAAGAAAATGCATATCTGTTGTCTGAAACCTTTTAAGTGATACTAAGTAATCTTGATTCTCTTTTTCTTGCAGCTTAAGCGATGGGAAAGAACAGAAACCAAACCAAACAGTCTTCCAATTCTTAAAAAGATGCATGTTAAGATTGGTGATACAGTCAAAGTGATATCAGGCCATGAGAAGGGTAAAATTGGCGAGATCATTAGTGTTAATAAGCATGACAGCACTGTTATTTTAAAGGATATTAACTTGAAGACAAAACATGTGAAAGGCAAGCAAGAAGGAGAGTCTGGACAAATCATCCAGGTCAGTGAAAAATTACTTCTCATTATCAATTAGTTGAATAGCTTGTGATTTATTTGTTAAACTTGTGCACGAGAAAGGAAAGAAGAATATTTATAATGCCCATGGGCGAGCAAAAAGCGGCCAATGGAGCAGCCAAATAAATACTAAAAGTAAATAGTTTACAGTTTTTCCAAGGTGAAAAAGAACTATAGAAGTAGAGGTAAGAAATCACAAAATAGTATGATGTTATATATCTTCAAAGGTCTAACTAGAAGATGCTGCTAAAAGCCTAAATGTGGATACAGCTGTCATGAGCAGCAACCCTCTTCCAGCAAGTTAAATACCACCTACAAACAAACCTGTCTGAGGATGTCATATTGAGAAGATTGTGTGGTTATAGCATGTTGTGCATAATCCAGGCAGAAATCAAGTAGCTCAGATGAATACCTCTTAGTAAGTTAGTATCTGAGGCCAGTCTCCAGTCAGTGGGGAGCATAAACATCAAATTTTCTTATCTTTTTTATTTGCTTTTTTCTTTGAAGGATTCTAGTAATTACCTTTATTTTTTATATTTGTCTGTATATTGTAAAAAAAACGTTACTGCTGTAAGGAGGTGTTTGACAGGTCAAATGTGCACTATGAACTATCATTAAAAACATGTTCAGAGATTTACAACTCTGTAATCACTCCCATTTTGGTGTGTTTGGTTCAGTCGTATCCTAAAATTTATTGAGGATGGCAACGGTATATCAGTTGTTCTATTTTCCTTACCCTGAAGATAAGTTATAAGTAATAACATAAATAAACTGCAGTTCTAGAAAATGTTCTGTTGTTCTGTAATCCATTGTCACAGATAGGGATATAACTCATGCTTGTGGCCGAGGGAGCTGTAAGTATCCTTAAAAGAAGAAGAGTTTCCCACTACGTGGACCTTAAATACCAGCCCTTTCCATTCAGTAGGTGCTGTGCATGGATTCTATCATATGCAAATGGGACAGACAAATATTCACAACTCATGTATCAATTGCAAATTAGTTGAAGTAGATATGATACTGAGTCAATTCGAATGTTAATATGGGAAATGTAAGGGATGTGTCTGACTAAGCCAGTTACACCATGTAAGCAGCTCACAACAGCCCAAAAATCCTTTCTCAAAGAGGATTTTAGGAACAGACAACTTACCCTTTGGGTGTTCATATGATCCCAGGGACCTGTTAGTCTGAGAACATTGGAGCCTGTGTGACCAGTAGCACCAACTATCAGAGAATTTGCTATAGGATAATTGCATGCGTGCTTTTATGCTTCCCTAGCCATACCCATACTTTGCCGTACTTACATCCTCATGATCTCCTTGATGAAGGAAAATTATTGTACTCCTATAACCATAGTTCAAATATTTCTCATCTTTATCATACCATAACCGCACCCATACTCATGTCCAAATGTACCCATGCAACGTTGATTGGTTGTCACATTAAGTTACATTGCTTTATTTATTATTCCTGGTCCTCCACTTCCTGAGCTGTCTTTTGTTGGTTTTGTTATTATCAATGGCAGCAAGAGCAAGCGAAAAGTCATTTGAGGGAAGACTAATGGTTCTGAGATTTACTTGCATTTCTTGTATGTAAGCTTCATATTTTAGGATTTAGTACTTTGCGATGCAACTAATTTCACCAGTATCTCATCTATGCCTGTACTTCCAGAATAATATAAGCTATGTATGTCAATCTCATTTGATCAAAGTATTCTGCAGGCTGAGGCATCTATCCATAGCTCAAATGTAATGCTGTACTCCAAGGCACAAAATGTGGCAAGCCGAGTGGGACATAAAGTTGTGGAGGATGGTAGAAAGGTTCGTTACCTTCTAAAAACAGGGGAAATACTGGACAGTCCTGAAAATTGGAAGAATATCATGAAAAAGGACAAAGAAAAGGAGGTTCAAAAGGCGGCCTAACCAAGCATTGGTTGTGGTCAATATTCATGCATGCTTCATTGTAGCCTTTAAACCCTCATAAGCAGTCATTGCTTCTGCAAAGTGGCATTTCATTGTTATTAGCTGTTGTAAACCACCATTGCAGCAATGTATTTAATTCCAGAAAGGTGGTATTTACTAGCAGTTATCAAGCCTGTTGGGTATAAGCTTATTGTTTATCTGGTCTTAATCTTGTTAAATAATAGGAAATTTGTACCTAGACCATGGTCCACAAAGAGAGCAAGTATACACAATAAACTTTGCAGTACTGTTCTTATTATATATATATATGGAATAGGTGAAATGTTCAGCTTCCCACAGAATATGAAAAGTCACCTCATTTACTAATAAACCAAACTAAAACAGCCAGCTGGTTGAATGTACAGCTGTATTATTTTAAAATCTCCCTCTACAACTAACATCTAATCAGTCAGGGCTTTCTCACAACAAAGCATTGTGTAGCTAAACTACCAATGTATCTAATCACTGGTGATGCTACCAACAACATTGAAATGCATGCACCTCCTCCTCCAGCAAGAAGTCACACATACTCCACAATAGGCTCTCCACCTCTTCTATTGCTGGAAGCTAAGAGTAACAGTTTGTCTACAACTGCAAAACTCACCTAAGCAAAACCTTCAGGCACTCCAAATGTTCCACTACGTAGAGGCTGACCATGGTGCATTATTGATTCCTTTCACCACTTCATTCTTTGGGTCTTCTTCAAGAAGGCCTGCTATTACCTTCAACCCAACACCATTGTTCATGATCAACAAGCAGTGAGATTATATTATGCTGGTTTACTTCGAAGCCATTCCAAATATTCTGCAAAATCACGCTTTTCATGCACAATAGTTGCTGATTGAATCATGTATTACAGAAGTTTTGATCAAGCAAACTATTGGGAGAATGATATTCCTTTAGGAGCATAATTGCAACCAACAAAACAATTCTCATCTTCTCAACAGTGAATCAAAACATTTGGCAACAAAAAGTGAACTCTTCTTGCTTCAACACAATGCAAATTCTTCCTCTGCAAACATTCAATTTAAGTTGGAGACACTAGGAAAAATTTAATCCTTAATCTCAACAGTATACTTTAACTTTCTCATCTACAAGGATTAAGCTTGTAGAAATAACATAACCCTGTACATATTCTTCTACCATGTTAAAGAATAGGGAAAATGTCACCATACAACAACCCATAGAGAGATGGAGCAAATATACACAATAAACATATCTATTAACTTCCCACAAAGTATGAAAAAACACCTTATTTACAAATAAAACAAAATAAAACTGCTAGCTGGTAAAATGTCCCTTTGTACTATTTTTAGGGTGTCTTAAACTTTGTATTGCTAATTTCCAGGATAGCAGCCTATATTTGTTGACCTTGTAATAGGCAATCCATGGAATCGCAGATGGAATTTCTTGATTGATCTGATATACCTCTCTTGATGTGCGGAAACATCAAATCCTCCCCGTCTACCAGTAAACATTTTCTTTGATTGAAATGCATTCTATCAAACAGATTAAATATGTTATAAAGCAAAGATAGTATGCAGAACTTGGTTGCAGAGTCATTTTTTTAGCGTACTGTTGATAGCCTTAATCCACAAGTGTTTGTTGTGAGCAAAATTGAAGTTAGTGTAATGTAGAATTTGACTTGGAAGTGAAAATTTATACTAGGTGAGATCACGGTTAATTATTGTTTAATCTATACTGGAGTTCCCCACAACACTTGAAATTTTATATCGTACAACGTGGAGTAAAACATTCATGGATGAGAGTATAACATATCAAGATATTGCTCAAACCCATCTCTAGGTTTAGAGGCATCAGAATACACGGGACAGAGCCAAGGCATCGAATCCACGACCACTATTGGGCAGGAGTTCTATATGATAGCTAACCTAGTAATTGACTACCATAACAGGAATTGGTGTGATGGATCTCAAGGTCTGCATTCGATGATTTTAACTTCTATGTTGTTAGACTAAGTTTTACCTCTTTACCACTTTGAATTGATAACATAGAAGCCATAATCAAAGCCAAAGCAGAATCAGAATTCCAAAATCATGAACCAAACTATAGTTGGTCCCAAAACAAGGTTGAAGAACTATTGGACAAAATGGTACATAAGTAAAAAGATATTCACGGGCGTCAATGTAAATCCAAACAATTAGACATCAAATATGTAAAAATGACTTTAGTAAAATTCCATTGGTTTGCTCATGTCAGCCTAGAAAGGTGATTATAGTAATATTTCGTGTGTATATATATATATATATATATAAGGTTGGATTGAAAATACACACATGAGGCTCTAGAGTCCAAAAAAAATCATACTATAATCGAAGTACAGTTCCTCTAAAGTTTTGGCTCAATTGAGTCTAGGAATCTGAAGTTTTGTTTCTCTTGGTGATAGGTTTCAACAACTAATGTTATTTGAAGTTTTACATTGGTAGGCATGGCACCATTTGTTGAAATTGCAGGGTTAGAGGAGTTTTTAACACAAGTTGTAAACTTTAATGCATGAACATATAAACTTAGATTTTGAATAATACTGTTTAACAAAATTTGAATTGTAGTAAAACAAAAACATAATTTTCATCTCTTTCAATTTAACGCTCCATTAGTCTCTATGTTAATGTTGTTCCTTAAGAATCATCAAATGACACGTACAATAACAACATGATAAAATAATGTACAATAAATATCAGCAATAAAGAATCATAACCATTATTTGAATCAGTCTTATACTCAGAAGTAATCTTGTCGCCGAAGAGACAAGTCAACTAGGCAAACAATTTACGTACCTTGAGAGAGAGCCTAAGAGGGTTAAGACAAAAGCATACTGACTCAGGCTTCTTAGTCAACAGACTAATTCATACCCAGTACAGTCATGCAGACAAAGGACACACAATCATGCTGAGTAAGGATGCAGTCACATATTGCTGAGACACACAATCATACTTTGCACAGTCATGCTTGAAAAGCTATAGTTCACACACAAAGTGAAGCTCACGGTCATGCTGGGGAAGACCCCGAAGTTCATACAAGAAAACAGATCACGGTGGAGTAAAACACCACAATCCCCATCATAATACAAACTTACGATCACGGTGGAGGAAAACACCACAGTCCACATCACAACATAGATCTACCCACAATCATGCTAGGGAAGACACGAGTAGAGTCATGGTCAAAGCTAGGCATAGACCACGTGGAGGAACCCAGGGGATAAAGGGTGCTCACAGTCACTCATGAGATAAATCGTCTTGCAGAGAGTAACCACACGGCGACACAGGTGGGAGATGGTAAAGCATCACGCAAAGGTATTGTGCGGAGGGACAATCTTGCTGATGGAAGAGCAATGATCGTGTAGCAGAGACTGAAGGTCACCCAGAGCAGAGATCTAGGCCACGCGGAGGAGGAGACTCACGGGATAGGGCCATGGTGGTGTTGCAGAGTTACACAGAGCAAAGATGGATCAGTCACGTGAAGCGGAGATGGACCAGTCACGAAGAGCAGAGAGGGATAAGTCATGCAGAGCGGAGAGGGATTAGTCACGCGAGCGTAGAGGGATCAGTCACGTGAAAGCAAAGAGCCCAATTCATACAAAAGCAAGGAGCCTAGTGATGCGGAAACAAATGAGCCCAGTCATGCAGAACAGAGAGGTAGCCGAGGAATTACGTGGAGCAACGTCACGCAAGGAGAAGACAAGGAACTAGATCGATGTTATTATGTTTTCATTAAACCTTTAATTTATAAGGTCTAAACATTAATAAAATGGTCCAAGTAAAAAAATCAAAAGATCCAAAGGTTATTAAAAAAATATTAGGGTAAAATAAAAAGCCTAATGGTCATAGCATAAAGCAAATGAATAGTCCAAATGTTTAATCACAAGGTATAAAAAAGGACCAAAGGTCTTTCTTGATAAAACCATAATGGTTTTATTAATAAGACCATAAAGCTAACATTTATAATAAAGTAAATGTTCAAACCAAAAGAATAGTGTACCAAAGAAACCCATAAGGTGAGAGTCATCATGACAAGGGTACACACACAATAAGAGTGCTAGGACCAAGTAGGATAAAGGACCACGAGTCAACACATGGGGCCACAATAAAACAACCCACAAACCCACAAGATCAGGGTGAACCATATAAGGTGGACAACCAAGACCAGTAATCTTTTCTCTCTCTCAAGGTACATTGTTTTAAATATTTTGTCATCAATGTATAAGGGAAATATCCAAACCGAATGGTACGATTCTTGGTCCTCAACACTACTCCTAAGGGTTAGGTGCTAGTGACATCATCAAGGGGTGGTTAGTTCCTTGAGAAGCAACCTAACATTAACTATTAGGAGATATGTCATCATCTTCCATTCTTAAAGCATGGCTCTCAGCTCTAGGATGAGTTTCATCCCTAGACTGAATCAAGTGGTAACTGACCAGGTGCCTCCATTCTCCCGAAGAATGGCCCTCAACCTCAAACTGAGTCCCTAGTCTCAGACTAGGTTAAATTCCTGGTAACTGACCAAGTGTCTCCATTCAATGAATGGCCCTTAGCTCTAGGTTAAGGCCCCAGTCCCACACTAGGTCAATTTCCTGGTAACTGACCAGGCGCCTCCATTCTTCCAGAGAATGGCTCTCAGTACTAAGCTGAGCTTCAGTCCCATACTAAATCATGTTGATCAACTCTTGGACCCTGATCGGGTCCTCCATTCTCTCGAAGAATGGTTCTCAGTACTAAGCTGAGCTTCAGTCCCAGAATGAAAGTTGGTGAACTACTTGCAGGACCTACTTAGACATCGTGTCCTTGTTCCCAGACTAGAATATGTCTCTGCCTCTACCTGCAGGTTCTACTTGGACATCGTGTCTTTGGTCCCATACCAGAATACCCTAGAGGCATATAGGGTTCCTAACCACATGCTAGGGGCTTTGCCATGGCATCGACCTGCTTGGTCCTAGACCAAAAACCCCAGGAGACTATTGGGGGCCCTAGGGTACCTTCTAGGGTCTTACTCTGTCCTAGTTAATTGAATAGGGTACCATTCTCTCTGAGAATGGGTCTCGCAGCTGCACTAACTTTAACACCATTGGGTGACATATAGGGTTTAATTAGTGGGCATTAGTGGGAAACCTATTCACCTTCTAGGTCTCAATATTAGATTCCCACAATTCCTGGGGTGGAGGAAGGAGTACAAGGCCATGTTTTTAACATATGTTAAAATGTTGGAAAAAACGTGAATTGTTGAAAGATGAAAAACCTTCAAATTTCTATCTTTTCTACGTGAGGTCTAATAGCTTTGATTCCGTCACCAAATATTGTGAAATGGGTGTCCCACTTTAACTTTTAATGTTAAAATTAAGTTAATATTGACATTGTGAACATTATTTTTATGAAATAGGGGCTACAAGCATACATCAAGGGGTGGTGGGGTGCATCTTTGACCATGAAGGAAATAAAGACATTTCATTTGCATGGGGAATTGGTAAAACCTTCAAACATTCAAGCCAAAGGCTTAGCTCTATGGAAATGAATATTGATAATGAAGAGTCAAGTCATAAAAAATATGGTAGTGGTTGGAGACTCTATGGTTATTGTACGCCACATGGTCTTTAAAAATCTACCTAAAAAGCCACATTTGAATAGGTTGCTATGCCGCATTCAAAAACTGATTGAAGGATTCTAGAACATAAAATTTTATCACACACTAAGAGGGTTAAATTACTTGGTAGATGCAATTGGCCAATAAGGTCCGTAAATTACCACTTGGGACAATTTGAAAAAATGGGGGCCCTGGGGGGTGACGAATTTTAGCCTCCCTTGAGTTCTTAATCCACTTTCCATTATTAAATGACCTATGTAATACCACAAGACAAGTGACAAAGTCACGACAACATGCAATCACACTTGAATAACATGGCAATTTGTTGTGCTACTCATGGAAACTTGCATGTGTTCATCTTTATCAATGCCAATAGGATGGGATGAGTGAGTGTGTGGGATTTTTACTTCTTTTTGGATGGGCATCTAAAAGTCTCGGTTCTATATTTTGATGAGAGGATTGAACAACATCCTCCTCTTCTTATAACATTGGAGTGTTGTTCATCTAATTGGAGGGATTTGTTGCTAGACATAAAGTTTTAGTATGGACCCTAGATGTGGCTTTTCTCTTTATCCTTTCTTGGATGTCGCTTGGAACCTTGAAACTAGAGGTTGGTTGTTTGGTTGTGGGGAAGATATTATTGGAATCGGTCCCAAAGTGATCATTAAACTAAGGCATCAAATTTAGGTACCCATTCTACCAATTCTAAAACCTTTTGTCTTCTTGGATTAAGAAATTTTTTCAAAATTGAAGGATTTAATCGTTTCAAGTTGAATTATCATAATATTTCGGGAGGGCTCGTGAAAAATTACACAGGAGTTATCTCAGGAATTCCTTGGGTTTAACTTGGGAATTTCACATAAGTTATTGTTTGATTAAGCACACTATCAGATTGAGATTTTTAAGGGGCTATTATCATATTTTTGTATTGCACTTCATCACCTCTCTTCCTGAGCAGATAGTCTCCTAGGGACTTTAATTTGAAAATATTTCTAAGACTTTTTGATATGGACAACCATGATCACCCGAATCATCGTACCTTTTGTGGACATTGTTTTCGAGACTCAATTCATAGATAACACATTATACTATAAAATGAGAGCTATGTACTTAAAATGAGAACTCTAGCCATAACAACTCATATTTTTTCAAAAAAACACCAAAAACAACCTTCGTTTGAAAAAGTGTAGCACCTTTTTTTGGGGGGGGCTAAATTTACATTTTCTTTGAAACCCTATCCAGTGCCCCTTGCAATCAAAACCATAAATTGACCATTGAATAGAAAAGTGGTGCTACTAATAGTACCCTTTTTAATTTCGAAACCATGTTTTTTTTAAAAACATCGTTGCAAAAACAATAAAAAGAGAAGACAATTTTAGCCCATAAAAATAACAAAATTAAAAAAAAGACAAATTAACTTTGTAACAAATTTGAATTTTTTTTAAAAGACAAGATTAGAGATCAAATTAAAAAAATTAAAAAATTAAAAAAGTGTTAAAAAACAAACAAAAATAATGTAAAAACCACATTTTTAAAAATAATTAAAAAAATGAAAGTATTTTTTTAAAACTAATGTTAAAAACAAGGGTCAAACATAACAAAGGGGATTGGGAGGATAGGTGTGATTCCTCCCCTCCCTACACCCTTTTACCCACCCCCTCTTCCAACCCCCTTCCCCACGTAACGTCTCCTCACTCCCCATTACCCACTCCCTACTCACCCCGTCCCCCTCCCATCCACGTATCATATTATATGATCCTTCCCCCTTCCTTACATATCTCCTTCCTTTTTTTAAAAAATTTAAAATTTTAATTTTTATATTTACGTTTGTTTTATTTTGTATTTTTTTAAACAATAATTTAAAAAAATTAAGGCTGGGATATATGACTTGTACAAGTCTTTGTCTAAGGCCACGATCCATTCATCAGTGTTTGAAACCCCTTTTCTAGACGTGTTTTACCTTCTTTAGGAAGCTTGTTGTCAAGAGTCAGGTGAAATCCGGGTACACTCATCCGCTGGTTGATTTCTCGGGCTAAATCTGCTAGTTGATGGAGCTACTGGCCGGTTGGGATTTCATTTGGTGCTCCTCTCTTCGTAATGTTGTAGAGTGATGTTGACTGTCTTTTTTAGGTTGACCATAGATTACTGAATGGAGCTCGTGGTTCAGGGATGGCCATGCCCTTTCTGAGTCCAATAATTAGGATTGATTTTTTTAGGATTGATCAGAGTTCTTTTAACCACTGAATGATAATGGTTAGTTTTAGCCACTACGAGTGAGATCAAACTACTTAATGGATCAATAAAGCAGGATTGCTAAGAACACTTCTCTTATTAGTAGTGGATCAACCAACCTGTACCCATCCCTCTTACCGAACCTTTACACTTAAAAAAAATATTTTTAAAACATTTGTTTTTTACATTATTTTTGTTTGTTTGTTAAACTTATATATATATATATATATATATATATATATATTAGTTTTTAATTTTTATTTTCAAGAACCACACACACATATGATCTCTAATCTTGTCCTTTAAAAAATATCAAAATTTGTTATAAATTTGTGAGAATTTTCATCTTTTTAATTTTTTAATATTTTGGGCTAAAATTGTCTTCTTTGTTCCCATTTTCGCAATGATTTTATTTTTATTTTTTAAACATGGTTTTGAAATGAAAAAGGGTGCTACTAGTAGCACTGCTTTTCGATTTGAGCGTCAATTTACGGTTTTGATTGTAAAGGGCACCGAACAGGGTTTAATTTTTTTTGTAAATTTAGTCTCGAAAAAAAAGATGCTACTAGTAGCACCACTTTTCGAAACATGGGTAAAAACAACTACTAAATGCGACCTCCAAAAAATCGAGAACTCGGTTGAGTTCTCGATTTATATTATGTGAACGCCATTGCGGCGACAACTAAGAAAATGTGGCATTGGTAATGGGAAGATGGGAAACTTGGAGAAAAGAATGGGAATAGAACTATGTAAGGTACTTGAAAACAACAAGAAAATAAATGAGAAGAGTGAAAGCTTGGCTGGAAAAACACAAAGGGAAAACAATTCTCTTGGAGGTAAGGGAAGAAAGTAATAGGGAGAAACTCGAGGAGGAAGAAGGTGTGATAAAGGAATTGCAAGAGAAAGGATTTGGCCGTTGGAGAAAAAACCTAGGTTCAAGGAGTTGAGGAATTTTGTGTCCCCAACCATCGCAATTGGTTCCTTTGGACAAGAACAAGAAACAACCATGGAAGAAGACACTATGGAATAACATACTAAGCATGCCATGAATAGAAATGGCTCCAGTATGTTTTTAGTTGTAGGAAGAACACTGCTAATCTTGGGCATAGTAACAAACATGCTTAAATTTCTTGATATATTTTAAGATTATTATTTTTCTTGGTTAATAAATAAGTCTGCGCAAGCCAAATAATAAATAGTAGCATCGGACTCTTGAAAGTAGGACAAATAGGAAATGATTATCAACATACCTTGAACTTTTTGGAGGATTTTTTGATTGTTTTCCCCTTATCTTTGTATTAAAATGTTGGATGACACAACTACATCCCTTTGGGAATACAAGGGACTTGAAAGCAACAAGAAGACAAATGATAAGAATGGAAACATAGTTGGAAAATAGTTCTCTTGGAGTAGGAAAAGAGAGTATCCATGTGAAACTAGAGGACGGAGATATGATAAAGGAGTTGCATGATAAAGTATGGTATTTGGAGTTGGAGCAAAAACCTGGGTTTGAGGAGTTTTTCATCCTCAACTGTCTCTATTCCTCTGGACAAGAACAAGCAATAACCATAGAAGAAGACACTGCAGAATATCATACTAAGCATGCCATGAACATAAATACTTCCATCGTATCTTCGGTTGTAGGAAGAAGGAAAGATTGCCCATCTAAGGCGTGGTAACACAATTGTTTTTTTTTAATGTTTTTGTTGCTTGGTCAACATGCAAGGCTTTACAAAAGCCAAATAGTACATAGTAACATCATACTCTTGAAAATATGATAAATAGAGACAATTATCAACATATTTTGAACTTATTGGAATATTTTTGGGTTGTGTTGCCCTTTGCTTTTAGTTTAATACATAAAAGTTACTATTTTGATATTTTTTAAATAATTTTCGTATTAATTAAGATTAAGGGTTAATGACAAATCCAAAGAGAAAGATGATTGATTTTTTCTTTTATGCGCCTTTCTCTATTTTTTTATTTGAGATCCTCAACATCTTGACTAGTTTGGATCATAATCATCCAACCCAACCAATTTTTAAACAAACAAGAGGATTTTATTTATTTTGTTTGTTTATTTGATATTTTTTAGAATTCTTGGTGAATTGGCTTATTCAGATCAAAATCAGTGCCAAGCCAGTACATAGTCCTATTACTATTGTTGGAGTTTGTGCAACTTCGGAAGCTATTTTTATTGTTCTTGTATTGTACCTCCTACGGGAGATGAACTTATTGTAATCAATCATACAAACCCTAGTAGAACAATGTAGACCTTGGGGAGAAAAGTAAGCAAAATAAAAGACAAAATAAAAATTATGTTGCTTTCCCAAGTGAAGTTGGCCCCAGTTAAATTATTAGTGGAAAATCTGTATAAATAGGAGGCGCCCCTCCTCATTATTCCACACAACAACAACACAACAACACAGTGAAGTTCACAGTTTTTTGGGAGAGAGAGAAGTTCGCACATACTGTAGAAGAAGACTGTTTTCAGGGTTTCTATCTTTAGAAAGCTTTTCCATATTTTCTCTTTCTTTTTCATTGTACTCCGATCTTAGAATTGTCATCTCTAGAGGAAGGTTGCTGGGGTTTCTCCCATTTGGGTTTCCCAGGATAAAAATACTCGTGCTATTGTTCTGTGCTTTGTATATCTTCTAGTGATCCTATTGATAAATACAATTAAGACATACTGATATAGTTTTATGAAAATCTAACATGGTATCTGTTGCCGCCTAATTCACACTTTAAGACACAAGAAAGTCACAACCTGCTATGTGTGTCCTTGGGGGCAAGCGAGAGCTGGGGACCACTGTCACCACAGTCCACAACTCCTCCGTTTAGGCAAGATCCCAACAGAGCCAAGGGGGGAAGTCCCTACGGAAAAACTAAGTTCCAGATTAATTAATTAATTACAAATTTACTAAATGGATCTTTTATTAAGACTGAGGCTAAGGTTTTGAGAGATGACAGTCAAACCAATGCAAGATGCAATATTTAAATGACAGTCAATCCTTTTATTTATAACCAGTGCCTAAAGAATGGAGTCAGAGAATGCAACTTTCAATGGATGCAGTCTAAGTTAATTATCCCACAGGTTAAGTTGTCTAACAAATGAGATGAATAAACAAATAAATGATACAATAATGAATCAAGATATCTAAGCAATGTACAGATGATCTAAATTTATCAGTATAATCGAATGAATAAGTAAAATAGTTACAGTTTAGACAAATATGAACCAGATTTACAAGTTATAGACAAGAGATAGCAGAAGAAAAATGCCTTAAATGAAATTTATCCAACCAACAGTAAATGAAAAATGGAAAGACTTTAAGTTGAAATACTTGAAGCAGTTTAAACAAACGTTAAGCATTCACCACATAAACAATTGCAGAACTGAAAGTAAATGAAACTGAAAAGTAACTGAGACTAAAAGTAAAGTGTTGGAGTGGAAGTGCGCTAAAATGAAAAAATGTTATAGAACCGGTTGTGCAATGTCTCTTGGTTTATTTTAGGTAGATTTTATTAAGGTTTTTCCTCTTGAAATTTAGTTTTCGAACCAGTGGTGTGACTACCCCAATCCATTATTTCTCAAGTCAAAGAGGGAATGCTATTGCGCTCAACAAAGTGGAAGCAAAGCCCACCTGTAGCTCACAAGTCAAACCCCAATGCCCTGGTGCTCAACAAGGGGGACGTAGAACGCCTAGAGACCCCCCACGGTCTTCTACCCCAAGTCGCCTCCGAGGGCACTATTTTTAATCAATAGGAAAAACAGCTAGATGGATGCCTATTAGACTAAGACTCCTCTATCCCCTGTCGTATCTCGCGAGTACCCCGAAGGGTGATAACCGAGTAGAGGAACAGGAAATAGTGAAGTTGTTGGTTAATTTTAGAGGGTAAATTTTAATCTTGGTGATTAACATGCAAAGTTTATTTTGAACTATCAACAAGATCAACCAAGCGGTATCCCTTATGGGAGGTGCTGGTACTTGATCTTGGACTTGAAAAATAAAATGTGTTGATTGTAGCAGAAAAAGAAAGTTGTTTTAACTAAGCTAAGCCCCCACTTCTCTTGCTTTTCATATCCAACTTGAAGTCCCTAAAGGGAGATGACAAGTGGACAGAAGATACACCGGATAGGTGGGTTGTATGGTTACCCCTTTAACAGAAAATTAAAAATTACTGAAACTTGAAGGAAACTGTAACTAGCTAAAGCAATGCCTAACCGCACAACAATCTCTGTGACAGAGATGGTGGTCTGTCACAGAGATAGTGGGTAAACAGAAAATAAAACTAGTTATCCTAACCTCACAACAATCTCTGTTACAGAGATGGTGGTCTGTAACAGAGACAGGTGGGAAACAGAAGTAAAAGAGACTAAAATAACATCACTTCAATCTTTGTTACAGAGATGGTGGTCTGTAATAGAGATAGGTGGGTAAACAGAAATAAAACTAGTTATCTACTTCCTAATCTATTTACATATAGATTACAAAATGCTTTATGAACTTTTGTAGAATACCCCAAGAGAACTTCTCATTGGGGTTTACAAATATCAGAAAAAAATGGAGAGAAGAGTGAGGGTTTGAACCCCTTTTGGAACCGATTGAAGGTTGAGGTATTTTTTGGCCAATTTGGGCAGCACCTCCCCTTCACCTGTGTAAAACCTGTCACAAACCAGCAAGCTTTACTTGCTGGAAATCATAGAAAACTCAAAGAAAAATTGTTAGAAAAATTAGTCCCAAAAATCCCCAAAAAAGGGCAAAAATCTGAGTGAAAAGATAACAGAAATATGATGTTTAGAGGGCTGAAAACTGAGTTTCCAGCCACCTAAATGATGTTAAAACAATAGATCTGAAGTATTGAACTAATATACTAAGAGTTGGGGCCTTAAAACCAAAGTTTTTATCACTATACAATGATAAAAACTGAGTTTTAAAACCCTCGTAAGCAAAAGTGCGAAAATAGAAAACATAATTATAACCAATGGAGAAAGATGCTCCTTTGTTCTAGATCCCTGCAAATATACTTATGAGAGCTGCAAAATGTAAGCAAAGAGGTGAGTACCCAATAAATCTACCAAAATACTTTGATAAATCCTATTGAAAACCCACAAATGGAAGCAGAAATACTTCTACTTACAAATCTCTCCACAAAATACTTTGTGGAGAGATATCTAAGTTAATACAAATGCAAATCAAATAAATGTATAAAGCAAGTTACCTCACAAAGGATGCATGAAATGTAGACACCAAGAATTCCTCCAAAGATTTGTTGTATTAAGCCCAACTAGGGCAAGAACATTACAATACCCAAAGAAGCTTGAGAGAATATGAGAGGAGAATATGGAATAATTTCAGCAACATAACAATAGCATGAGAGAAGTTGTCAAATGAGGGAGTGAGACTCTCATTATATAGTTGAGGAAGACCCCAACCCCTTGAAGATCAACGGCCAAGATTAGATCTAGATCTAGATTAGATCTCCACCACTAGATCTAGGGTATTTGACTTTTTACCATTCTCAACTAATCAAATAGCTTAGTAACCTTCTTAATCCATGGCTTGAGTGCTTGATCCATGCCTCAGCCATCCTATACCCTTAGATCTAGGGTTTTGACCAAAACGTCCCCTTAGATGAGTTTTGGGTTTTAGAGTGGGCCCATAGGCTAGGCGCCCCCCTCTATCTTTAGCGCCCTCCTCCAAGTTGCGCCCTCTCTAAATGTAGCTAGACGCCCTCCAAATGGGTGACGCCTCCTCTAATGTTGGCGCCCTCTAAATGTATGGTAGCGCCTCCAAATGTTTGCATGCACCCCCTCCATTTATGGTAGCGCCCTCCCTTTATTTGGTGGAGTTTCTTCATGTGACGCCCCACTTTATCCTTGTAGCGCCTCACTAAATATGGAAGCGCCCTCCCTTAATGTGGTAGCTCCTCACTATTTTGATAGCGCCCCTCTATTAATGGTAGCGCCCTCCCTTTATTTGGTGGAGTTTCTTCATGTGACGCCCCACTTAGTGAGGGTTCTAAACCATGACTTGGCTCCTCTTAGTTTAGTGCCTCCCCTTTATGGAGTGGTTTGGACCATGCTTAAGTCTTATAACTTGGCTTTGACTTTAGCCAGTTGCTCCAAAATGAAGATTTAACCTTTAGACTTGGGCTAAAATTTTAATTCACCTTAGATTTAATTTTTCAATTTAATTTTTAAATTTTTCCAATTTTGACTTAGGAAAAAATTAAAAATAACTTGAAAAAATTATATCTTGGCCATGGGAGGGTGGAAAATTTTGGAATAAATTTTCCTAGGCTTAGCAACCCCCAAACAAAATTACCATGGCATTATTTGATTTTTTACTTCAAAATCAAATAATATGAATTTTTGACTTAGGGAAATTAATTAATTCCCTAGGAAAAATAGACCTTGCTTAGACAAAAATGGTCTATCTCCTCAATCCCTTATCAGAAAGACATGGGACTCGAAGCAGTGGCTTAAGGGGTTTCATATCAATTTACCTTGCATTCATAGCCCCTATTACAAAATGCCAGTGCTTGAGCAATTACATTATTACATCAAAACTTAGTTAATTAACCACCAAGGGGTGAAATTAATTAACTAGAAAATAAATAAATAAATAAAAATACAACAACATAACGAAACTCTGCAAGACTCTATACAGATGCCTAGCATGGTCACGAATAACATTTGAACCCTTAGCCACCCCATGGACTTGACTGTTAGAACGGCCGTCACCACTTTGGAGGATTTTGAGTGAAAAACCAAACCAATTAAAATCGTTTAAACAACAAGATTAATTGGAAAGGGAAAAAACACTCGATGAGGGGACTTCCCTAACAACCAGTTCCATGGTGTGGTATCCATATCATATGACCCATACTAGCACATAAAATTACATTAATTTTCCCACGCAGGGGAGCGGACATTTCATTTTACAAAGGGGCAATTGCCCTGCAGAAGTGAAAAATCCTCAGATTTTTCCAAGGTACAAACTGCACATAATGTACATCTTCAATGTACATGGAGTTGCCACCTAGTTGAAATAGGTGGGCAACATCTGGCTCCAACTAGGGGACATGTGTTCGATCATCAGAGAGCATATGAGAACTCCGGAATCCTGCAACCACAAACTTCTCACCAATAACCAACATAAGACCTCCAGCAAAAACCAATAAATAAACAATAAATAATATAAATAAATGAAATTGCTATACAAAATGAAATAGACATACAATTACTCACATCTATATGCATAATGAATAAACCAATGAAATAATACAAAACTTTAAAGAAATGCAAAGGAAAAGGGTTAGAGATACGTTACAAAGGGTGTCCCTTTGGACACCATGTTGACTCTATGTGTAATAAAACTTGAGCTGTTGACCATTCCTTGGAATGTTCAATGGCTCACCATCCAAGTGACTCAGGTTGAAAGAATTTGGACCTGCAACTGATCTGATCACATAAGGGCCTAACCATAGGCTGTCAAATTTCCCATGCTTCCCTGGATTTTCTCTGCCTTTTTCCCATAGGACAACTGTATCCCCCACTTTGAAGTCTCTCTGTCTAGCTGACTTGTCAAAGACTTTCTTTGTCTTTACTTGACTTTTGAAGTTCTGATCATAAGCTTTTCTCCTTATTTCATCCAACTCTACTAACTGATTTATTCTGTTTTGAAGTGCAGACTCTTCTATGTCAAACTCTCGGAGCAACTGATATACTGGCAGGGTAAGGTGAACTGGTAGCTGTGCTTCTACACCATATACCAACTCAAAAGGACTCTTGCCTGTAGATGCTTTCTTTGTTATTCTATCATCCCATAAAGCATGTTTTATTCTACTATCCCAAGACCTTTTGTTTTCCCCAACAATTTTCTTGACTATGGTCATTAGATTTTTGTTACTAGACTCTGCTTGACCATTTCCTCGAGGATAATAATCTGATGCATGAGATAATATAATGCCATACTTCAAACAAAATGCAGACATTTCCGCTGAACAAAAGGCCTTAACATTATCTGTTACTATCTTTGAAGGCACTCCAAATCTTGTTATTATCCTATCTTCAAGAAAATCCATGATTACTTTTTATTTGCTGATTTAGTGGGAATGGCTTCAACCCATTTAGTGAAGTAATCTGTGGCTGTTATAATCCATGAAAACCCATTACTTGAATTATCCTTAAACTTCCCTATGAAGTCTAAACCCCACTGCTGAAAAGGTGCTTCTACAACAACTGGCTGAAGGGGAAGGGCAGCTAACTTTTGTTTTCCAGTGAACAATTGACAAGGTTCACACTTTCTCACAAACTGATGCACATCTGAAAATATGGTGGGCCAATAATATCCAGCTCTAAGAATCTTATGGGTGGTGGTTCTAGCAGCAAAGTGATCACCACAAAAACCATTATGAAAGTTATCCATTAGTTTTTTAGATTCATTCTCGTCCACACATCTAAGGATAACGCCATCTGGATTCCTCCATCCTAAACCATCTTTAATTAAGATATACTTGGATGCTTTGAGCCTTAAGGCTTTTCTCTTATGACCAACAAGATGACTTGGGCAAGTCAAGTTTTTAAGATAAAAAATAACATCAGAATACCATTCAACTTGCTCAAGCTTTAGCAAATCCGGGGATGACTCTGGAATATCAATCTCACAAACCATATTCTGATCAACCAAACCTAAAGCCTTCTCATTACTTTCTGTCAACATCTTAGCTAATCCTTGTCCTTTGATTAATTTAGTGGGCCTGATTTCTAAGTCATATTCCTGAATTTTAGCAACCCATCTACTTCTTGGACCTAAGCCTTCTTCTTGAGTTAACACATCTTTAACTGCTGTACTAGGAACATATCCAATTACTTTGGCATACCCTATGAAAATCCTGAAATGCTTAAGAGATTTTATCAAGGCATAAGCCTGTTTTTCTATTATATGGTACTTTAATTCTGAATCTCTTAAGATTTTGCTCATGTATGCTATGGGTTGTTCTTGACCTTGGTCATTTTTCTGTAATAAAACACCAGCAATGGTGTATTCAGATGCAAAGGAGAAAAGATAGAATTCTTTAGTATAATCTGGATTGACTAATACGGGAGCTTGACCACATGCATCTTTTATTTGTTGGAAAGCTCTTTTTCCTGTTTCATCTCATTGAAACTTGACATCATTTCTAAGTAACTTATTCAAAGGCTTAGTTACTTCTGCTAGATTAGGAATAAATCTCCTAAGGAAATTAATTGTACCAAAGAAGGACTGGAGGCCCTTCTTTGTATTAGGCAAGGGGAGTTTAGCAATGGCTGCAACTCTTTCTGGATCTATTTTGACATCCTCTTTGCAAATTATGTGACCCAGTAATTTCCCTTCAGTAACCCCAAAAACCGACTTGGCTGGATTTAAAGAGATCCCAAATTCTCTGCATCTTTCAAAAACCTGTTTTAAATGCCCTATGTGACTTTTCCCATCCTTAGAAAAAACCGTTAGATCA